>VXAL01018595.1:151373-178466 GCA_013399475.1 Chauna torquata
AAGGCACTGAAGCAACAAAGTCATACCTGCCAAATGCAAGTCACTGAAAATCCAGGCTCACTCCTCCATCCCTGCACATTGCAGAGGGCCGTCAAAGGGACAGAAAGATTAGTGAGCAGAAGAGCCTTCTGTTAAAGACAGAAGAAAATGAAGGTTTCACATTTTATGAAACTCCCGAACTTTTACTTCTGAAGGTTTGCCAGTGTTTTGGAAAAGGTACTTACCTAAGGGCAGAAGTCTCTTTTTCAAACTCTCTCCAAACATTATGTTCAGGCAGGCAATTTTTGTAACAAGTTTTAAAAAGCAATAGATACTACACAGATATCCATAACATCCTGTAGGCTTTCTGAGGAAAGAAAAGTCCTATCTTCATGTAGGAAAGAGGAGAATTAGTGGAATTCAGAAAAGAACAGAATAATTTGTTAGTCTTACTATGCTACCACTTGCTATGCTAGAAAATATATACATGTGAAAAAATGTTATAGTAAAAGGAAGATACTGATTTTAAGCTTTTAATTTAAGCTTCAGAATTTTATTGCCTTGTATCTCTTAACTGAAATGTATTTGCCTTTTTTAGCAAACTGTAGCACATAAAGTGTATCCATGACAGCTAGCTACTGGTTTCAGGAAAATCTATAAAACTACAGCCTGGGCTATATGAAGTAGTTGGACTCAAAATATCTCAATTCACTGTAATAAGTCTTTGTCTAACAGATTTGCAAAGAAGTGAATCTGAGCAGGACGCAGCATTACTTCTAGTTTAAATGAAATTTAAACATTTCAATGCCTCTTGTGCCAAAGAAAACTTCTCCCCTCTAAGCTTTCTACTGCAAAGAAATGAACACACATATACATATGCTCTAAATAGAGCAGAATTTCTTGCCTATAACCAGTGGCAAAGATATATTATATGCATATATCGAGGTTAAAGGAGAACTTCACAAATGACCGTAACATTAGAGATGTGGAGCCCAAGAACTGATGTTTACATTTGGTTCCAAATTAATGTTTACCACATGTTTTGAATGCTGAGTCTGGGGAATGAAACTCCCAAAGCCGTTCTTATTCAAGTTAATTATACTGTAAGGTTGGGTGATTTTGCAGAATTTCTAGAGCTTTAAGAACTGATAATCTTGTCATACTAATTGTTCTCATGACATCTCATCTATCTAGATTACAAGAAAATAGTCTTTACACTTTTGGAATGTTACCTAACAAGTTTTGGTTCTAATCCAACTACAAATATATTTTAGCAAAGCTGTTTCTCAAGATCTCTTCATGGTTCACCCTCTCAGAGAGAGGGTGCTGGGCTAGCCAGAATCTTGGTTTGATCCTTTCAGTTCAATCTTAACACTCCACTGATAACTGATCAACTGTCTTGCACTTGGTACAGCAATGTGATAGGGTACAAGAGATCTTGGCAGTTACCTACTTATCAAGAAAAAATAGGAAAATGTTTTAACTAAGCTGCAGAGAAAAGGTAGGCTTCTACAGGAACATCCTGACAGTGGGAGAGAACCTAATTTACACGTCATTCTCAGGCCAATGATCTGCAGAATATAATCCTACACGGAGTGATTAGCTTCCCACTGAAGTAGCTAGGCCAGAGGAAAAAGGGTAAATTAGTCTGTACTGAAATAGAAAGAGTAGATTAGTAGACTTTAAATTAGTTTGAAAGGAAACAAGCAAACAAAGACTAACCTACCAAACATAAAGAGGACAAAAAAAACCTCTGACAAACTGTGACACATTAGTTCATATTATGAAAGGCTACTAGTCATCATACTCTCCTTTCTACATATATTGATGGATTTTCTCTTGCAAAAGGTTCCCAAGCAGCCACAAGCATCAGGAAAATCTGTGACACAGCCCTCCCTATTGCAGAACATTAAATATTCTTGCTTAATGACCAAATCTAACAAACTTTATTCACATCCTTTTTCCTGTTGTCTCTGATAAGACTAGTTGTGAGTGCAAGGTCTACTTGCAGGAAGAAAAATCACGGGATAACGTTTACAGGTTGAAGAAATAAAATTGCATTTCAGGAGCAGGAGTTGGTCACATAACTATCTGCTTGATTATAATGTATATGAACAAAGAGTAGACGCAAGGTTTGGCCTTCAGCCTTAACTTTCATATTTCCCTTTTTAAGTTACTGCAATGTGCAAAAGTGATTTTGAATCAGTGTGTTGGTTTTTTTTTCCCCCACTTAATTTAAATACCATTCCTCCTGAAATTTTGGGTCCAGGAAAAAGTAATATAGACTTCTGTAGAAAGGCTTGGGGTAGGTAGAAAAATTTTTTTTTTCCTCAATGTAAAAAAAATGAGTTTAGTTAGAATACAATACCAGCTTAACTCTTGTTTTACTCAGATGATGTTCTTCTCTTTCTTTCTATACTCTGCTGTGCTGTTGTTAGGCCCTTTAAAATTCATGTTGGCCCTGAACTACTTTTGCCTTCCATTTCCTGATTAAGAAGTTCTCTTATCCCCCAAAGTAGAAAATATTAAATGCCACTAGTTATCATTTTAGTACAAAAGCCCAGTATTTAACTTGAACATATTCGCATTACTTATGCTTTCACGACACCCACAATCGAACACATTTATCACTGCTTGCACCTGCGGCTATGCGAAGGCACGGAGCAAGAAACTTTTAGAGGTTTCCCATGTTCTCCTAGACCAAGACAGTACCGAAAAATAATGCTGATACAACTGGTCAGAAAGTGAAATTCTGCAGTGTTTATTAAGTGAAGAAAGATGGTTTAAAATCAGAACTAGTGAAGGTCATACCAAAGACAGACTTGAGAAGGATGGCTACTCTCATGTCATACACACTATTCATTTACTAGACAATCCATTGCCTCAAGTGGGCTCCCTGGACTTCAGAGTGCTCTTCCCCATTCATACAAGCTTAAGTATGGGCTGCTTAAGTATGAAGTATGAGCAAGTCACTGATGCAACTGTAACAGACACATCTGATGAGTATGTATTAATTATCCCATTCAGTGTCTTCCACTGCAGAATAATTCCCTTTGACTTATTTTTGATTACAAGAGAGGCTCTAAGAGATTCAGCTTTTTTTTTTTTTCCCTGACTGTTCTGAAATGATAAAACCATCACTATTGGACAGACTTTCCTGCTACCTATCCAGCTGCATCTCATTAACAGAGTTACAGTTACGCATACTAAGCTGAAAATCGTGTCTTCTTCCCTGCAACTAATAACTGATTTGAGCTTTTAATAAACCTAAGTTATAATCAGAAAAAGCAACCTTCAGGTTATCAATTAGTAATATTTTGTTCACACATTTGAGTGCTGTAGTTATGTACGCAAAACCTTGCACATAAAGTTGTGAGATTAAGTTAATTAGATTGAGCTTCTTTGTCATTTAGAAAAAGCTGCCTCCGGACAAACTGATTTCCCCTGTTATTTTCTTCTCGTTGTTATAGTCAAAACTATTCGTTTCAGAGTAAACCACTTTATAAATGAAACCAGTGCAAGGTGGACAACCAAAGCATGACTCTATTAACAATTATCCAATTAACCAATTTTTTAAAGAAAGAGAAGGCAAATTATGTAAGCTTTTGTGAAATCTCACAAAGACAAAAGAATACATACAGGCTTTGAGGGTCATCAAATGCTACACAAAGGCCCTATCTCTTGCCCTTTGCAATCCTTTTTAACATCCTATTCCTATCATCCTGTTTATAAAGAATTCCTTAACAGGAAAAAAATTTTTCACCACTGAAGAAGCACTGGCCATCTTTTCAGAGACGGTAAATGTCTTGGGACAGGCAGCTGTGCCTGTGCGCCTAGAAAGCAGTTTGCTCATAACAAAACCGCTGTGAACAAACTAATATTGGTGCCTGTGATTTAAACAGACATCCTCTATCAAGCATAATGGGTGGTGCAGTGGATAAGATGCTGGATGAATTAGCATGTAAGACCACATACATAATGAACAGTAAGGAGCCTTTTAGGGCCTGAGGCACTGGTTGCACATTTGTACAAGCTCTCCCTACATCAGAAGAATGGCTTCAGGCAACTCAAGCACAGCAAAATTTAACATCTTTTCTGAAGTCCTACAGGTGTGTCTGAACCTTGATCTACTGAGTTCCAATTGAGTTCATCCTTCTTCCATGAATTGTGACAGATAAAAGTGTTTATACAGTACCTCCTCACAGAAGCCAAAAAAGTCCAAACTCAAAGCACAAAGGTAGCCATGTGCTACATTTGCTAGGATCTTGAGATTCCTATTAACACAAGTGGTACTTGTGTGTGAATCATCAAATCTGAGATTCTAATAATTTAATTTATGAAACTAAATACAAACATTACAACTCAGTGCTTTCAGTTCTAGCCACTGCTATTTGCCTGCTTTGCTATTACAGACTCCTGCCATAGTTAGGAACACTAGAAAGCAGTAGCTTGGTTAGACCTGGAAAGGAAAATCTGTACCCACTCACATTGTTATTTGAATGCTTGTAACTTTCAACTCTCTTTTCAGACAAGAATGTAAGATGAAGAATATTAACTAGAAACAACCAGATTATTTGACTATTAAAAAATATATCAGAAACGATTCTTGAAAGAATATGCTGATCGGGCTAGGGTATTTACCAAATTAAAAAGTATTTAAAGTACAATGACATTTCAAGCAGACTAAGTATAGCTTTTACAGTGTCTGACAGCTTTCTTTCAATTCGTGCCACAATTTTCCTATGAATAGACTATACATTTTATAACACAAAGGTAGAACTGATTTATCTTGCTTTGACTACAGCTTTTACCCATTTACTGATAAAGTGAATTTCACACAAGTTTACAGTAGATAAACAAAAAAAAGTATCAACTGAATCAAGCCTTCAGGTTTTCTCTCAAACTGTTGTAACAACTCTAAGTACTGGTGCCTTACAAAGAAATGCCTACTCTAACAGTTAACGGAATATTTAGGTTAAATTTCTCTTTAGAAATCAGTGAAAGTCTGCAACAACAATTACTGCTCCCTGGCATAAGCTTTCAGTTGGAATCATACCAGGCCACACCAAGACTCATCTCAGTCCTACACAGGTGCATTGAGGCTAAAGCAGAAAAGAATCTGTGCTCCCACATGTTGATGATAAACAAGCAGTAACAGTAGCCAATCTGAAATAAAGCTATTGCAGACATTCTGCTTTACTAGGATTATCCTAACATTCTGTTCAGACAGATTTGTACCAAAATTCTCTTCTCCCTTAGCTTGCACAAAATTAAGTTGGATAGTCCATATGCCATGCATCTCCTTCGTCAGGAGACAAGCTCCTCTCCTGCTTTCCTGTGCAATATTTCTTTTTTCCCTGAGATCCTCTCATCTCATTCACTCTGTCTCTCTAAATTTTTCCTGAAAAAGTGTATAAAATTCTGTTCTTGCATATCTTAGGGTCCTGAAAAGTAACCCCAGGAAAACCCAGAATAGTAAGACCAAGAAGAACCAAAAACGTACAGTGAGCTAAGAGGTTCACACAGAGGTTAGTCAGTCCCAAACAGAGAGAGATGAAAGACCATCAAGGATTGCGTGTGTGATACCATTTTTTCTGGCAACCACTTGCCAAAATCTACAAGAGTTTAAACCTTAAAAAGAAAAAGAAAGAAAGGACTGCTATAATAGCAGTTCATCTTCATGGAAGTGGGTATATTCTTTCCAGTCATCTATTACTGATCTCTGTCAGCATCAACTGGTGTGATCTATTATGACAGCTTCTAAATTTAATAAACGGCAACGCAACAGGGATGCTGACAGACCAGTTCTGTTCTAGTTTGTACCTTGGTAACAGGCTGGAGTGGGACAGAAGTGTTCGGGGAGATTTAAGTGAGGACCTTCCTAGGGAACTAGGAAAGGGAGAATGGTAACTGTTAGTTGGCCAGAAAAGGAAACTTTTTTGCCTTCCAGGGACTTCCGCTCTGCTAGGATGTATCACTACACTGACATAAATTGCTTGAAGCATATGCCAGGGGTGTATTGCGTCTGTGGTAAAAGAAAAGAATACAACTGGGCAAGAAAGAAAAAGCTCTCCATAAGGGCTCATATTGTGCACTCCAACACTCATGATCAGTCCTGGTTTTCTAAATCAGATAATCCAACAGAATGACAGTACTGTTTATAGTATGTGGGTAATATTTTAGTAATCGTTACCAATCAATATTTAAACTAAAATAACACCTGCTTAATAAACATTAATTGGAATAATGTAACAATAAAGAAGAGTGAAAGACAAAGGCAAGCATGCTCATGTGATCTTGTTTCATGTTCTGATAATTTCAAATATTACCTGTAATTCAAAAGCAGTTGCAGTCAAACTCAGGGTATTTTTTACTTTTTTATAGCAAACTTTGAATAACTAAATGTCTCTGTTACAGGAAGTTAATTAAAAGAAAACAGTGCTAATGGGTACTCTAATTTAAAAAAAAAAGTTAAAATAAATTCTTCCAGCACTGAAAAATCACCTCTGTGATTTTAAGCCAGGGGTTCTTTTACACATTGAATCACTTCAGATTTAGAAAAGTGACACCCTTCCACTAATGGCCACCGATGGTCCTCCCTCTAAGGATAACATGTATCCAAACTAGCTCTGCCTATACACATTAAAGGCTATATACCTACTGTACGGCTTTTGTCCTAGACTTTGGCCACAGTCACTGTGTCCACTGCTCTCAGCTGAGACCACTATTCCTCCTCTGGGACCATAGTTGGGCTGAGGAGATCCTCCCACTTTGGGAAGTAGGCTGCAGCTGACTGCTGCCAGCTACTGGCACTTCCCTTCATCAGACAAGAGTGTAGGCCGCTAGCAACACTAAACAGCTGGTCAGCAGCAACCTTCCCAGTTGTTACACACTTCTTGTTCCAACTGTGGGAAGGACTCACCTTTAACGTGAGGACGCAAAAGCAGCTCAAAACATAGAGGTCAGGGATTGCCATAAACTAGGGTAAGGGTTTAACAGTGTAAGAGAGGATTTATGACCCAACCCCAGACTATAAACCAGTCTTAAAACACTATGAAATCATACTGCCGCAGTACTCATATCCTTGTTTGCCTGATATCCTCATTTCCCTTCTCTCTCTGTTCCTATGTAATTGAATTGCTGAAAGCAACAGCACAGCTAGTTTTCCAAATGCTTAATAGTGTTTACATGAAATGAAAGGGTTAAGATGCAAAAGTTACTTAAGCATTCAGCTGTTTGCAGATCCTTAAAACTTCTTTATCTGAGTTTTGAAGATTGATGAGGACTGCCATCTGGCTGAAAGCAGGAGTGGCTATCATGTGTATAATGTACTGCACTGACTAAGAAAGTAACAATAAACAGGTCCCTGATCCTGTAGGACAAAATTTGGTGAGACTATGAAATTATTGTGGCTAAATGAACATCTATTTGCATCATAAAATCCTAGCCTTAGCTGCACTGTATGTCAAGGACCATTCACTACTGGCATAAGGTGTTCTCAGCCCCTTACACTCATTCCTGGCAATTCCTAAGCACTGGCCAAGGATGATCAGGCTAAAATAAATACACATTAAAAATGATATAATTACATATATATTTGTAAGCTCTCTGACACCTGTAACCCATACATGTCCCACAAATAGATTTTTAGGCACAACCAATCAGAAGTGGCACTGCAGAGCAAGTGTGGTAGGAGTACCTTACAGCAGGCAGGACTGTTACTGGCCTGAAGTGGTGGAAACATAAGATTATACGAAGAGTACATAGGAGAGCATAAGAAGAGGCTGTCCTCTGTCTTTCAGCTTAAACCTTTTTGGTGCTTTCTCCTGATGGTTTTTTTTTTTTTTCCTTTACTTTTTTCAGGTTATTCACTGTGCAAATTACATCATTCAATCTGCACTATGTTTTAATGTAATCCTTAAACTTGGCTCTTAAGAATAGGGAAAAAAAATGTTAACTACTAAGAAGAAGCACATAACAATTCCATAGCCATATAATTTTTTGGCAGAACAGGGATACGAATTTGGCTCTCCCACAATGTTAATAAATGTCACCACACAGCCAGACTATGAATTAGTTTGAGATAGGCTTATCCCAATTTTTCCTGTTGGAGCTCTTCCACTGTGTAAGCTGAATATTAATTGCAGCAAGAATTTGAACAATGGTTTTGCAGGTGAGTACCACAACACATCTCCTAAGTCCACTTCTCCTTAACAGCCAAGAAACCTCTAATCTATAACAGCTGCATTTTTGCTCAAGTTTAAATGAATCAGAAGTTCTGATAAAGTCAGTTAAACCACAATTTCTGATCAGCGCTGACATGCAACTTATGTTTCTCTAGGGATCTGAAATATCCAGTAGTACTTTTTTTTTGTAATGCTTAATGCAACTTCAAAGTCTGATTAAATGAGGCAGAAACTAGATATGACTGACTTAGAGGTTACAGACTACATTTCAATGAGATCTCACAGAATTCTATTTAAACAAGCTAATTAATTTCTACTAAATAAATTAAACTACAAATAAAAATATACAGGATTGTGAGGAGGAATCAAGAGAGCTTGTAAGAGAGCTTATTACTTTTAATGGAGACATGCACATACTATTTAGTAAAGTAAGAAATTTAACAGACGATTTAGGGAACCCATCAGCATGTACAGAGAAGTTAAAAATGGTTCAAAGCTTGTCCTCTGCTGAAGAATTTTGGGATGTTTTCACTAGAAAATGCTATATGAATGTGGAGAATGTACAGACTGAAAAACAGTGTTGTTATGGTCAATACAGGTGGCTTTTATTTTCCCTCTATACAGATTCTAACCTCCGATTAGCTCTCTGGATGTTTATAGATGTTTATTACATCTAAACATTTAATTTTATTTTAAACATTATTATATTAAAACATAGTATGTTAAGAATAATGTTATATACATTACATACATTTATCTATACACATATATATACATATATATATTATATGCAGTATATACAAATATTATATGCATTTATTAGATCTATACATCTCTGGATATTTAGAGATGTTAATTAAACACCCTGGACAATGACTCTTAAGTATTCACAGTTAAGACCAAATCCTGCTGGATGAAAAAGTAAGTGATAAAATGTTTAGTCTATGTCTTTCTGAAAGATCAAATAAAAAACAAAAAGAATGAAAACAAAAGCATAAAGCCCTCTAGAGGAGAGGGCAGACAGCAGAAAAAGCCTCATACCAGGCATTCATTCTCTCCCTTCAAGATATTTGGCTAAGAGCCCTCTGACATTCTTAAATTATTAAGATCTAATACACTTCTTTAAGTAACACTTTCCCTTGTCATCTTCAGCATAGAACATGCATTAACTCTTTATAGAAAGACACATGCATGCTTAGTTTACCTTTCTGAAACAGAAGTTTGATCATTTTCCATGTAACTACTTGTCTCTTCTGCACACAAACACTTCAATGCCATAATATGGGAGATAACCACATTCCAGTACTGGAAGGGTACTGGAATAGGGCTGTGCAATTACTGTAGCCAATTGAGTAATCTTTTGCTGACAACACTGCCAACAAAGTAGCAATCTCTGGTTTTCTTCCTGTTTGCCACTGAAGGGATACTGAGCACAGACAGATAACTCCTCTTGTCTAGACAATTAATACCTGGCTGACCTCAGTTACAGACACTGGAGACATCTCTATGCTACCCTGCCATCAGATCTGCAAACAAAGTGAACATGTGTTCTGTCTCTTTTGTACTATTAAGTCTGCAATTAATTATAATATGGTTCTGTACCTCATATGCTGCCCCCCCCCCCCCNACAGGGCTGAAGCAGCAGACATAATTGACTTGGACTTCCATAAGGTTTTTTTTTTTCGTCCTTTTTTTTTTTTTTTTTTTTTTTGGGGGGGGGGGGTGTTGTTTTGTTTTTGTTTTAAGTTCCTTTTAGCATTTCCCTCTGATGAGAAAAAATAATTACCACATCTACATCAGCTTTTATGGGTAATTCCGCCTATTTAATCTTACCAAGTTTGCAGGGCTCCATAAAGAATATCAGCTGTGGTAATGTCCTTCAAAAGCAAAAGAGATTCCCAAACCTCAGATCTCACTAAATCTTCATGCACCCCAGTTATTTTTAGCTGGTGAACCTCAGTTCTCACTAGACAGTCTTTATACGCAAGCTACTACTGTCAGCCAAGAACTCCAATGCATATTAAAAATTTAAGGAAGCATAAACTAAACTGAATGTAGTAACAAAACAAGTTATGTAAGGATTATATTCTGTTTGCATATTCATAATTTAGGTCAATAAAAAAATTCCTCTGCTTTAATCTTTACATTAATTTGCAGCAGTATTCTTTTTTTCTGCATTTGCAATGCCATTAAAGTCAGTCAGCCTTAAATCTACCTGCTAAAAAGAATGTGGGTCTAGCAAATAGTCAGTTTCTGGTATGAGGTTTAACCTCTTGCTTAAGGAAATCCATCGTTAAGAAGCAATAATTTTGATTTTCCATTTAGGACAGAAAAGAAAAAATACCCCAAGTCTTAAAAAGACTTATATGGATTACACACAGCCAAGGCAAGGAGGAAAAGCTGTAAGTTAACTTTATCATGCTGGTAAAATATTCCACATGTTGAAAATACCGTATGTTAAAAACTGGGACTGACAGACACACACATACACACATTCACACAAATAACATTAAAAAAACTGCGGAATTCTGCGAGTCCATAAACTGATCTTAAAAATAAACATTTCTAATCAAAATGCTTTCTTAAAATTTTACCAAGCTCCTATAATTTTAGCATGGGTGGCTGAGAAGAGGAAGAGAAGCACACAATGTAATCAATGACTTCTCTCCAGAGGCTGCCATTTCTGTCACACATTTCACCAGCGGAGTCTAATAAAACATATTTAGTCAGCCTTCAGCTCCTTGAGCTATTATGGGCCTTACAGAAGCTCTGCTGCATTCTGTTGATTTACATGGATCAAATACAGGGCAGACATTTAGATGCCACTTTTAACGAATGTTAGCTGCTTTCACTAAACAGGAGGTTTCTTCCTAGGATAGATTAAAACCTAAGTGACATACAACATTAATTTTCATATATATATATACACACACACACACCACAGCTACATAAGCAAGCAACATTACCTGCTTCACCTGAGACAGAACAGACATACACTGGTGTCGAAAACGGGACCTTTTCTGACATTTTTTCTAACTCGATTCTCTCTGACCTTAGATTTTCTGTGCAGAAATCCAAAATAAATTTTAGCTCTATTTGCACAGAAAGATTCTTGGCTGAGATGAAGTCCTCTTACTAGTATCACTCATGGCTGTTTAAGTGTGTCTTTAAACAGGGCTCAAGTACTGCTCAGCACAATTGCCATGCTTCCATATGCAGGATCTCAGAGTCAGCCCCTCCCATGTATGGAACTTATGTAGTTTAACATTTCAAAACATCCTATCGTATCTTTTGAAGAGGAAAAAGCTTGAGAGTATGACACCTGATGGGTTCAAGTGATCATACTTTCTCCGTTCTTGAAAAAATAATCATTTGTTATGTTTGTTCCTGTTATAAAATTAATTGGAACTGTGTCTAGATGTGACAATACTCTTTGTACTTCAAAAGAGGACCATACAATATTGAAGTGCTCTCCACACTTAAAAGATGCATGTTTAAAATTTTCATGAGGTTCTTTGAGATAGACCTCCCTTTACATCATTTTTCAAAAAGGCTGGTTTGTAGTAATATGGAAGAAAATGGATTTTTGTGAATGACTTCATTTGGGAAAGATCAGCTCATACATTATGCGACAGATTGGTGGACTCCTCTGTGTCCTCTTCTGCTGTTCCTCCTCTTTTTCCCAATTACAAAGAAATAAAGAGTGGGAGTCAGATGACATTTCATGTTGTGCACCGAAATCAGTATGTGTTATACTTTAAGCATTCATGCCGCTTGGGCACATCCTTTAAGACTGGTTTCATAAAGAAACTGTGGATTTTATCAGCCAGGTATTAACTGGAGCTGACAATTGCTAGTTTGTGAGCAGGTGACTTAGTATATTAAGAAACACTTCAACACACCGAGCTCAAAAACCACACGAACTCTGGAAGGCCACCGCCTTGGCTGGTTACATGAATTCTGGAAGAAGAATAGCAAAATCTGAGGGCAAAATCTCAGGGAGCGTAAGTCAGTAGGGAAGTAGAAAGACTGCAAATCTGAGTATGCAAAAAAGCAGCAGAAGAAAACTGTAATTAGGAGGTAGGATGGACAAAGATTATATATGAGATTATATATGTAGTGTCTAAAGACTCTTAGTCTGCTCCAAGCCCAAACCACAGAACAGACTGCCTGGTGTGTATACATAGTAGTTGGCTATCATGTCTTGAGAACCAATGTTTACATCTGACACAACACAAACCCCACATACACAGGACACCATCATACTGATTTTAGTAACAAGAGCTTTCCAAGTGAAGAGCCACAAACAACAGACATACCATTTTTCAAAATACATATGAAACAAAATTCTATATGATCCTTAGCATGCTGGTTCTTGAAGATTCTATCCCAGAGAAAGTAAAGATTTTAGCGCTTCCATATTTTTTCTGGCATTATGCCACATGAAATCATTTCCAGAAAATACAGTCCTCAAGCATGTGATGAAAGTGATGAAATTCCTCAACAGAAACACTGAACATATAAACATATGGAAAACACAATTAGTAAACAATCTGCACGATTAAGTTTGTCCTTATTAAGCATTTGCCAAATAATTCAGAAGAGAGAAGAAAACTATAGAACTCCAAGTATGTTGTAAAATGGTTTGTAACCAAAATAAAGCATAAAACCAGTGTAGCAAATGCCTTGCAATGAAGTGTTTGTCCATAGAATACATCTCGGGAAACCATCTTCCCTCTTTACTCTATTTGAAAGTTATTCCAGAACAGTCTTTGAAAGTAATAATTTTGTTCTTTCTGCTTCTCAGAACTTGCTTTGTAAACACTTCGCTGTGTTTGCATTGTGTAAACTCTATGCTTCTTATTAAGCGCACATTTGTCCTTCATCAGTGGCATAATATGCCACTCCTGACTTGGTGAAGCACTTCCCATTGAGGAAAGAAAGCAAACGCACATTAACTTACTTCATTGAAATCAACTGAAGAACTTCTTTCTGAAGTAAGCATTTGTGCTAGTATCTTAAAATAAAAACTGACTTAATCCTGTATATCTATGTTATCGTGAATTGTGATCTAAAGGCTTCTCATTATAGAAACAACCTTCAAATTCACCAACTCTTAACTATAAATACTTTTTATGAAAACAAGTAAACAACCAAAACTTTACCACACGAGTTAACTTGGGGAATGTCTCTGCTTTCTCAGACATTTTTATATTTGGAATGAGAGGTTAGTTCATTTTTGTCATTTTTTTTTTTAACAGTACTTAATACGGCTTCCTGAAAAGTATCCCCTTGAGATTTTGCATTTTGCACAAAGTGATACTCAGATGGTAATGTGTCTCTTTTGCTGTAAATGCTTGATTTGCTACACTTTGTGGGAATGAATATATACCTTCCTTCCAGAGTCACAGGCCTTTTATTTCTGAGAGAAATAAACTTGATAATGCACAGAGGTTTACAAAGACTTTTTCTGTGAGAAGGTAGCCTTCCTACCCAGTGATGGACTGCACTGCAGTTTTCTAAACTGACATCCCCATGAAGTCTGTTCTCACAAATAATGAGATGAGATTATGCAGCTATGCATTTATTAACATCATACAATTGCATTTCATACGCTGACTTTTCATCCCTAAATTTGATGTCCAAGTGTTCCATAACAAATTGAGAGCATCTGAATTACACAGGCTTTTTTTTTTAATCTTCTGTTATGATTTGTATTAGCTTAAAACAGTTTATTCAATTTGTTGCACCAACAGCAAAAACACATTCCCTATTAGTAGGAACAGTATCTAGCATATTGCCAGTATCCTTGATGTTTTTAGTCCTACCCTTGTAACATAGCACAGTTTCAATGGCTTTTTGATTCCTTTATGTATGTTACATGTTGATGAAAAGTAGATTCCTGGACCATGTTGTGCGGAAATCTATGCAAAAACTTTATTCGATATGCAATATTCTTACTCATTACTCAGATGGGGTCTTTTAAACAGAACAGGTTATGGATGTATACAGACAACAGTGCCTTATGCTTTTTAAGATGCCTAACTAAACACAGTTATTATCTGTTACAAATGCAGAAGTGTTCTGCATTACAAAACTAAGTGAATGTAATCTTGTGGTGAAAACACAAGACAAAGCACTGTCCTGACAGATTTCCCAGATCATTCCATGACTCACAGGTAAAGCATCCAAGCTTCATTAGAAAGTCAAGTCGCCCTAACGTGTTTGTCTGTTGGTCTCAAATGATCTAGTATCTAGTGGTTCTAAAAGATACTCATGAAGACATGGTTAGTATTTTAGATAAGCAGGAAGGAACCCTATTAACTACATCTCTTGAATTCGAAGTAGGTTTAGCAATTCTTGGTCACTACTGAACAGTCAAGACAACATCTGTCAAAACTCTCCTGTTATGAACACTACTGTCTCCCTCAAGTGAATCCATCTGAGGACTCTGTAACCTCTCATGATAAAGTTTTAACAGTTTTAAAGCTTTTTAAAGCTATAAAGTCTTGTGTCTATCTTAAATCTTTTCTCCTGAGATTAAAGTTCATGCTTCTTATCCTACGCACTATAGAAATGTGCAACAAGTAGTTCCTTTTCAGCTAGAGTTTTTACATACTTGAAGACACTTCAGTCCTCCTCCTACCCTTTCCTCCACCTTCTGAAGGTCTTCCTTCTTTAGGCTAAAGAAACTCCATTAACTATCCTTGCCTGCATGTTCTAAAATTCTTCAAAGAGAACTATTCCTGTGCTGTCTGGACTTTCTCCAAGTGGTTTGCATCCATTCTGATTTTTTTCTTCAAACTGGGAATATGACTCCATCTAAGCTGAGCTGGATGAATTTTTGTATGTATTTTACGTCTTAAAATGCTACTGCTGTTTAAATAATGCAGTACTGCATCTGCCTTTTTTAAACAGCCCAGTATTTTTAACTCCTCTTCAGCTTGAGGAACTCAACTATCAGATCCTCTCCAAAAGGATTCCTACTTGATCCTACCCATACCTTTTCCTTTGTCTACATGCTTGATAAATTCCAACTGCAATATATACTGCTCCTGACTGTATGGCCTTGATTTTTAGACCATGTCTTCCATTTGTCATGACTCTTTTTGAAGTACAAACCTGTGGTTCAAACTGTCCTCCTGTTCCTATGAGTTGCATGCTGCTGTCAAATATAATAAGCATATTTTCTACTCTAGTATTTGAGCAACCAATTAAAACACAAAGCCATACAAATATCTGGATGCACAAACAGCATTTGCTGGGAAACGTTACCATCTTACACGGGACTATACAAAAACGGAAAATTAATTAATGTACATTTAACTGGCCTAGCTTTAGATACAGAGCAGTTTCTTTCACAGTTGTGGAAAACTGGATTTCACGCAACCAACGTGTACATGAGCAACCAAACAAGATAAAAGCAAAATCTTTTCTTCTGAGGGACCTGCATTACCTTTTAAAGCTTACAACCATTTAATTTTGTATGGGACTGAAAAACAAGCTTTACTAAAATTTCGAAATGTATCATAACAAAACCTCCACGCTCCAAACACTTACATGCATGTAAATTCAAGATGTAAACAAGCTCATCACTTTTAACAGGATTACCAATGTACCTGAAGTAGAGCACATGGCACATTATTTGAAGGCTTAAATAAATAACTTGGAGATTCGTGATCTTGTTAAACCAGCCTAAATTTGGGCTGCTACCAAATGAGGCAGTCCTATTCTCAGCTTCCCACTCTAATTGTATTCTAGGGGGTTGGTTGGTTGCATTTTCTGTGGTTCATGGTGATCTAAAGACAAATCAGTCCCCTAAATTGTCTGACTACACAGCTGCGAAAGTATCAGCACAATAAAGGTAGGTAGCAGAAAGGCCAGGACAGACCTGTTTGGCAGCAGCCCAACTGTATATCGAGTTCCAGTGATCACTGAACTGCAAGCACATTGAAACAAAGACACCTTATTTGACTTTGGTTCAGCAGTTTTTTCCTAAAATGTCTGTAAGAAGGTACTGTTAAATATTCTTCAAAACAAAGTGCTGTGTTATAGAAAAAAAATAATTTTTCTTTCTTTACCTTCCAAGTTATTATTGAATTGTCTAATTTGTTTGCATTTTCAAGTGATTTATGTTGCACTACCTAATCTAAAAATGGTAGTGGAGAGTACCAAAGTTAAAATATGAGTAAACACTCTCAAGATACGTGAAGATGAAAAATATTGTATATTAAAAAAATAAAATACAAACACGAATAAAAAAGTTTCCTGAAGTAAAACACACAGCCTGAACTGTGATACAATATACTGTTCAAGTAATGGCAGAAAGCTCAAGTATTCTGTTTTTGCCTGGTAACGGCATCTATGGAATGGTTTAAAACCTATCACTATTAATAAATACTCTCCATAATATCAACCTAAGAAGTGGTTTCACAATATTAATAAAAGAAAGAAAGAAAGAAGCACAAGTGTTAAAGATCAAAAGCCTAGGTGACTTACTGTAACTCAGTCCTCTAGCTTTCTGCCTAGAGTTTCAGTGCGATCTCTGAGATCAGTCTAGGATTATAGCACTTCTAAGCTGGACTAAAGTTAATACAAGGTTTTAACTGAGCTGGTCAAGGCTAGACATAGCACCAATAACCTAAGAGAAGTGAGAATAATTATCTCAAGTACCTCATGTATCACTAAGCTCTGTTCAGCACAATAATCAGTTATGTGTATATTAAAATTATCAAATTCCTTAAGTATACATTTTCTCCCATTCTGTCCACTTTGTGACTACTTTAAATGAAATAAATTGAGTTACATTTGTACTCTCAGAAAGGTACAAATACCCTTCCTCTTACCCATAACTTGTTTTTCTAATAAAACAGACTTAGGATTTCTCGACATCATTCCTCCTTTCTAGACCATTGTCTGGTTTCCCAATAATGTGATAGAAAATTTGAGGGGTAGTCTTCTCACTTTATTAAATGTCCTCCTGATCTGTGTAACACTTCATGTGCTCTAATATAACTCAATCCTGCAAGTGCTTAAATTTATGAGGATTAGATTGCCCACCACAATGCAGCCTTGGAGCAAAGTGTTGCAGTTGTGAACACTCAGAAAATAATTAGCTTTTGTTATTGCATCTTAATCAGACTTGTTACTTCCCCTTTCAAACATCAAGGCTGTAAAGGTTACTTGCCCAGCCTCTGGACAGTTCTGGGACCAGTTTCACTTCTGTCTTCATCATTCGCAAACCTAAACAATTTGCTGTTTTTTCATTCATAATGTGTTCTTATCACACAATCACCTCAGCACTGATCTTTGATAAATTCCACAGTGTCCAGACTGAAGGGAAAACCTTCAACAACTCTGTAAGAGGGGCAGAGAGAAACAACAGAAAAAAACAAAACATAGCAAACCTAAATTAAGAATAGACTTAATTAATGCATGGACCTAGCAAAATTCAACAGGAAGGAGGAGGGTCTGGGGCCAACTAATAAACTGAATTCAGGTTGCAGCTTGATGTGAAGCTAGACAGCTAGTAACTCCCAATTCCTCACAAAGCAATGTGCTCCAGAGAAGGTGAAAAAAACTAGGGGCGGGGGGGACAGAAACAGGTAAATTCCTGACTCCTCCTACGGTGCTGAACAGGAACTCTGCTTGTTTTCAGACACAGAACACCGCAGCTTTTCTTGCTAATGGCCTGTTATCTGTACTGTGTCTCATTTCTCAGCTTCTCAGTTCAAATCAGTGCAACAAGAGTCTCAATTTTAATATAAATTACAGCAGAGAAGGGGCACTCTGTACAGGCCCACCACTTCTTTCACATAATATGGAACGTTTTGTTTAATTAGTGATGCATTTAAGCCTGTATTCCTCTCAGATTTTAGTGACGTCCAAGCTTCTTCTTTACTATGTCCTTTCCATTCCTTCCTTCATAACTCTGCACCTCCTCTTCCTTATTTTTCCTGTCCTCATCTCTTGAAATGTAGTCTCCTCTTGAATTACTTGCCTACTACGCTAGCTGCTGCCCTACCCTTTCTTCTTTGCTTATTTACTTCCTCATTTTTTCGTATCACTGCCTTCTCCTCTTAAAATCTTACTTGTTTTTCTTCAAATTTCTGAGAATAGTCTGTTTTCACTGAATAATACATGCAGCATACATAACATCATACATTTATAGGGAAACATATGTTTAAAT
Organism: Chauna torquata; assembly: GCA_013399475.1. Classification (NCBI taxonomy): domain Eukaryota; kingdom Metazoa; phylum Chordata; class Aves; order Anseriformes; family Anhimidae; genus Chauna; species Chauna torquata. Next base: position 169,728 of record VXAL01018595.1, read on the forward strand.
GCTTTACGGAATGCTTTTACTGATTTTACTAAATTCTGTAACTGTATTTTAAAATCAAGACTCTAACAGTTAAATACTGACACCTCACTGGCCTCTAGCAAGTGGAAGGAAATAAAGCTACTGTTTCTTGTCAAGTGAACACAGTTAACCATTTCCTAGGTGGGTTCAAGCTACTACATAAAACATGTGCATTCATCCACAACCAACGCTGACTTGAGACTCAGTACGACTACCAAGTTAAAAAAAAAAATCACTTTTGATTTAGATCTAGTAGAGCCATTAAATGACTTTGAAACTGATGACAGTGAGCTGTTTCAGAATGAGTAACCGAACCAAGTCATTACAAAAATAACTTACCATAGCATAACTCAGTGCTGTCCTCTCTACTCTTCCTCCTTAGTCTACATAAACATGTAGACATATCAGAACAGAGGAACAAAAGGCAATGAGAAAAAAATTTGAAGTATATTTCATAGCAAAATGCTTCATTATTAAGTCATGAAGAGGCATCAATCTCCAAACAAGCATGATTCTTAAATCCCAAATAGATGAAACATCCTTTCAGGAGCGTGTAACACATTTTTCTTCAAAGCGGATTTAAGAAAGCGAAATTAGATCTTTACAGTCGAAATTCTTACTTCAGTCAAGAGACACTGCTTTATCTATGTATACACAGACTACTTGACTCAATTTCTAAAGCCAGAAGTTCTCAAACTATACAAAACACATGTTCACTTGAAATTTAAGACGCACAACTTGATCTCTTGCCTTTTCAGAACACTGGCCATGCTATCAATGTGGAAAAGTAGAAGACACACAGATGGAACTCTCAGCAAGAACATCCCTTAATCAGATTATGTGCATGGGAAAATAAAGTCAAAAAGCTGAACACATGATATTCCATTAACATCCATAACTACTTTGACTAACCTTATAAATGACTGAGCCTCCCTATGTAGGTTTCTTAAAACTGTCACAGTACCAGAACGCTGTCTGCCTGTGTTCCTATCCTCCAGGAACAAAATGTTATAAAAATCCCATATGAAAATCAAATAATAAAATACATTAATAACTGTGCAACAATGAGTAAGTTGGAAAGATGCATCCTACATCTTTTTTGCCTCAGTCTTCACCAACAACTGCTCTAGACACACAGCCCCATTCGCAGAAGGCAAAAGCAGGGACTGGGAGAACGGAGAACCACCCACTGTAGGAGAAGATCAGGTTCGAGACCATCCAAGGAATCTGAAGGTACACAACTCCATGGGACCTGATGAGATGCATCTGCAGGTCCTGACGGAACTGGCAGATGAAGTTGTGAAGCCACTATCCATCATAGTTGAGAAGTCATGGCAGTCCAGTGAAGTTCCCACTGACTGGAAAAGGGGAAATGTAACCACTGTTTTTCAAAAAGGGAAAAAAGAAAGACCCGGGGAACTACAGGCCAGGCAGTCTCACCTCTGTGCCTGGCAAGATCATGGAGCAGATCCTCCTGGAAACTGTGCTAAGGCACATGGAAAATAAGGAGGTGATTGGTGACAGCCAACATGCCTTCACTAAGGGCAAATTGTGCCTGACAAATCTGATAGCCTTCTACATCGGTGTTACACAGTTAGTGGACAAGAGAAGAGCACCTGACATCATCTACCTGGACTCGTGCAAAGCACTTGACACTGTCCCACATGACATCCTTGTCTCTAAACTAGAGAGACGGATTTGACAGATGCACCACTCGGTGGATAAGGAATTGGCTGGATGGCCACACTCAGAGTTGTGGTCAATGGCTCGACACCCAGGTGGAGACCAGTGACAAGTGGTGTTCCTCAGGGGTCATCGCTTTTGGGACTGGTGCTGTTTAACATCTTTGTCAGTGACCTGGACAGCAGGATCAGGTGCACCCTCAGCAAGTTTGCCAACGACACCAAGCTGAGTGGTGTGGATGACACGCTGGAGGGAAGGGATGCCATCCAGAGGGACCTTAACAGGCTTGAGGGGTGGGCCCGTGCCAGCCTCATGAAGTTCAACATGGCCAAGTGCGAGGTCCTGCACCTGGGTCAGGGCAATCCCAAGCACAAATACAGGCTGGGTGATGACTGCATTGAGAGCAGCCCTGAGGAGAAGGACTTGCAGGTACTGGCGGATGAGAAGTTCAGCATGAGCCAGCAAGGTGCACTTGCAGCCCAGAAAGCCAAAACCGTATCCTGGGCTGCATCAAAAGAAGCATGGCCAGCAGGTCGAGGGAGGTGATCCTCCCCCTCTACTCTCTACTCTGCTCTCGGGAGACCCCACCTGGAGTACTGCGTTCAGCTCTGGGGCCCCCAACATAAGAAGGACACGGACCTGCTGGAGTGAGTCCAGAGGAGGGCCACGAGGATGATCACAGGGCTGGAGCACCTCTCCTGTGAAGAGAGGCTGAGATAGTGTGGGTTGTTTGGCCTGGAGAAGAGAAGGCTGTGGGGAGACCTTACAGTGGCCTTCCAGCACCTCAAGGGTGCCCAAAAGAAAGCTGGAGAGGGACTCTTTATCAGGGAGTGCCGTGACAGGACAAGGGGTACGGGCTTTAAACTGAAAGAGGGCAGAATCAGCTTAGATGTTAGGAAGAAATTCTTCACTATGAGGGTGGTGAGGCACTGGCACAGGTTGCCCAGAGAAGCTGTGGACGCCCCATCCCCGGAGGTGTTCAAGGCCAGGCTGGATGGGGCTTTGAGCAACCTGGCCTAGTGGGAGGTGTCCCTGCCCAGGGCAGGGGGGTTGGAGCTAGATGATCCTTAAGCAACCTGTCCAACCCAAACCATTCCATGATTCTGTGATCTGCAATGTCAAAATTTTTCAAGATTAATTACTTGAAATGGCTGAGATAACCTAGTAAAGTATGACTGCTGAAAAAACATCTGCTTCTTGGCGGAAATATTTGATTGGCTGGACTTAAATAGCACTGTGTGTACCAGTGAAACCCTATGTTTATTTCAACATTAAAAAAAATATGCTGTTTGTATGGCTTAATGAGCAAGTATGGTTTGAATGCAAAGTTAGTTTGCTTAAAGAAATGAGATCTGACTGGCATGGCTATGTAACTTGTTTTTGCTTTCAAAGACTTTGAAACCTCACTCAGCAAGTAAATGCCCATTATCTTTTAAGAGACAACTAATGTTGACTTAAGATGTCCAAGAATTTTCTACTTTAGCAACAGTATCACCCAGTAATGGCTTCTACAACAGACTGTGTTTAGATGCATGTTGGTGCACCTAAAAGGTAGATAAGTACCAGTTTTAAAAGGGCTGACTGATGAGAGGCTTAAATGATGACATCTGCTTATGCAGATTCCCAAAAGAAGTTTATGGAGAGCAGAAAAGTTTTACTTTCCAGTGTTTTACAAAAGGGATCAAGCAAAACAAAGTACACCATGGGGGAAAGACTTGAAAGTTGTCCAAGTTCTAGAAATTTAGCTACACAACTACATTTGTCAACAATTTCTATCAGCATGGGCACAGCAATTGATATTTTATCAATCAAGACAGAAATAAAGATTTCAGTGACTCAATTCCTTCAAATGCTTTATGCAAAGGGGAACGCTTCCAAAGCGCTGTCTATAAGAAGGGCATGCATATGAGCATTTATGCTCTAGGGCAGTGCAGGAGCTCAGGGACAGCACCAGAAACAGCCATATAGGCCAAGCAACCAAGACAGATGTGAAGAAAAGGCTGGGTGCACAAAGCAGATTTGGTCATTGCAGTTGTGTTTGGGTGGCCTGTGGTGGTGTCCTATCTCAGCGTTTACCCCCAAGAGAAAACCATAAGTTTTCAACCAGCAACATAAATGAGAAAGAAAGATCGGTGAATATAGCTCAAATAAAAGAGGTGTAAGTAAGGCAATTTGTTGCATGAGTTCGTCTTAATCCAGGAAACTAACAAGATCTACGCAACCATAAAAATGTGTGTGAAAGCTACACTGAGGGCAGCAAGAGTCCTCAAATATTAAAAAGAATCAGCAAATAGTGAAGGGGTAAAAACACCTTATACAAAAAAAGAATGAGAAAAGTTTCATTTCCAGAAAATGACATTCTTCTAATGAAAAAAGCAATTAAAAATTGTGCATTATTATCCCCTTTCACCACAGAAATCCACTCTCAAACAAAAATATAAAATCACAGAATCACAGAATATCCTGAGTTGGAAGGTATCCACAAGGATCATCGAGTCCAACTCCTGGCTCCACCCAAGACCACCCAAAAAACAAACCATATATCTGAGGGTGTTGCCCAAATGCTTCTTGAACTGCGACAGGCTCGGTGCCATGACCAGTTTCCCAGGGAGCCTGTTCCAGTGCCTGACCACCCATTCCATCATGTGGAATACAAAAGCAGGAAAAATGTTTACGCGTGAAATTATGATCCTTTGTGAAACATAGCACATCAGCTAACATGTGTGATCTCTCCCTAATAGCTTCCTTTTTTTTCCCCTCCCTTTTAGACTACCAAGAGTAATACCTCAGCTTTACGTGAGCCTACTATTACATGTAGAGTCCACCAATTTGAGCAGCTACACTTATTATTTAGCTATGCAAAGTCACGAGTATACTTTCTTGTTTAAGGTGCCTGACTAGGATTTCAGATGCACCTACTACTTTATGTGAATAATTACTCTTAAAAATTGTGATACATTAACAGTGCTCTCTGCCCTAGTGTCTTCATGTCACTAGTTCAGTTTCTGTTAACAGGAACCTGTCCTTGGTTTGCTAAAAGGCAGAGACGCTTTATTTTGACAGCTATACATATACATGTATCTAATATAGTATACATTAAATGCATATTATGAATTAAATATATAATCTAATAATTTAAAATTTAATTTATAGTAATACACAATTTATAACATACGTTTGTATTATAAATATATATATATATAACAAACAGTGATTTTTAAATTAAATACACTTTCATCTAGTGAACGTCATAGAATGCTGAAGATACAGTATGGGCTTAACCAATACTCTGAAGTGTATTTAAACACGCTTTTTTTGGACCTCATTTATCTTTTGTTAGCATCTCTGTGTTTTTTCTCCTAATGTGTCAAGTAATAGAAGAGAGGTAACAGGAACAGTACTGTGGCAACGGTCAATAACAACCTCAAATACTGTTGAGGTTCCTAACGACAGGCCTTTCTTCTACTCCTTCTCACTATCAACAAATCCCATGAAACACTAAGAGTCACCACACCTCTAAGTATTTTCAGAAAGAACTCCATACAGTCCATACACACCCATGCTGTAGATTTCAATTAGCAGGCATTTGTTTGAAATCTGTGAGACTTCAGCTCCCCCCCGCCCCCAATAACAGCTTGTATCCAGCAGTGTTTGCATTTCATTATAGGTTTATAGCATTTACCAGCGATACCGTGCAAGTACAACTCTCTGGAAAACAGTGACTTCTAAATTAACTGATAATCATTAAGTAACAATTACTCCATCTAAAAACTCAAATAATATGAAAAAATATATTGCTTTTGCCACTTTATAGAAATAAGAATGGGTGAAGTAGTAAAATGGCCTTATCATGAAGTCATCTTGCTGGGAAGTATTGAGCCCATATGTTTGAAATCTATATTCCACTAGAGCAGTGAAATTCCAGAGCAGCAACATGGCAATTTGGCATTCACCTGGAGACTCATGAATCATTAATCTGAACTTCTGAAACATCCTCCGTTAGAAATGCCTGTCCCTTGGAGCCATTTATGGATTTAGAGAAAATGAGTTATGATCATGACTAACAGAGTGAAGACAGACTGGAAGAACGTAGTAAGTTAAAACACAGGAATGAGTCCTAAAAAAAAAAAAAGCTAATATTGGAACTAAGAACTCAACAAGAAAAGAAACACTAAATTGGACAAAACTTGTAAGCTTGTCAACAAAAGAAGAAACCAATGCTAGCATCAATTAACAGGGCCATTCCAGCAATTAACAACACTGATTCTATGGAAACATTGCTTTGTAATAAGAGATCCTTCTGGATACTGAGCTAACCTAAGAGCAAAATTAAAGCACTGTTTTAGCCTTGGCTGGGCCATGCTTGAACCTTTAACTCAATGACTAATGTCAACGCAGCTTTGGAATCTAAGAAATAGCCTACAAAAAGTAGATATACTCAGGCTAATGTAGTACACGGTTCACTGCTCAAGAGGTATTTGAATGGAATTGGAGTTCTTATTTTCTTAAGGAGAAACATTTTCCATTTCAGCTGTATTTCTTACAGTTTACCACTCTTTCCAGCAGAAAAAAATTCCTTGTATCACAAAAAAAACAAACAAACATCAAAGAACAGTAGAAAGAAGAAATAACTTGCCAAAGAAATCTTACAGCATTTTACTATTACCTGTCTCAATCTTTTGTTAGCATTCTTTCTGTAGGATTTCTGTAACATACTACATTTGACTAGAGGCTTTGTCAGATCATGAACACGTTATCAAATTAAAGGAATTCTCTCCCTTTTGCTGATTTGACTTGTATCTTACGTTGCTGAATTCAGATTATATTGGGTCAAGAGTGAGGTATGTTAAAATCTCAAATTAAAAAAAAAAAAAACTTAACAAAAAAAAGGAGAGAATTCCAGTAATTGATTTACAGTACAAAATGTTCCAACCACCCCTGTTCTAGAATTCAAATTGTGTACCCAGCACAGGATCTGATACACTGTTGTCTTCAAAGATCATATTTTTGGGTACTTCTAGGTTGCGAGATAGAGCTCCCCCCAAAAAAAGAGGTTTTAAAGCTTGAAGTGTATTTTTAGAGAAATATAACATTATCAAAATAAGTATTTTTAAGAATTGAAGAAAAATCTTATTTTCTATCATTGTATTTTCTCTGGCTTTTGCTTCCATGTCAAACGCCATCCCCTGCCTCCCTCTAATAATGTTCCTGTTTCTAGATTTTTTGCCCCTTCTCTATGCTAGTCAGCCCACCCTGCTCAATGTATTTATTTCTTCACTGTACATTGTGTGATCCCACAAGGATCATAATATTTGCAAGGTTGTCCATTCCTAATCCATTTTCCTGTTCCTTCACTTTTCCAAGCCTGTACCCACTAGCTAATATTCTTGCTCTTTGTTGATTACAGAACAATGTCACTCTACATTAACCTTCCTTATGAACTGAGAAAGTACTTAAGATTCATTTTCCTCATGACAAATTTTGATGATGACCTTAATATATAAAAATGTTACACTTAGGTAATGATATCTGAATGTTTCCACAAACACCTATTCTTATGGGTTTTACACTGCAATCACAAATTCACAAACTACCATGTATTCATTTCATTTTCTACAGCCAGATAGAGTTGTTTCCTATGTGCTTGCTTAATTAATTTCACTGTTAATTAGAATAGTTTGCCAGCGGTGATCAATAAAAAATTTTGCTATTTACAGAGTAAACATTACGATGAACAGCCAGAGACTAAAAGGACAGAGGGAGGGAAGTAACTGCAAAATTTTATTAGCTTAATTGGCAATGGTTCCATAACCCTCACAGAACACAAAAGTTCCCAGTACCTAGTGATTTACTTTTTTTCCCCCCTGGTAACTATCCCAGCCTCATGGGATCTGATGACTGAAGCCATACAACAAATGGCACACCTCTGACTGTGACAGAAAACTGCAGGATCCTATACCACAAATAAACATAATACCTATGAACATTCTGAACTGAGAATTTTCTGCAAACTGTAGGGCCGAGGGCACATGGGATATAACAAGCAGATCTGATTGCATCTGTTTTCTTCCTTGCAGACAGGAAAGCTGCAGAAACACCAAAAGATTCAGAGGAAAGTAAATTATGTAATAGGATTTTTTTTTCTTTTGGAAAATAATAAGCTAACTCATAGACTAAACGTTATTTTATTTTACCCAACCACTCAAAAACAGTACATGTAGAGATTTCCTCTCCTAAGCAGTTCATGGAGACAGAGTTACATGATTGTTGTTCACCATAAGTTATCACCCATACTTTTGAATCATCTCTTTATGCTCAATCAACAATCTGCAATGCCTAAATAAAGGCAAGCAATTTCATCATGTATGAAGTTCCCAGATTTCCATATCCATTCTGATTACTATTTCCTGTAAATACTATGTAAATACAATTTCTACACTGTATCCACTTTGACCCAGTTGCTTATATGAAAATAAATAAAAAAATATGCTTATAAGAAAATAAAGGACCTGCATAATTAACCATCTATTAGCGCAACTGGATTAGAAATATGAAAGAAATGACTGACTTCGGGAGAGCAGGAAGAAAAACCCACTTTCAAACCCACTTTCTCCCTTTTCTCAGCATTATCGTGAATCTGCACTTTGAGAATAAGCTGCCACTTCCTGACACGAAACTTGTTAATTCATAATAACAATTGCTCATTCTCTCAATGTAGTAGGTTGCTTTGCCTTTTTTTGTCAAACAAAAGAATTAAATGAAATGCAAGAACTAGAAACTCATTAACTATAAGAAAGCAGCAGAGAATTAGATACATCTGTATTTTTGCATATGAATTTTAAAGAATCAATTCCAACAAAACAAAAGAAATAGATCTTTACGTAACAGGGATTAAGAGGTTAATTTATAAATAACTATTCATATAATTAAAAATTAATGCAAACTACTTAAAAAAAAAATCCTATGGTTTGGTTTCACTTAATTCACATCAAGCTCATATTCCACTCTCTTTTTCATATATCCAGTTTCATAATGATT
>VXAL01018595.1:188629-244420 GCA_013399475.1 Chauna torquata
AAAAAACAAACAGCAACACCAACAACAAAACAGTAAGACATCACTTACAAGGGATTCTGTTACAGGTCCACATAAAAACATGAGAGATTAGGCAAGAACCATTTGGCCTTCAAGGAGAAAGGTATTCAATTATTCATTTGTAAAATTTGCAGGCTGTCATAAGGTTTTAGAAGCCTGCTATTCTTATTTTTCATTGTCCTCTCCTCTTAAGAATTAAACATGGCTGCCACAACGTTTCTTTCTCTTTCAAACTACATGTCAGAAATAAGTATAGTTTATACAGTGATTACAGGAGACTCAAACTAGAAAGTTTCTAGACGTTTGGATTGATTTTTTTTCCTCCAATTATTAAAAAAAATGTTTATAACCCTATTAAATACAAAATTCCATGAAGTAGACTAGAGAGGTATCTACCAGCCACCTTCCTCACTGAAGGAAGGTTGTAATTCACTGTGTGAGTTCAGCAATGGCATTAACTGCTAGAGCACAGCTTAAATGGTTTTTGAAAAACAGCAGAGTTCAAGGTGAATTATAGTTATCAAAGTTGTAAAAAGAACTCAGGATACCTCAGAACTAACAGCTGCCTAGCACTCCGCTCCAGATGAAGAGCTTCTCTCTGTAGCACAGTGCTAGACGCTTAGGAGGTGGAGGTGAATAACTCCAGAATAGTTCACTGTTGGCATGGTCCTGTTCCCATGAACAGGAATAGGATCAGCACTGAGCTGAGGTCAAGTGCTTTTGAAATGCCAGCATTAAGGGGTACTTTTGGTACACTTTCAGAAGGGCACCTCATGCTTTTACATACAGCTTGGAGACAAAGCACTCCACTTTATATTTCATGATGGTCCTCCACTGATACAGAGGACAACCTAGAAAATTGTTTCCAATACAGCAGCAGTCTACTTATACTTTGGTAATTCCTCTTCAGAGATTTTCTTTTACAAAGTATGTTATATAAACATATACAGCCAGTACACACTTGTCAAGCTGAGTAACTGAGGGCTGAAGCATAAGGTAAATCCCCAGGCAGAATGCCATTACAGCTTACTATGTTGTAGGTGCTTTATTTCCTGAAAGCTGTACTCATCTGAAACAAAGTAGAAAGCAAACATGTATCCATATATTACAGTACTGCCTGAATGCTTCTCTGGGTCACATGGGAAGTTAAAGCAACCTTAGGCTGCTTTGACCCACATTTTGATTCAAGGGGCTCCAGGCAGTAATCAGGAAGCAGGAAATGTAGAACGAATGCAGCACACCCTAGTGGTCCTTCCTTCAGCATTCCAGTACCGCACAGTCTTTCACACTTTCCATGCTGTCAGAACTACTTACTTGTGCAATACTTATTTCCCAGCTGGAGTGTCACCTATGCCAAGCAGTCCTATACCTGTGATGGCACTGCTCCCACGTGCCTAAAAGGACTTACCCAACAGCCAGCCAGTTCACTACTCATTTTCCTTTTGAAGAGGATGTTCCAAATTACACCAAAAGATCTGTTTTGCATTTGCACATTTAGTCTGTCATAATCAGCTCTACATTCTTTTGTATTTTAACGAAACAAAATTATGGAAAACACATGAAACACAGCCAGGCAGATCCAACCAGGCCTTTGCCCATTTGAAGTCCACAGTAATCAAGGATGTAGAGCTAGAACCTCGGGACAGAAGAGCAAATGACTTGTATCCATGCATGATACCCTCTTCCACTCTCAGAAGCTGAAGTGATGTTATCCAAAACCTTTTTTCTGGCTAAAAGATTTTTTGTGCACAATGATTGGAAGAGGTCTTTGGGAGTTAACCTACGCACCTTTCAGATAGAAAATTTTATAACGCCATTATTACAGTTCCCAGCAAAATTCTTAACTGACTGACTGATGTATTCCCTTTCCACGACCCCCCCGACTACAATACTGTCTTGAAGAACTGATTGCTTTTCTGGATAGATGATTCTTTCTTGCTTAATTTTATCATTTAGCTATTATCCATCTACTGTTCTTTAACTATCTTTACAGTCTTTATTTGCCTTCATTATTGTTATATACCCCCGTGAATACACATGAAGTAGCAACTGCACTGCAGGAGGCTGGCACATATTTTCCTCTCCATTTGCCATCATTTCATTTGGAATGAACGGCACTAGTCACCACAGGCCAATATACTAAATCATNATACTTCAACTACAAAATGCAATATATGCTCCCACTCTGTAGTAATAAATTATAGAGCATGCTAATAAAGATAATTCTATTAAATAATAAAAATATATTGGAAACTAATGAAAAATACAGAGCTCTTCTGCCACACAGAGCAACTTCTAGCATTTGAAAAATTTCATCGTAAGTAAAAACAACTTCTCTCACATGTAAGAAAGATTTGTATATACGTTATTTTCTGAAAGTCTACATTTTGACAATAAAATTCCCAACATGGAATGGATAACTAGGATGACATTCATATGGCATACATGTATCCTCTGCTGAGGGGCTCCAAATCATTGTCTTTCCTTGACCAACACAAGCCAGTAGGAAAGGTTCTTGTCAAATGCACACAATCATAGCACAGCTAGAAGCTGATGGATTGACAGGCACCTCATACAATGCCTCCTTAATTTTTACTACCTCCATAAAATGTTGCAAACTCCTGTGTTCATTTCAGGAGCACTATCCAAAATGATTTATACCTCATCGTTCTGCACAGAAGGAAAACAACATATTTATGTCGTTCATTAGCAAAGGTAGAAACTACATGCAGTTTTCATCAGTAATAATAGTGTTTCCCTTAACTTCCAGGTAATTCTGGGCTTATCTGGAGAAGTTAAACGTTGGTGAAGGAGTGGTCACTATCACCTAAGCAGGGTGCATACTACTTGCTTTGAAATAACTCTTCTGGCAGTGCTAGAGGCCTCTGTCTACCCCAGCAATAAACAGAATAAACAAATAGTCCTTGTAACTATACCAAAGCTGACAGAGTATCTACACTATATAAGTACACTTGAGGCAACTAGAGCAGGCGTGTCCATGTCTGCACATGTACATATACATACAGGCAAACATCTTCCCTCCCTATCATTGCTCCCTTTTTGCCATGACAACGCTCAATTCTAATTATTTTCATAGGCTACTTCAGAGCAATTACCAAGAAATTTCTATATATTATTACAAATTGGGATGCTGAATGACAGAATATAAAAAAATCATGATATCTTTCCCTCTATTCAGATCTGAGCCAGCTTTCCAACAGCTGAGCTATAGCTTCTTCTCTGGTTGTCAGCAGAACTACTGCACTGACCTGGAGTTTCCAGGCTTCTTTTGAGAATGACTTGTTTTCTCTTCTGCAGATACGGATGATGTGAGCCAGAGATGGCAACCCTCAAACCTCAAATTATGCCAGTATAAACAACAAGAAATTTTCATCTCCCTCCATTCTCTCTTAGAAGGACATCAGAGTCTGTTTTGCAAAGTGCACATTCCTCCAGTTTATTAGGGTACTGACAGACATGCAAGTTAGATCATTAGAGCTGTTCATAAAATGACTAACAGGAAGAAAGAACGGGAGACACTGAGTAATTTTCTCCCTCTCCAAGAATACAAAATGTCTGTCCTCAAACAACATTCATATGGACCCTGCTAACCTTTCTGAGCTTACAGGACAATTTCACACAGATCATGAATTTGAGTAATATCACATTACTTTAACCATAGAAGTAGCCTCTGTTAGAAATAAATAAATACATAAAATCACAGCTTTCAAATGCATTATCAGAGAGGTCTCAAATTTATCATTAGTAAGCCAGTTACTGCAAAGAGGCAGTATTACACACCCTACAAAAATGACAGAAATTTTCACCCACTAAGCAATCCTCTGCTATTTGTGTGAAACTGATTTTGAGCTATCTCATTGATCTATACCCCTTTGATCATAACAAAGCATATACCCCATTATTATTCCAGCAGTTTAAGTTTCAAAAAATTAGGAACTTGTTGAATTAGACTGGTTATGACACCAGTAAAGAAATAGCAAAAGACTACACAGGCCCCTTTGAATCTGCTGCAAAGAAGGTAACGGTAACAAAGAGTTGGTTATGCTGCTAAAGTATCACACGCAGAAATTTTTAACTGTTCACTTAATTTCTACTTGCTTACCTAGAACAGAAGAAAAAACGTCCTGGTCATAATGTTCAAAAGTTCAAACAGCAGATAAAGACAAATCTGATTTTATCTCACCATTCAAAGAACCTTATCTATGCTTAAAATAACTAAGGCGCTCTGTTTGCCAGTGACCAGCAAAGAATACAGCTTCTGTTTTTTGGGAGAGTGAGGGGGTCAGGGACCTACAATCCAATAAGAAAAATGCAAGAATGAACATTAAAAGAAGTCTTAAGTTTCTCTCTAATGGTTAGGAACAAACCTGAAAGGCAAAAATGAAGACAAGCCTGTTGACAAGTAATTTGGGGCTATGAATGACTTCTCTATACTGAGCTAAAAAAGACATTTGCAAGTTTTTATTCAGTTCCTCATATCCAGGAAACTGGTGTTTCAATGGCAGCGGCTCTGATCAACTGCTCTGACCTTTTGGGTCATGGATCGTCATCTGATACAGATGAGGGGACAGAAGATTGTTTCTATTCACTAGTAAAATATTTTTTGCATGTAACCAGCATGTGTTGTTAGGAGCATCACTTTGGAGCACAGAAGCTGGGTCCCCCGTGATACTAAGGGTACTACATAAACACAAGGCAAAAGAAATGTGTATTTCTCACACTTCAAAGCACTTAAAATCCTAGAGACAACCTGCACTGATCAAGTTTTAATTCCTAACAGTGACAGCAGCATAGCTAAAGCAACAGGTCCTTCTGCTGGAGATACCACGCGTATAAAAAGAAGTGTTTTTTCTGTTGGTGTAGATAGCAGAGGGTCCTAAGCTCCCAGCTACCGTAAACTAAGTCAGCAAAAGCACTAGTCAGCACAGCTGCATCTAAACTAAGAATCTGCTGATGGCGTGCAGTTTTTTCATAATTCCTTAGCAACGTTGCTATGGGAACTTCTGTAGTGGGAGTTGCTTATATCTGATCCAAGTTTCAGAAAGACAGAAGTAGGAACAAAGGAAAGAAATTGAGAATGACAGGAAACCATACCAGCACAGTGTCCCATTTACTGTTCTCCTGGAGAATCCCAACAGAGACAAAGCACTTGTTCTCATAGGCAGTAACCAGACAAGATGAGCATCACATCACTGATTTATAACACACTTACTGTTCTTAACTATTTAACTACTAACTATTGAACCTGTTTGTTTTTTTTTTAATGTTTAAAATCAAACGGGTTTTACCCAACTACAGAGTACAAATCTACCCCTAAACATTCTTTTCACCTCCCTCCATGACCATCTCCGGCCAATCTGCAAGTTTGATTTTACAAGCACCTATACTTCGTGCTATTATTTCATCGTACTTCGCATAAGCAGCCAAATCACAGAACCACTGAGGGTGGAATGGACCTCCAGAAATTGTCTAGACCAACTCCCCTGATCATTGAGGTAATCATTGGGGTGGAAAAAAAAAAAAAAAAATCAACCAGCTCTTCCAGACCCCTTTTCTCTCCAGGAACATCTGCCACGGAATTTTTCCAAGCAGATCCCTCAACAGGCCAGACTCTGCTCTCTTGAGATCTAGGGTTGTAATCCTGCTATTTGCCTTGCTCCCTCCTCTGACAATCCTGAACTCCACCATCTCATGGTCACTGCAGCCAAGACTCCTCCCAACCTTCACATCCCCCATCACTTCTTCCTTGTTTGTAAGAATCAGGTCCAGCAAAGATTCTCTGCTTGCCAGCTGTTCAATCACTTGTGTTAGGAATTTATCAAGAATACACTCCAGAATACAACTGGATTTCTTGTGTCCTCCTGTGTTGCTCTTCCAGAAGACGGCAAGGAGGTTAAAGCACCCTGCAAGGACCACAGCCTGCAAATGCGAGGCTTCTTCCAGCTGTCATATCCCATGTCTTCTTGGTCAGATCGTTTGTAGCAAACATCCATCACAATGTCACCCATGTTGGTTCACCCTCTAATCCTAATCCATTAACTCCCTCCCAGCTGGCTCAACACCCCCCCCAAGGCACAGCTTCATGTATTCCAGCTGCTGTCTCACATCAACAGTAATTCCCCCTGCTTATCTCCCTGGCCTGCCCTTCCCAAACAGCCTGTAGCCATACACCGTGGCACTCCAGTCACATGAGCTAATCTCACCACTTCTCTGTGATCCCAATGAGGTAATAGCCCTTCAACTGCACATAGGTTTCTAATTCCTCCTGTTTAATCCCCACGCTGCACATGTCAGTGTACAAACACTTCAAAGGTACATAGCTGGAGCTAATAGGCCAAGAAGTGATTGTTACTACAGTGATAAAAGAAACTTCTGCTAGTCAAAATGTTTGCAAATACTTTTGAAATGTAACTGAAATGTACATTCTGGTGTGGCTCTAAATTCACTGAATTAAGACCTAAACAATAAAAAGTAAATGTTTGCCACAACAGCCTACTGCCCTACTCCCAGTAAACAAGACCTGCTGGCTTGCTACAACAAACCACAAATTACACAAACAGCAACAGTGGCACAGGTCTGTTTACCCCACAAATAAAGCCAGAAAAATGAAGAAATTTGTGCAATGCCTAATATGTATATTGAGTGCCCCTGCCTTCATGTACACAACGAAGTCTGCATAGGCTGTAGCATGGGCTCCAAGTTATCCCACAAATTTTGTAGTATAACGGTAGCTAGGAAAAACAACTCTGTTCTGGAGTCTTCCTTGCCTGGACTACATCAAGTATGGAGAGGAAATACATGAGCACAGCAATACTACTGGTATCACCATTTGTCTCATGGAAATCAAATAGTACATGGAGAAACCTACAGAAAAATGAAACATACTTAGTGTATTAGAAGTTGTACTCAATGTGCATTCATGTTTTATCTTCTAATTATTAATGCTGGCAAAGAACAGCACAGCCTCTGCTCCTCTCCAGTGTATTTCTGTTTCAATATACATATCAATATTAATTTCCCCTGAAGAGTTACTGTCATATCTAATGAGCAAACACATGCTATGTGACATGTCTTTTATGCCCTTGATTTTTTACGTTATCTCTAATTAATTCAGATCACTAATAATACATTTTTAAGTGGTCACAATTAAAAGGTCATATGCTGTAAGACCGCACAAAACTCTTTTAATGCACAAAACCATATATCATGTATCTGCTCCTGCTCCCTGTCACAAAACATAGCTGTCCCATTTCTAAACTGTTTATTTAGAAAGTCCCTCAAAAACTACATAATGAAACTTCACAAGATATAATTAAAGAATTAGAAAGAATGCAGATATGGCCTAGCTACTTAACTCTAAGCAGAACATTTGACTTATGGTGGTAAGTCAGTTCTGCTGACATGCATACTAAAAAAGTCATCTTCTCCAAGATGTTTACATTTTAACCAGTCAAGCACATTGACAGTACTTGGTAATAACAGTTCCAGACAAGGATCCCCTAAATTATAATCCGTGATACTTTTAAACTCAGAAGATGAATCATAGTTTTGAATTATTTTCAGATATTTCCTTCCTTCTGATGACTTCAAACTCAAACTAACTCTGGACTGAACTGCTCCCAATTTTTCTAACTGATCACAACACTCACCATTTTCTTAGGAAGCTACTAAGGCACCGAAGAGCATAGTGCCTTCCAAAACAATACATAGGCCAACCCTGGATTCACTGGTCACATCTGTATTCACAAGTATTTTGGCCTAGCCGGAGAAGACTTATAAAATGAAACAGCGGTGCATAGAACTGCACATCCACATTACATCTATTAGACAGAATGTTTATCTCAGATCAGCCCTTCTCTCATCCCACATATTATGTGTAACACTGGCTTATGATATGATAAAACTACCAGTCGTGAGACTAATCTGGTATTTGTATTCAGCACTGCCGTCATCTCCGTACTTCAGGAACCATCTTTCGGAGATTATTAACAATTATACTGTCTACCTTTTCTCCTCAGGGAGCCAATCTACGGGAGATACAAGGGGGGACACTTTCCCTCATTCCCTCACCTTCCCTTTCTCCTTCCCTTTCCCCCTCCAAGCTAGCCACAATAGCCCTTTAGAACTTTGAATATCCTTGGGATGTTCCAACTAGCGTGTTCCTGTTGCTATGTCTCCGGAAAGCGTGTTTCAGGTTTTGTTTAAGGTTAAACAACCATTTAGGAATATCACTCAGAGGTCTGCCCCAAGGCAGGATAGTTATGAGCGGCAAGGCGTATGGGAAGATATGGGCAAGTACCTAGGACAGTGGGCACCTCAAGTATTTTGGAACTTCACCCCTAGACAAGGGCAAAATCCTGAAAAACTGGTGAAGTATTTGGAAAAAGTATGCTGGCAATTTCAGAGCGACATGAATCACTGCAGTGTGCCAGGACCCGGCCCATGCCTACCAAGCCCTGTTCAAAACTGTTCAGCACCCATTGGCACACCACTTACACGTACTCCAGCTTTTGTTGTTCTCACACAGTCATGCCCTTAGAACCAAAGCAATGGGATACAGCTAGTGATATTTCCAAGCCTTTGCTCAGAAGTTTGCTTTACGGTCAGATTGCTGTGCCCAAGCTAACTATTCCGGAAGGCAGTGGGGCTCTGCAGAGGCTGAACAGTTGGCTCACATTCAGTAAATTGTACATCAGAGCTTTAAAGAACATGGGTATGATGGCAAGGTGACATATATAAATGTCAGTTCTTTAGTATCCTTTTGTCCCAAGTACTTCCCTCAAAACTGCCTCCCCTCACTCCTGCTGATACACAGGGGAAAGAAACGTGAGGCCAGGTAAGGTACCAGCACAGTACAGTGCACTGACTGAACATGAAAATCTAGTTATTGTAGAAGTGGCTGTTCAAAAACCTCATACCCAGAAATGTTAAAATTTTTATTTGGTATTATGCCACTCCATAATCTTCTGTAGGAGAAGAATCTCCTTTATGTAATACACATTTTTCATGTTTTTTCAATCTTTTGAAACCATTCATCTCATGATTTATCATTCACATAAAAATGATTAGGTGATTATGCATACTTACTGTGTAGTATGGAGATGACGTGAAATCCAAACATACAGTGTAAAGACAGTGTAAATTACATTAAACTAAGCTACTTAATAAGGACTTAATATAGCCATAAAGCAAGCGGCAAAATGCTAATCAGATTATAAAGATAAAAGCCATCTTTAGCATGGTTGTTCCTTACACAGTTTAAGGCACACCTTTTCTATGGAAGAGCCTAGATACCACCTTTCTCGTACTCTTTACTAAAGCCACAGGAACTGCTACTGCTTCTGCCGAATCAGAGGATGCATCCAGCACATCTATCCTTTCAGAAAGCATACTCAGTACAAAATGTATTCCCAGCAATCAGCAGATTTAGGAGGATAAATTACAGTGAAAAGCCTTCTTTTTTGTTCCAGCCTTTAATAAATGTATCACAAATTTATGCTGTTACAATTTTGCATAGCCTTCCTCTCATTCTTGCTCCCTGTGATACTGGGCCTACAGCCTCAGAAATTAGCACAATATTGTTTTGAATAAATAACATTTCTTTCTCAAGAAAGAGGGACCTTAAACAGTGCAGAGACTATGCATAACAAAGCTTTACACAACAGTAAAGGTTATAGGGAAACAGAGACTATAGGAAGCATGCGTCACATGTTTCCTATCTGCTGTGGTTAGTACACAAACTCTGCAAAATCACAAGTTTAGTAGCTTCTCCTCAGCTTTCCTTCAAGATGTTGAGATCTGTATAGCGGGTCAGACTAACTGCCCACGTAGTTCAGTAGCCTCCCCTTACAACTTTCCAAGTACACATGCCTGTCCAAGTTTCACTGGCTGACACACGTTCTCAGAATCACATACCTGCATGAAGTTCTTCTCAGCACACTCTGTAGAGTCTTTACATCATCCAGAAAGGATAAGGCATCAAGCACAACAGAATCCTTAGTGTGAGAACTGCTAGACTTAGTGTAGATGTCACTTGATCATCTGTCTTCCCATCCAGAAACGGTGAGCTTGAAAGCTGAGGGGAAAAATGTGGTGATTAAAATCATAATCCAAAGACCAGACCAGAGGGGTCATATGTACAGCATGGTGTCTCTCTGCAACCTTGGGATACAGGCATCCTTGGCCCATTAGCTCTACAGCTCTCACGTCCCATTCCTTATGACAGAGAAGAAATGAACCTTTAATTATCAACTTCCCTCCTTTTTCTTGTTCAATAACCGAGGAGCACTTTTTCCTGCCTTTGCCATTTGCCCATGCTGTTCCTACCACTGCTGCGTGGCTATTTTTTGTCTTTTTCAAGCTTCTCTCACCTCTATCACACAACTGTTGCTTGTGCAGCCATTCTGTCTGCCACACTGCCTCTCCCAGCAGCTGTTTCTAACTCGCTGCTTGGTCACAGCTGGAAGAGATCATTAGGTTTCACGTTAAGCCTCTTCAGCTGCTGCTGAGTATAAAGCATACACTTCATCACATTCATCCTGCAAGAATTATTGGTGGATCTTGTGTAAAGCACATGCAGGGTCTGCAAACAACCTAGTCAATTTCTCTTAAGGTATTCTGCAATTTCTTATTATTGCAAAATCAGATTAGATTTTGGCCTCGTCCCTGTGGAAGGCTGGAATTAGACTGTATTTTCTCTTTCCAATTCTTGTGCACATTACTTTCAAAAACCACTTCTTTAGGTGTACCTAGGTGTCCTGAATCTTGCCTACAACAATGGGTGCATATGTGGTTTCTCTGATGAACCTAGAAGAGCTTTCTAGCAATAATTTAAAAAACAAAACAAAAAACTGCATAATATGCAAAATGTGCCAAGGCTTTCCTGGGCAAAAATTGAAACAGATTAATTCCCACAGCAGACAACTGTGTTCTATATTATGTATTTCAGCAAAGTTGTACCACTTAACCACAGCATTATTATAAGAATCTATTTTAAGAAAACAATTTAGGGATGTTAAAAGGTCTCTTCTACAGCTTAAGGCAGGAGTTTCCTTCAAGTTCATAATATGAACTTGCATTCTCCAAGTGCTCAGCACAGAAAAGCTTCATTAAGGCTGCTGAGCTGTAAGGATGGAAATCACATACTGCAGTGTTTTTGCAGACATCTTCCTATTCATAACTATGATGAACGCCTTCTTAAAATTATTCTGATATACGTACGTACTTCATTATAGATGGTTGCTTTTGTAAAAACTTACTGAAACAGCATATCCAGTTTTATGTTTTCTAAAAGCCTCAGAATTCTGTAATATTCATCCAGCTAAGACTCATCACTGAGAATAGGTTAATGAAGTTTACGAGAACATGTGAACAACTCTAATACAAATTACACACTTGCTTTCAGCCAGCATGCACTTCTGTCAGCCTCTTCTAGAGCCCTTGTGGCTGTTGGGATTTTTTTGCCAGTGCTCAAGAAGTAGGGGAAGAATTAGCAGCACTTTTAAGATTATCAGACACTCATGTTTTCAAGAGCCTTCTGGAAGGAGAAGGCTAAATAATCACAGGGTCTTCACTTCCTTTACCATTACCAGCAATGTTGATTTAGAAATGAGCACAGGACCTAGCACTTGCACAGAATGTACCCATGTTATCACGACTGCTCTAGCAGTCTAATGGCTCCCTGCAGAAGATATTGAGTGACAATTTAGACAGTACTGCACAAAACTGACATTTTAATCCAAGTATGACACTCACGGGCAGACACATGGACTATAGGACACCTTCAGTCATGTCCGCCTCCGACTTATGTAATGGGTAATTCTTTATACAGTAGGCAAAAAGTAAGAGGATACCACAAAACTCTGCTTCTTTTTTTTCCTCCAGCCAAAGAGGACTTTCCTTCTGCTCCGTTGACTAGGTCATTGAGAACAATTCAAAACAGTCTTGAGACCACAGTACCGCCAGTCTACCTAGGGATATAGACAAGAGAGAGAGAGACACAAATCACATAAAGCCCCATATGCATTCCTACTCGGCTGTGCTGGAGATAACAGTGGATGACCTGAGAATCTCATTTTTAAATATTAAAGCTGTACATGTTCGCAAAACTGGAGGATAAGAGTCATAATCAGATCCTCTGGAAACAAAGAAACAAAATATAATAGGAAACAATTTATTTATTGAGACAAAAACAATGTCGTACTAGAAACAATGGTCTTCAAAACAAAGAAGAAAAAATGCTAATACCTACGAACTTTTGACATAGAAAAACATCTACTGAAAACTAGATGCTTCTGTGTTGCATTCATTACAGGAAATAACTAAAATTTCTTCTCTTTCAGAACAACTGAGTAAACCAAGATCACCATTTGCACACAATAATATATATTCATCAGAATCTGAACCCAAAACATTATAAATAATTGATGCAAATGATCTGAAATAGAAAATACACGAACATTCTTTAAAGACACTGTCAGAAAACTTTCAGACAAGCTTGCCTTTTGGAGCACAAAGAATTCCAGTGAGACAAAATAAATAAATCATTACATAATTAATATGGGTGTAAGTTAGGGCAAATCTAGTGCCTGCAGAAACACCTAAAACAAGCTGAAAATAGCAAAGTAACATTCTATAAAACAAAACCAAAAAACATGGTTATTAATCCCTCTTCCTAGCTTGGTTTATGCAGAACTTTTTGAACCATATTACCAAAGGTATGACACTTTTGGAGTGTCCAGAGGCAGCAAAAGCATCTTTTTCATGAATGACATTCAGTATGGAACACTGCAAAAAAGAATCCTGGGAATGCTTGTGCTGCTGTTTTTTTCCCCACTATCACAATATACAATGAATTAGCAACAGCAGCCAAAAGAATCATAGTATCATAAACTAACATGAAGAAGACATTCAAAACATATATTTGATGACATCATGCATCTTGAAGATTACAACTATTTCTCCAGGCTAGTTTGAGCCTTATACTTATTGGAAAGCTGTCCTTGTAAAACTCCAACCACTTTGTTGAGCGCTTTCCAGTGGTGGATAACAACGTACAAAAAAAAGCTATCAGAGGTGCTTAAATACGTTCGAATACATATTGAGTAACATCTCCTGGGTGACTTCAAATAAAATACTTCATATTAACTTCAGTGACTGTAAACTCATGAAGAAGCTAGAAGCTGTTAAGACATCATTGTTAATGGGGCAGTTGTTCCGTACAGTCAATGAACTTGTAAGTATTATTTAGTTTCATTCCCCCCCCCAGGTGTGATACAAAGTTATTCCACATGGTATTCAATGAACTGTATCAAAATATTCTGAACAGTATCAACAGCATTTTTTTTAAATTAAGCCACAGAAACAATTCATCTGATTTCTACTTCTGACAGGGGAAAAATAAAAGCTTAGATGCTTGAGGACAGAGAAATAGAAAAGAAAGCAGAAATAATGAAGTCTCTTCTGATCAATAAATTTAAATAATTCTTTTGTTCTAAAATATTGTTTGTGGGAAACAGTTTAAAATCATAAGAATGATACTTGTATTAACCTATTAGTGTAAAATAATACACCAAAGAGAAGTCAAATTTTCAAAGTATATTAAGAAACCAATCTCTGACGTATTATTCTACTGTACTTGCCAAATGGGTTTCATTGTTGTCATAGATAGTACAAATCATCTTTAATAAAGTCCTGGATTCTGCAGATACAGCAGCTATGCTATACTTTTTGGAATATACCCTAATATTGTACAACGAAGAGCCTACCTCTGTGCTTACTGAGTAGCTTTTAAGTAAGTGAAAGAAATCTAATTGGTTGCGTATCACTGCCCTAAAAACAAGGGATCTCAGTGGTATGGACATCCTGTAGTTAATTAGAAACTCTAAGTATGATTTCTTTTTCCTCAGCTCCTACCTGCTGTTTCAAAGGCTGAAAGCATTTTAACAAATTTTAAGGATGACTCTACGTGTTGAGACAGTGATGAACTCCTGCACAGGACAAGAAGGCATAAGAGAATAATTTCCTCTCATATGACAAAAACAAACAAAAAACAAACAAACAACAACAAAAAAAAAAACAAACAACCAGAAACAAACAGAAAATGTAGCAGAGAACAAAACCAAACTTATCAGCATTACTTCTTAAGTATACCAGTAGCAGTCCCATTAAGTAAACCTTGAATGGGACTGCTAAAGCACTAAAACGTTGTCAATACCAGAGCTATTGTTGCAATAAACTCTTTTATCTCTCAGTCTTGAAGTGTTTTTCTGCTTAAGAATATATTCTTCTCACCATAAAAACATATTTAATGCTAGGGACATATAACCTGAATTATAGCAATGACTACTTATCACTGTAATTATCCCAAGATCAATCCCTATTCCTGCAGAAAAATAAAGCTTTGAAGAACTCCTGCATTTTAGAAAACATTAATTAATTCTTGTCCTCATATATACCCCTTGTTTCTAATACTGGGCAGCTGTGGAAAAAAATTACCTAAATATGACTCGTGAGATAACAATGATGAAAGCAAGAATTTTTATAACCTAGGTCACTAACAGCAAGAATCATGCACCTGGTGTGAGAACTAACAGACAACCACATCGAGTCTATTAGACTTAGAAGTGGAAGCTGGTTATGCAACCCTTTTCTTCTCTACTTCAAAAAAAGTCCCCAAAAAAACACACAAAAACATTTCTGCATAACAGTTGCAAAATAAATGCTTCCCAGAAACAGACTTTCTCCTCACATTTAAAACTCAAAACATCATAATACAATGATTGTATAAGACCCAATATAAGCAATCCAATCCTGTTTGTTTTAAAACAACAGCTTACATCACCTGAAAAAGGGAAGCCTCTACAGAAGTTTTTCAATATTCAGCTGATACACAGCCAGCTTTTAAGTTGGGGGAAAACAATATAAATACTTTTAATATTTAAGCAGTACACAAAAAAAGCTATTTTTCAAATTAAACTGCAAAATCCACTTTCTGTTCAGGAGTACCACGTGACACAAACCAATTACAACAGTTTTCTTTTTTGTTTTAAAATTATATTATACGTTATCATCTCTTTTAAGTTATAAGGAATTTGACAAAGGGTTCTAGTATTTGGGGAACTAAGTACCTGTAGCACTGCTACAAAATATCTAAGGGTGAGAAACAGCTTTATGCAAGAAAGTAACAGTCATTGGAAAAGTTACTAAAATTGTTAAGTGTTTTATTCTTTATCATTAACAACGTCCCTGTAAAAGTCTGAAAATAAGTATTTTTCTATGCATTGATTCAATCCTATTCTACTTCAAAAATATTTTCCCCTCATGTGGAGTGGAGCTGCTAGGAGCAGGACCGTTGCGTTTTAACACCTATTCTTACTTCAGACATCACCTTATCCTTCTGCTTTCAAAACTGCATTTATGCACTGAGCTGCAGCAAGCTAACATCAGCCCCGTTTTGGAAGTGATAACAATTTCTGACCAACCAGGTAATAAAGTATATCACCCCCTCTGTAATACAGTAGTGTTTTCTCTCAGATATTTTCAGAAAGATTAGAACAAACAGGAAAACGGGGAGGTAGCTTTCCTTTAGCCCCGATCTCCGAGGAGCAAGCAGACTCACACTCTACACAGCTAAAAAGAAAGCTAATAAAGAAAAGCTCTCTCATCCTCACTTCTAAACCGCAGGAGTTCCCCAGGAACCATGGGGAGGCTCTGGCATTTCCTCCCGATTTCGGGGAGCTCGAAGCCTTGACGTTCCCTGTGGAGAAAAGCCCCCGACGGCAACGCCTGCGAAAGAGCCGTTAACGGCCGTTTCAAAAAAAAACCGTTAGCCGCCAGGGGAGCGGTCTCGCGCGCGCGCGCGCTTCGGCGGGCCGGCCTGGCCAGAGGGCGGCGGCGGCCGCCGTCACGCGCTCCCTCGCGCACCNGCCGCGCTTCGCGGCCGCCTCCCCCGCTGCCCCGGGCGGCTGCACGTCCCGCGGGAACCAGGGCTGGGACCGGCTCTGCTTAACGGCTTCAGCAACCACCTGGAGAAGGGGGCTGATGTTCAGAGGGCCTGCTACAAGCTGGCGGAGCGCGCTGACGGGAACCCCGTGAACCTCAAGAAAAACAACACGAGGTCCAGCAGACCAGGCGTGCGGCGATGTGGGCTGGGGCCAGTCGCCCCGGGAGCAGCTTTGCTTCAAGTGTTTTTGTCCCCGACACACAAAGCTGACAGAAGCACGAAGTACCCTACACAGAAACAGCGTTTTAACATCAAAAAATACGGCATTTGTCCCCTTTTTTTCAGGTCCTATTACTTTTATGCACACAGCGAGTAGCTCAGATGAAAAGACTT
This sequence comes from Chauna torquata, assembly GCA_013399475.1. Lineage (NCBI taxonomy): Eukaryota > Metazoa > Chordata > Aves > Anseriformes > Anhimidae > Chauna > Chauna torquata. The sequence goes on from VXAL01018595.1 coordinate 205,005, forward strand.
CCGTCACCCACAGGAAACAGACAGCTGTATGAAGTCGGATCCTTGAGGCAAGACAAAGAAAGAGCACCTCCGTAGGTCCAAAAGATTATTTCTAACACACAGGAAAGATTCACAGTGTTTACTCTGTCAGATACAAATAAAGTAACTCTCAGACATTAACACATTGTTAAGCATAGATTATTCATGTCCGTTCATATTTGCAAAAGCATCCCAATGAGCTAAGAGTTGGGAAAAAAAAAAAAAACACACAGCATATATTGGGTACGTTAGGGTCCAAAAAAGGTATAATACTTCTTTTAAATAAGGTTAACGACAAGGCAGCAGAAGTATCTGAAAGATTTAGGATCTATTTTATTCTAATGTGAATTTTGTGAAATTAAGCTAACAAGTCATTATAAGATCTTCATGGAGACAGGAGAAAAATTATTTAAAATGAGAGGAAAAATTGTTTTGGAGTTAAGAAATAGTCAATTTTTCTGCAATACTATTACTTTAGTTTCTGTTTTTCTAAGAGGCAGGGGAAAAAAAAGGCAGTAGTATTTCTATGTTGGTTTAAATTACCTCTAGAGCCCAGCAGCTAGGCGGACATGGAACAGAGTCAGCCTGTAATGCCACATGCCACAAATTGTGCTTGAAAGCCACATACAAAAAGATATTGAACATTTCAGAATCTGTCGTTGCTTGCAGTTTTGAATTTACTGAGAACCTACACTGGTGACTTTAACAGGTTTTATGCTCAGCTTCTATATTAAGACCCCATCCCAATACTGATATATTTACTTTGTCCTTCTCACAAGCCGTATTTCTAAATCCGTTTCCAGTTCTCCCTCTCTCCCTTCTCTCTGTAAACTTTTTCAGAAGCAAAATCTTTTGTCATAGCAAGTTCTGGAATTTAGGTATCCATTTGTCTTGACTGCAAAGTTGGAAGCTGGTGTTCTCATGGTCTGGCTACAAGCTGCTACAGCTATTACAGGGTTACATCTCATACCCACGTTTGGTAAATGGTACTATCTATACCAAGTCAGGAGAGAGAGAAATCAGTTTATTCAAATTCACTATGTGTTTTACTAGGGAAAAGTGTTTCTGCTCAAGGGTGCTGATCCTCATGGTAACAGTGCTTGAGGAGAAAACCCACACACTTAAAAAAAAAAAAAAAAAAAAAAGGTGGCTCCAGCAGCTGTAGGCTTTTTTCCCCAACCCATACCTTTCCCATTTGAAATTTTAACTTCTCCTCTTTGAAATTACAGCCTAAAAAATCCCGAAGTAATGGGGTTTACGTAGTTTGTGATCTCTTTAGTGCCTCTCACCCTTGTCTGTATTTCCCAAATTAGGCTCCTGCCAGAGCAGCTATATATATTGTACAGTATGTACAGGTGGGTCTAGTTATACAGCTTGCAACAAGGGCCATCTCTGCACCTCAACAGAACCAAGCAAAAAATATTCCAGCATCTATCTTATTACCTATAGAATCTAATTACATTGAGATGATAAACTAAGGTATTTCTCGACCAAATATTAAATGATACAATCACCAAAAAAATGCAGATTTTTTTATGAATGATAATTTTTGAGTTCAAATCTCTACAGAATAGAGAAAGAAAAAGGCTGAAGAAGATTACTGAAATTTACTGTAATTCTTCCAGCTGGAAACAAGAAAATCCCTAAACCCCTAAATGAACATGATAGTGGAGCCAAAGAATGGAAGACCTAAATTACTCGGCCAGCCTAGATATGCAGTGAATTTCCGGCCTCATTGAAACTAATTGCCAAGCCATGTGCCAACTTCCAACTGTCCAGAGCTTCTCTTGTGAAGTGCTGGAAGCTCTCTTATCCTGTCCGTAATTTGGGATACTAACGTATAATAAGGAATACACACTCAACCATTTTTACATGATGGGTCTTTAGTTGGGTGACTACATCTGGAAATGCAACTGCAAGTATGTGTGGTGGTGATGTATGGACACCTGATGCACTTGCTTTGCATTATATGGCAGCTAGCTAGCCGCTGATTACATCGTCTCTGTGCCCCATTTCCTCTCCCAGCAGCTCATTCATCTCACTCCTGCTCCACTCAACACGGACCACAGGTAATTGCACCACAACTCCTGGAATCATAATGCAGACTGTAATGCTATTTATAGACTCTTTATGACACTATCAAATCCAATTTCCTTTCAATGTTTCATGGCCATCAAGCACATAATAAAACTAAAAGCGAATGGGCCAGATCCCTACAAGGATTTAGGAAGGATTTAGGGGCTACAGAACTTCTGATCAAAAGAGGAAACCATTAAATGACTCCTCCTCCAAGGAATCCAAATGAGCAGCCTCCCGACTTCAGGATGCCTGAATTCAGATGTTGCTCTCTTACTTTAAAGGCTTTGTGCATGCACTGAAAGCTCCCTGGACAGTTCTGCTCCCACCCACACACAGAAGTTTCAACATCTTGAGAGCTGAGCAGTACACCACTGATTTTGTGGATGAGTCGGAGAGCTCAGAGAGTTTATGCTTCAGCAGTCACCGTGGCAAGGAACTGACCCCAGTTCTTTCTCTTCTCTAACTAGCCGAGAGGAATCCTGTATGTTCTCAGGCTTTTACTCTAGCCAAACACCACTTAAATAGATACTTTCCTTGGCTCCAGCCAAGCATGTAGAGACTTCTTGCTCCAGAACAATTTTCCACCCAAATGGTTCAGGCTTCCCCCAGCAGGTGGTTTGATATGCTGCCCACTGGGAAAGGAAATGCTAATCTCATTTTGCAGCCATGCTAAATGATTTAATATTTACACAGCTATATAAAAAGTGTTTCAACCACTAATTCTTCCTCACTTGCTTCGTTCTACTCTTTAAAAAGTGTGGGGAGGGGCATTTTGTTTTAGGCTGTGAATCTTCTAGAGCAAAGATCTGTATTTGTGGCCTGAACCATGGCACTTAACACAGGGGGTTAAAACCACCCCTGAGCCTCAGCACTTCCATTTTGGCAAGTCCCAGGCAGCTCAGTACTGAGCCCACTTGCTCTAGGCAGCTTTCTGCACAGCCCGAGTCGCTCCAGATTGTACCCCACTTCATGGGGAATCAAAATGTGTGGTATGGATCCTGTGTTACATATTCCAAGGACGAGGAGCCTAAAATTTAGGCACTGTAGTACCCCTGCTTGTTTTTAGGATGCAGTTCCATTTTCTTTTCCCTTTTATTTCTGATGAAGCATTGTCTTGTGGAAACAAAGTAGGGGAGATAGTTATGTCCTTTCCTCGTCAGCTGAGACTGTTACTAGTACCTTTATTATTCTCTGCATTGGTTAATTAAGCCTCATCTCCTATGCATCCTATCCTCCTGTGCAAAACTCTTGTACTAAAGTAGACAAATTCTCAGAAGCTTTATCATTTCAGCAGAAAATACTATCTCCTTCACACATCCCTATTTCCTTTCTAACTACAGGTACAATGCAAGCAGAAAAGAAGGTTACTTTGGAAGACAGACTAAGTAGTTTTATTTATATTCAACTCTTGGCCTCTGAATACTCATCTGTATTGTTCTTTAGAATGAACTCAAGCACATAAACAAAATAGTATCATTTTACACCTGTAGGAAAAAAATCAACCTGAAAGACAAGTACATTTTATTTCGATTGCCATTTCTTGCTTTTATTGTTTCTACTATAGAACCACTGTGAGGTAATTTTTATTTTTTTAAATATCCAAGTGTCTTGACATTTTAAATCAAAATAAACTTAGATATTATTAAAATATTATGAAATAACCAAGTGCTGAGGATCCTTTTGGAATTCTTTTGCACATCACGTACAGTTCTCTCTCTCTCTCTCTCTCTTTAGAGAGCCCACCTCTGCTGTTCATAAAGTTTAGATGTTTGCAGAGAGATCGAATAAGATATAATTTCCAGGTATCCTCTACAGAATAAAAAGAATCCTTGTAATACAAAGTAAACAACCAAGCCATACGTTAATAACGTGCTTAAGTGCCAAAACCTGCCAATGTGCTATCCTCAGTAGAACTGAGCAATGACAGATTCCTGAATTCTTGGTATACTTTCTTCAGGATGTGAAAATGAGTATTTAAGAAGTCCTCAATGAATCATCATCTCTGATTACATGAGATCAATTTCAAGATACACCTAAACAAACTGCAATACAATTTATAACGTAAGCAAACTTGATAATGTAAATTTAACTTAAATTTTCAAGACAAGGAAAACTCCAAAACAAGCACTTTGGCAAAATCCTCAAATACAGAGCATCTGTTCTGCTGCTGTGCAAAGTATCCTGATTATCCTTCAGTACTAGCCCTAGAAAATCACCCCAGTGCAGAGAACAGAAATGAGAAAAGCAGGGGGGATAGCTTAGTCCTGGCTTCAGTGCTTGTATGCTGTTCTCCTGGTTAACAAAGTGAGGAGGCAGACCCAGAACCCCACAACACACTGAAGCATTTACATAAGCATAATTTGTATGAATATAATTTAGAAAACCCTTCATATCTGTGGATTTTCTTATTAATAATTTCTTACCCTTTACTATAGCTTCATAGTTCTGAATCTCTCCTAGAGATCTAAACCAGATTTTTAAACTATGGAAATGAAACAGAGATTGATGTCAGGAAACAGCCCCAGAGACAGGGTTGGATACCTAGCTGGAAAAAATCAACATGTCTTTTAACAAAGCGACATATATTTATATCTGTTGAGACTCTACTGTGGAATTCTTTCCTCACCCTTTTCTAGTATTTCATACACTTTCACACACTGAAGTTTTTTGAATGACCTGTCCTAAATTCTCCTTTTTTCAAAACGTATACAAACCATCTCCATATGGTGCCTACCTCACCACAAAGCTGGCAGCTCATGCCTTTTCCTTTGCAGCCAGAAACCATAGCTCATTAACATTTTTGCAACCAAATCTTGCTGTTTTGTCAAGCCTAACTGGGAGCAGACCTATCAGCCTGACTGAACTGGGTAAACTGGCAGTAGAGGGTGCAAGATATTGATCATGTAAGACACAGCAAGGTGACAGTGCTCTGGAATACAGAGGGAAGATGGGACGTATGACAGTTCTGGCATAAACTCTAACAGAACTTTTATCCTGGGGCTTTTTCTTTTCTGCTTTGAGGTTTGCTTAAAGGAATGTAAATGTTCACGATGACTACAAAGTAAGTGTGCTAACCACCAGGCTAAAAAACCTACTGCTGTATCCCTGTCCCAATGCATGTAACTCTCCCTCTCTCAGGAGTCTATTCTATTTCAATTAACTTCTTCCCATTGCTATTACTTATACCCCCTCAAATCACTGTTTGTAATTTCTCCTGTCAACTTAATGCTGATGCTTTTAAAATACCTACAGACCTTGTGTTGATGTGACTCTAACAGAGCTCCTAACTTAAACACCTCCCTTTAGATTTAAGTCATCATTTCTCCAAAACACAGAATATGAATGTTTGACATTTCGTCATTTCTGGCTACATACGGAAGTGCTGGTACACAGGATCAATTTCCTCTGAAGCCTAACAGGAGCTTTTTCTGTATAAGAAATTCTTAACCAGGCCATCTGTGAGTTAAAATGGCCTGTACTACACATTTTAAATGCTCACTTATAATTGCTTGTTGCTACTAGCCCAGTTGAAATCAGTAGGATAATGACTAATTTAAGCATTATTTAAGATTCTGCCTTTCATTCACCTGCAGTAAAAATACAAATGATGGGAAAAAAGTCCTCTGGATACACCACATTTCCTTCCGTTGAAATGTTCCACATCTGAATTCTGACTGCCAGCTATGTAACCATTTAGTGGAAGCCACCACATACTGCAGGGTCATTTAACTTCACTTAACAGTCATGTCATTACTGCTGCGTCTGCAACGGACAAGAATTTTGCCTAATGCACAAAGAAAATGGTGTCTTAATGTTAATATGAACCTACAGGCCAAAAATGCCAAAGAACCACACTCTTAAGTAGGTGACATTGCCTCCAGAGGACCTCTTCAGAGACGTTGTGCCAAAAGGAGGTGCAAAGCAGGGAAGGAAAGTTCTATTCCAGATCAACATGATCCCTGAGGTTCTCAGGGGCATAACAGTCCTGATTAACATTTTCATGAATACACAATTATTTTCACTAGCGTCATAGTGGTCTTTACCAAACTGAAGAATAAAATGCAGTGGATGTAGTTGTATTCTCTAAGGATTTATTTTCAAACTCCGAAGAACTGAAACGCTAGTAATCCTATCAGCAGGACATGAAAATATCAACTCCTGAGGTTGCTGCAGCGAGTGGAACTCTCATTAGCACTCTCCAAGAACCATATATTTCAGTTACACAGTAGTTTCTTTACTATATTACTTGGTAGAGAAAATGTTTCAGTTCTGAGAGGGGAAAAATTAACTACAAGATCATTTCCAATTGGCAGCAGTTGTCTTCAAAAAACTCATACCAGAAGTCCCACAGTAATTGGTTTGAGACATGAGCATTGATAGATGGCAATATTTCAATTTCGACTAATATTCATCAGATATACTAATCTCAGTCGACACCAGCAGCACTCCTCTTTAAAGCTCAAGTAACATTCTGATGGTTATTTATAGCACACAAACATAAACACAAATAGTATCTAGGGAGACAGTAAGGACAAAAAAATGGATTGTTATCATGATGCTAATAAGTAAGTCACATTCACATTTACTTCACAGCCCTTTCATTTCCGTCCCTAAGGGAGAAACATATTCCTGTGTAGAGTTATGAACACGTGTTTTTAATAAACCTAAATCTCAGTACTGTTGGAATGGAGCTTTTACATTTCAAGGCATTATAAAGCATTGTCAGAGACTATGTGGTGAGAAGGAGGTTTGACTGAGGGCAGCTTATGAATGCGAATGGCTCTGTGACTCTGTCAAGCAAAGGAAATTACAGTTTAACTTTCTTTTGAAATATTTAAACTTACACCAACAATATGACAATAGGACAAGTTCCTTTTCCAGTCCACTACTGAGCAGTTCTAAACCTCTGGGGGTTTATCTGCCAAAAGATGTTAGGCACTTGAATCTATACAGTATTTGAATAGGAAACAAATGCCTGCGTCCCTTAAGGCTCTTCTGAAACACTTAGATATAAAAAGCTAAGTCTTAACCACGCAGCTCATTTCTATCTTTCTCCAGTTTTCAAACTTCTGAGGTCAAGAACTCTGATTTCAGCATATGATACACGTTTACAGGACAGAAAACACGAAGAAGGTACCTAACCACAGTGGAAGTCCACCAGTCACCCTAATTCCTTCTTAAAGAAATAATTACCCTTTGAAGTGGAGACTAGCAGAAAAGAAATCCCATAGTGTAAGGCTACCTTTTTTTCCCTATAGTCAGAAAGGTTACATGAGCCAGTTATAAAATAGTGCTGGGGACAGAGATTTTCAATGGAGTTTAACAGAATCAAGTGAGTTGAAAGTGGATTTTGCTTCAGAAAAGGAAAAACCCACAATTCATTAACATTTTTCCATTTATCCCCATTCTTGTTCATTACTGAGCCTCTCAAATACATCTCTGAACGTGTAGTACTGAGGAATCAGCTCAGTAAAAATCTCCTTGGAGCTGCACAGAAATTTCCCATCATGTGTCGTGTAAAGTCTTTGCCTGTATTTCCATATGAGAAACTAAAAACATTACATATACTTTCATTTTACTTCTTTACCGCCTTCATAGTTTCCAGTGACAAAAAATAGGGGTTATTTATTCTACTCCCTTGCCAGCTGCCTGTATTTACTTAATTCATTCTGACACATCTCTGTCTAATGCGTTCTTAAATAACTCCAATACTACAGATTGTACGGCTTTTCCAGGCAACCTGTTTTCATGCTTTCTGATACAAATAGTTTCTAACGAATAACTTGATTTTTTTTTTTCCTGAAATTGAAGCTCATTGCTTCTTACCCAGTTAATCATGGACAAAGAAAATAGATTAAATTATGTGAAATTATGTTATAGATTATTTATCCCAGCTTTTCTCTGGTGCATTTCCCTCTTTGTCGTGACTTTTTATCCTGTAATTGTCAATACTAGAATTTGTTCTACACTGCAGATTTTAGCATGATAATGTACAGTTTCAGATTTGAAAATTATACCTAAGCACTTAGGAAAAATATTTTTATTTGCACTATATAAGAATTTACGTATTTAAGCAAAATAACATTAGGCTAAAGCCAAAAATGCTATTAGTAAATTAAACTCTACATAAGAAGTGAAAACTTACCTAGAGAAACTTCTGAGACATTCTTTCAAAACAACTGTGCTATAAAGTAATGACTGTGATAGTGATGATGTCCCTTCAAGTAAATGAAATACCAGTAATTGTAATTTACCTACAAAGTTTCATTTTCTGTAAATGCTCAGAGCTCAGTCTTTTTGGCAAGGAAGACTTCTTTTGTTATTCTTTTAACTTCTACTCATCTATTCCTTACTTGGATTCATGACATAACTACAGTGACTGACAAACTAGTACCTTTTGGACGTGTCTGGATGGGAGCCAGGATAACGTATCACCACTAGCAAGTCAGCTTCCTAACAGACTGTGCAGGGTAGCATGTGTCCCAGCTTTGGCGCAGTGCTGTGGCTTGTTCCCATCAAGTTCCTTGATACATCACACACACCTCCCAGCACGCGACAGACCGTGACTGCACGTCGCATGTTGGAAATGAAGATATACCTGAGGACTGCAGTAATGCAGTACATTTTATCTGGGCAAGGGCTATCAACAAAATTGCATGTCACAAGAAATTCTGTAATATCACAGAAACAAGTTTTACATCAACATTATTGCATAATTAATGTTAATTTTAGCATAACAATTACTAAACATATTAAGCGATGTGTTATAGAAGGTGATGAACATGCAAATGAGAGTATTCAATCTGACCGAATTCTGGCTCCTACAAAAGCATTGTAAGCAAGAGCAAGTAACAACACCCTCTAATGCTAAAAATCTTCAATTTTTTACTTACTTAATTACTTAGATTACATTTATAGCTATTCAACATTTCTCAAAAATGCAAGGATTTTGCATAAAGCCTTCATAAGTCATAATTCTGTCCCAGACTGACTTAAAAAAAATCAGCCAAAATTACTCACACATTTGTAACACAGCTGAGGAAAATGATGGTTGCCTCCACCCCCACATCTCAAAGATAAAACAAAAAAAACTNAGAGTATTCAATCTGACCGAATTCTGGCTCCTACAAAAGCATTGTAAGCAAGAGCAAGTAACAACACCCTCTAATGCTAAAAATCTTCAATTTTTTACTTACTTAATTACTTAGATTACATTTATAGCTATTCAACATTTCTCAAAAATGCAAGGATTTTGCATAAAGCCTTCATAAGTCATAATTCTGTCCCAGACTGACTTAAAAAAAAATCAGCCAAAATTACTCACACATTTGTAACACAGCTGAGGAAAATGATGGTTGCCTCCACCCCCACATCTCAAAGATAAAACAAAAAAAACCCGTTGACTTTATTTGAAGTGATTTCTCATTCTTACCTTGTTGAAAAAAGACTTTAAAGAAGCTTGTCCTTTCTGTCACAGCCATCATTTTTTCCATCTGCTTGAATAGGACAGTGTCAACATCTCTCTGTTAGGACAGAAAAAAGAGCAAATATACAGACTGGACAAAAAGCTTTGAAGACTGTCTGAGGTTTACATTTTAAAAGGCAGGAAGAATAGAAATGTCATTAAAAATCCTTAACAGGGCTGTCTTGAATACTTCTCATGAGGAAAAAGGGACTACTATGAGAAGCCTGACAAAAAGGATTCATTGTGGGGCAGGATACAAAGATGGTGCAGAAGTAATCTAAAGCTTGAAGGACACAGGCAGAGCATTCTCTATTCATTGGACCAATTCCCATCACAGCTTGTGAATGAACCCAACTTCCACCCTCTGCGCCAGCAATTATCTGTGAAACCTGAGAGTAGAGTGTCCTCTGTCCTTTGGGAGTTGCTGCATATACAGAGTAATCCCCCAAAACAAGGGACTCTAAGGGAGAGCCAAGGGGTCTCAATGTGCGCACTGCCAGCACCCTGGGGGTCAGGAAGCTTGACTCCAGTCTGTTTATTTTAGTTTGTTTTTGAGAAAGTTGTCAGAAACCCGTAAAATATGTTAAAAATGTTATTAAAGTCACAACATAAAACTCTGAACCAGTAGGAACTGCTAAGACTAAGGCTGCCTTCAAAATTTGTAGTCAATGCAAGATTAAACCCTTATTGGGGATTACATGTCATTAAATCTCTGCAATATTTTCTGTCATAAAACATGGCCAACAGCCATTCATCTTGCAGAAGTATTGTGAAAAAGTTAAAAGAAGAATGTGGAAAATGCAGTTATGGGTAACAGAGAAGTCTACGAGGAATTAAGTAGCTTGTGTTCAGAGCAGGGTTTGACCAGGGCACTGAAGACAGCAGAATGGCATCTGCTGGGTGAGGAGGCAAGTGCACCGCTCCCTCTCTGAGAAGTGAGTAAGGCATATGCCTAGTGGAAAAGGCATATACATCATATAAGGTATGGTTATGAGGTAGTGTCAAAGTATGAGTGTAGAATCAAACTGCAAATGGAGAAGGGGCTTAATTGTTACTGTAATTAGGGAAGTTTCTAGCTTTTGAATATTTGACTTACAGTCAAAGGAACACGGTTTTTTTGTATTTCTGTGTGAAGTAATAAGCAAACACTAAGCAAGTGTTTCATTTGCCAGCCTTATTAATCAGTTATGAATGACTGCAAAAATTGTTTGTATCATGTAAAGAAGTCGGGTAAGTCACAGCAAAGGTTTTTTTAACATCTTACACGACTCAAATGACTTCTCACAAACTAGGCATAAGATGCGTATTTTACAGTGTACTTCAACCTCAGATTTGTTTGTGCAAACTATTTGGAAAAGACTTGTTAATAGCTGACATCTTACAGAATTCAGAATCTGCTCATGAACAATTTCCTAACAGGAAAAGCACTATGGCTGGAGATTCGCTTACAAAGAGTACTTTGGGCAGACCTAGTGAGTACTTGCAGAGTTGTAACAGCCATTTAAGAAGTACCAGAAATGGAGACACTAGATAGAAACATTTTACGAAGCAGTGAAGTACCAGTGATCTCATCTCCTGCAATGGCAGGTTGACTTCACCAGTGAACAGGTATTATTTGAGCTATATCTCACACCAAAATGTTATGCATTCATTTCTGTGAAAATTCTGATCACCTGATTTAAAGGGCTCTCTGCATTGTCTTCATGCTACCATCTTATCTCATCTCCTCAGAATATTAATTTGCAGCTGCATATATTAAATATTACTGAAACTGAGTTTGGAACTTCTAGATAGCACAAAAAACTGTTTCAAACTACTCACTTGGGTGTTACAGATCAGCATTTATTCACTGCAATCAATTGTCCAGCCAGTATAAGCCACGTCCACTGTACAGAAAGGGGAAAGTATGAAGGGTTTTTACTGCAATACACTTTACTGCTCCTGTATTTGAATTTTATGGGAGCCTCAGCAGAAAGAGTTGGAGGCAAAGTATTCTGCAATCAAAACACATTCCTCTAAATACTAGGGATCCTTGAAACCATACATGTACAATTCTCCAAGGCCAAGTAATTACTCAATCCCCTCCTCTGTACTTGTTTAGCACATGCTGTCTGATACAGTCCTTTTGTTGGTAGAAATGAGTATGAATAAAAAACACTAGCTATATCCATTACTTTTGGCTTGTATGGTAAAGATTTATACACAAGCAGCGCAAGTACAGACTTCTATTATTCCACAGTCTTGAAACTGAAATAAATCATTAAGCTTCAGCATAGGGAAGTAACCATAATTCAGCCTACTAGATGCATTATAGGAATAATATCTTGGAGTTAGATCATAACCCACCAAAGATTCGTTCTACCCTGACTCAAAGGAGAATGTTAAACAATATATTTATGTTCTATTCTAAGAGATTTGAATCAAGCCAGTAAGTTATCTGTTCCATTTTGGTTATAGTATCATAAAAAATAAATGCTTTGAAATCAAACCCTGAAGGATATTAGTTTATCAAAACTAACAAGAAGGATAAGATTAGTCCTTGACTGTGCAGTCAATAGCATTTTTTAAAAAAAAATGAAAAGTCCAAATCCAAAACATTCCAACAGTTTAACCTACATAGGTAGCCATTAATTTGAAGAACAGATGTTGTCTATGCTTACAGAATCACAACACACCAGTAGGCTGCTAAAACCATGATCAGTTAGTTATATGATGACTGCGAAACAGAGACTGGTGAGAAACTGGTACCCAGCTACCTTACAGCATACAGAAGTATTTAAAACAGAAATGAAAGAAAAGAGAACTAACTGCAACTCAAGTCTTGCAAGTCTGAGAAAAAATTCCAAAGAATGTGAAAGTTCCCACTACAAAAATCAGAAAGGCATCAGGAAAATGCTGAAGATCAGATCTGTGAAAAAGGAGTAAAAGGGAAGGGTATTTTATGGGGAAGGAGTAGTTAGAAAATAATGACAAGGAACTGGGCCAAACATCAGATGCTGAAAGCGGATCCCCTCTCTTTGTGACTTTTTTAATACTATGTTACACCATGTGCTTACAACGTCACTGATTACATGCTTCTTCTCATCTCCAGAAGTAGCATGATTTCATTGCCCGCTGGTGCAACCTAAGCCTTTGCCATTTGCTTTTGTCAACTCATCACTGGTTTTCAGTGCATTAATGGGTTTCTCTTCCTGTATGCTTAGTAAATGCAATAAATTGGTGTTTAGAAAAGATCTGAATTGCATTTTAAAGCAACAGGCATTCTTATCTAAGACTCAGGATTTTATGTCAATTTTACATTAGATCTACTGCCACTTTTCTGTTATAAGTCTTTATTAATATCATGTTCTATTGCCATCACGTCTGTGAGTTCTGGATGTGTCAAGACCTTATTAAATTAGGCAGCTGAGCGATAAAATAGAAAGATTGTATTTACTACGCACATTTATTACAGAAAATCAGATGCTACGAACTTTCACTTACATAATACTGTATACTGAGCTCACCTGCTTTTTTAAAAAAAGCAGAGTTCAAAAATTAGAAAAGTTAAAAATTAAACGGTGCATAAAAACATTCTGAAGAAAAAGAAGTCACATGTAGGGAGATTTGTTAGCTATTACAAGAATTAAAAAGACAAGTTTCTCTGATCAAGAATAGATGACATGAAAAGCAATGAATAATTTATATCTGTCAGCAAGGTACTTCTCATTAGCAATGGAAAGATTCTGGTGATCATAACTTATTTACAAGCACAGCGATGTGGAAATACCAAACATGTATACATGCAAAAATTAATATTTTACATAACAGGTGGAAAAAATATTATTATAAAGCCTGTTTTGTTTCTTATCACAGCTAGAAATTTAAGAATTTAACTATAGTACATATACAAGAAAAACTACGCAAAAGCAAACCACAACTCAATGGTAAGGATGTTACAAAAAAAAAATAGTAAAGAAAAAAAAAAAGAAAGAATGCAACATAGTCAGGAATCCTGTCACACATCAAAGAGAAAAAAAATCCTTCCTGATTTTCCACTAAAGTCTGGAGCAGCCAAACCCTAACACAACCTTGGAAAGGAAGACGGAGAAAAGAAAACAAGGGAACCAAGTGATTCTGCAGAGAGCAATTGAAGTAAAGGAAAAATTGAGGCAATTAGAAGAATCAAAAGCAGAAAAATGAGAGATTGGCAGGCATTAGCTAGACCAGCCCTGACATGATAGTGCTCTCCCAGCCATCCAAGGAGCTAGGTGACGCTGCTCAGTAGCAGCTTGCACTGAGATGCAGGATGAGAGGGAAGAGTCAGAGCGGCAGCCTTGGGATCCTGCCCCTTAAGCTGCCTCTGCCCTTGCTGGGAACCGCTGAGAGGCCAGGATGAAGGTGAGGAGGAAGGCTGAGGGCTTGATGGGACCTCACGCATGGTGTGGTTTTCCTGCACCTGCAGATGAACTGAACACAGATGCAGCAAATGAACGTCTGCCAAGGTATTCACTGCTACAGACCGATGTAACATCATGTTTCTCTGGTGGTCTTGCTCTACCTCTTGAAAGGACAGTGATGGGCTCAGGTGGCTCTCACACTTTGGAGGTCCAAGAGAAAACAGCTGAAGTTTGAAGAGTCTGTTTTTAAACCCGTACTGTTGTCCTTGGAAGATATGTGCTGTATTCTGGATTAATATGCGACTGCAGGTTCTACTAATTGCTAGTACTCAGGTTTGTTAGGACTGCTCTATTACAGCCTCACTCCCCTTCCAGCAGTCTCTCAGCTCCCAAAAAAAAAAAAAAGGAAAAAAAGTAGCAGCAGAACTTTTGAGGTTGGGTAGCTTTGTAAGATCCAATAATAAGCACTTCAAGAAAGAGTGGAAACTCCTGAGATGTCTGGCCAAGATAGAGAGAGACCTGCAAAGTCCTTTACAGGGGAATCCTTTCAAGAAAAAGGGAAAACACCACATGCTCTGACTTTGCAAACAGAGCATCAAGTAAAAGCAGATTCAGTAGGACAGAAAGGTAGATAATGAAGCTAAACTATCTGCTGAGTCAGTGACTGCCTGACACGTAACAAAACACATGGAGAGACGAATGGTATTGGGCTGTAATAACTGCCCTTGTTTAGACAGCCAGAAAATAGTGTGATAAAAACGTCAGGAAAATGTTTAACATTTTGACAGTATCAGATCTCTTGGTATGTTTTCAACCCCTTACAGCTTCAGAATGTTGAATATGACTAGATAGGGACTGTGGGTTGGGGAAAAGAAAAGTGTTTGTCCAAAATGGCTGATCTACACGCCATAAGCTTACATCTGGGATCATCCTTTTCAGGGAGTGTTTTGCTTGTTTAGAGTCTAAAAAAGGCAATGACAGAGTTGAGTTTTTAGGGGTAAGAATTAGAGGGAAGTCCAATGAGGCAGTTGTCATGGTGGGAGTCTGTTCCAAACCACCCAAACAGGCGGAAGAAGTACACGACAGGTTTATAAGCAACAGGCAAAAGTATCAGATGCAATAGCCCTAGTTCTTGTCAAGGAATTCAACTTATCATATGTCTACTGAAATAACAATTTAGCAAAGACTTTTCCAACTTAAGCACTATTTCCCAGGAGCGATAGGTGAGGTGGGTCTTGGCCCTGGCCACTGACCAGGGTTAGGGTTAGGGTAAGGATTAGGGTTGGCAAGAGAAAAAGCTCAGGAGTCCCTTTGTGAGTGGGGCTGTGCAAGGGCTGCCAAAAGGTGTTGAAGGCTACCAAAAGATCTCCCTTGTGAGAACTATTTCCTGGAAGCCCTAGCTGGGGTGGGTGTTGGCCCTGGCCGCTGACTAGGGTTAGGATAGAAAGTGCAGAGTCCCTTTGTGAGTGGCGTTATGCAAGGGCTGCCAAAGCGTGTTGAGTGCTACCCTAAAGTTTCCCTTGTGAGCACACCTTTGGGAAATGCGCCCAGGTGGATGGGTTCCTCCGCCTGGTGACAGAGCTCTGCGAGGAGGTGAGCAGGTTGAGTGGTATCATAGAGTGCAAGAGGGAGACAAGACTATTAGAATCGCTCTCTAGCTTCCCTGAGACAGGCCCAACAAGCAGAAATGACACACGATATGGGGACTCCCTGTTCTCTGTCCATCTGGCTGAATTCACTGACCTATAGCATAAGTGGCACTGGCAACAAGTTCCTGCCTGCCCTGGCCGGCATGTCCCATCAGTGACTACTCCACCTTCCCAGGTGCCCATGCGCAATAGGAATGAAGCTTTGCAGATAGATCTGAACATCAAGGAATACGTTTCATCTGGCTTGGACCTGTCACTGAGGTCACATTGACCTACGCCCTGCATTAAAACAGCTCCCACCAAGAAAAAAAAGACTTCTCCTGGAGAAACTGGCTGCTCAGGGCTTGGACGAGCATACGCTTCATTGGATTAAAAACTGGCTGGGTGGCCGGGCCCAAAGAGTCGTGGTGAATAGAGTTGAATCCAGCTGGAGGCCAGTCACTAGTGGCGTCCCCCAGAGCTCAGTACTGGGGCCAGTTCTCTTCAATATCTTTATCAGTGATCTGGATGAGGGAATCAAGTGCACCCACAGTAAGTTTGCAGATGACACCAAGGTGGGCAGGAGTGTTAATCTGCTCGAGGGTAGGAAGGCTCTGCAAAGGGATCTGGATAGGCTGGACCAATGGGCTGAGGCAAACGGTATGAGGTTCAACAAGGCCAAGTGCTGGGTCCTGCACTTGGGGCACAACCACCCCATGCAATGCCACAGGCTGGGGGGAGAGTGGTTGGAAAGCTGCCCAGTGGAAAGGGACCTGAGGGTATTGGTCGATAGCCGGCTGAATATGAGCCAGCAGTGTGCCCAGGTGGCCAAGAAGGCCAACAGCATCCTGGCTTGTAGCTTGTATCAGCAATAGTGTGGCCAGCAGGACTGGGGAAGTGATTGTCCCTCTGTACTCGGCTCTGGTGAGGCCGCACCTCGAATCCTGTGTTCAGTTTTGGGCCCCTCACTACAAGAAGGACATGGAGCTGCTGGAGCATGTCCAAAGAAGGGCAACGAAGCCGGTGAGGGGTCTGGAGAACAAATCTTACGAGGAGCAGCTGAGGGAGCTGGGGCTGTTTAGCCTGGAGAAAAGGAGGCTGAGACCTTATCGCGCTCTACAGTTACCTTAAAGGAGGCTGTAGCGAGCTGGGGGTCAGTCTCTTCTCCCAGGCGCCAACTGAGAAGACAAGAAGAAATGGCCTCAAGTTACAACAGGGGAGGTTTAGGTTGGATATTGGGAAAAATTTCTTCACTGAAAGGGTTGTGAAGCAGTGGAACAGGCTGCTCAGAGAGGTGGTTGAGTCACCATCCCTGGAGGTCTTTAAAAAACGTTTGGATTCAGAGCTTAGTGACTTGGTTTAACAGTGGACATGGCAGCGCTAGGTTCAAGGTAGGACTGGATGATCTTGGAGGTCTTTTCCAGCCTAAATTATTCTATGATTCTATTATTAAGTCTCTGACAACTTTCAGTCTTGTTAGCATTTTTGATGATGTTTTTGTCACTTAAGTCCACAAATCTCCCAACGCTGCAATATCCACCGTTCACTCCAGTGAAGTAAGTGGGGTTGAGCCACCACAGTACCACGTGTCATCTGGCATTCAGGAAATAGAACTTTACTTAGATGTAGCCTGTTTAACATTACAATCCAAATTTCCTGTCCTTTGATTAAACGTTAAAGATCACTGGCAAAAACAAAAACAGGACATCAATACTGAGCAGCCAACAGAAATTGAGAACTTCCTGACTTCACTGTATGTCAGCCAATCCTATACACAAGCAAAGTGACTGCAGATTGCTCTGTGCTCCAGTGCTCTTTTGAAATTGTTATTACCACTCACTTTTGTTATTAAAATATCAGCATCAGACTTCAAGCACCTTAAATACATTTCACTCAGTTACGAGCTTGGTGATTTAGATGACATTTTAAGGATCATTAAGGGTTCCTAGTTTTTTTCCTTTGGTGTCTCAGTCTTACAGATATAGAGTGGCTTGAGAACATGTAAGCACTCAGCAGTGTCTTATGGCTTTCAAGAAAGAAATACTAATTAAAATACAGCTAACAAAACTATCTTAGGTTTGGCTCTTAAGCAGGTCCTTCTCTTAAAGTGTCATAAATCTGGCCTAAAAGCATGTTGAACACAGCTTGGAATGCTCATAATTTAATCAGTGAATGGACTTATTATGGAGAGAGGGCTAAATGCATCTGATATTTTAGTTTCCAATTTTTCTCCCTGCATTACCTTTAAACTCATTTTGTATTTCTAAAGCTCTAACATTCTCTTTGAAGAATAAGGACAAATTTCTTGTAAAATTTCAAAACAATTGGTCAAGCGTCCAAATAAATGTTAATTAACATTTTTTTTCCATTTAAAAATTTTCAGTCTATAATGGACTTATCTTGTTTATAGCACAAAAACTTTGATTCAGAATTGCACTTTAAGTGGGGAAAATTGGAGGAAACTTCACCACAATACGTGCATGCAGAGGGATCCAAATGAAGCATGCACACAAATTGCAGTGATACTCTTGTGTTGGCTCACTACATGCCATGAAAAGTTGCTGGATGTTCCTTCAGTGGCATTAGTCTGAGCAAGCATAAAAGGCTTGGGAAGCAATGCGAGAAGGGATTTTTTTCTCAAATATGGAGTGCCACATTTCATGTGTACCAGGATGTGTGAAAATGGATGGATTATGAAAAGCATTCCTACTGTTTTCTTTCCTTGTCCAAAATGCCATTATAAATACAACTCCACTTTCCCCTCTTTTTGTTTGTATAGTTACGGAACATCATTTAAATAGTCCATTAGCATACAAAGCTGAAGAATGTTAGAAAAAAATAAAGCACTGTTTTTATTCTGGACTTTATTCTGTACTGCATGTGTGCGCGTAATATTTACACAAAGGGGTCAACTCAGCATAACTGAGAACAGAATGAAACATCCTACATTTACCATTTAACTTAAACCTCATAAAAAACTACCGTATTCTATCTAGTTTGCCACAAAGTACCTCTTCCATTAAAGCAGCAATGCAAGATCATACGTTGAGGACTTTGTTGCTGTCGTGGAATACATGCAGTTAGGGTAGAAGGACACAGCTTTTCTATCACATTGTGTATGGAAACATCTGAGCCATGAAATCAAACCAAAAATTTCTAACTGAATTGTAACACAACTGAAACTTCTTTCATGGAATAGCACTCATTAAAATCGCTGAAGAAGAAAAGCCTAAAGCTGAGTGCGTCTGCATAGAAAACTTTTCCACTGCATGCATTACTTTTTAATAGACATATTTTCAATTGGATTTAGTATCTAGACATAGGAAGTAACAGTACTCTTTGCAATTTTAAATGCATCTTGTTGTTCAGTTAATCATAGGAAACACTGCAGTAGTCTCCTACCCCTCTCCCATGGAAAACATCTTAGATCCAAATGCTTTTCCAGTAAACAATATTATTACAGAACACTATTTCGTAAATTATCACATTTTATCTATTTTATTTTACTCTTTACATTTTTATATCTGGTATTAACACTAATAAAAGAAAACCACTTTGCTCCTTAGCCTAGAATAATACCTTATTCTGAAGCAGCTTCATTTCAACAGAAAAATTTGAAAACTGAGATAAGGAAATTATGTTTTCCTATTTAAAACACTATCTAGCATCTTGGAGGAAAAAAAAAATACTTGCTTTACCTGGCTCTATAGAAACAAATATAAATATGTGTGCATGTGTGTGTGTATATTTATTTATATAGATGTATCTCCCAGCCCCTGAAAGCAGGCAGCAAGTATAATAAACAGTTTATTATTAATAACTTTTTCAAAATATAAACTCTTTGCTGTTTCCGTTTATCATTTTTCTCTTGCAATTTCAGCTAGTACACCCACTCATTCCCACATAACTGTCTTTCACTTGTGGTACAGAAGTGTAATAATTTCTCCTAATAATTCTTGACTATAATTATATTTTATCACAAGATAACATTAACATAAGGAATACAGCATTCTCTAATAATGATTTCCAGTAATTACAACTTTAGGCTTTAAGAAAACTAAAGCATACACTTTCTTCTCACTGAAATGAACAATATTTAAACATAAGCTTCAACATTTTCCTAAACAAGGACTGATTTAAGACATGCATAAAAACACTCTTGAACTGGAGCATACTGCAGTTCATACTGTATGCTTCATCTCATGGTCAGTTCACATAGCAGGTTTAATAGTCCAGGAACATAGCTTAATGTCAGGCCTGCCAAACTCAGCCACAGTGTTGAAATATTTAACACAGCTCTGCTAATTCAGGAATGTGTCAGTGCTCACTGCATACTTTAGCCCAACAGAGGCCCCATTATTCCTTCTGTTTCTCTGAAGTTTATTCCTGCAGGGAAGCATGCACCTAGTGTCTCACACATAGATTCATTAAAGATGTTTCATATTTATTTCTTAAAAGCACAATTTCTTTTCTGTTAGAAGACACTGCTATCTCTCCAGATAATACAGATTTTGAATACTGCATGTAGATTCTTGCAACTTCTATAAACAGCATCTATTATTGATTTAATCCACAATGTGACATTGCACCTTACAGAGTAACTACGTACCTAGCAATAATTCGGCCTATAATAAAAAAAAAAGGCCAAGATGTTGACTTTCACATTAAATTTATTAAATCATACTAAATATACTTGAGAGAAACAGTTAACTACTTTGCAAAATGATCTGAGTAGTTGTTTCCCAGTTTTGGTGGTTGATTTTTTTTTTTTTTTTTTTGTAGAAAGAATCAGAAGACAAGATAAAAAGACAGAATGCTGAAGAACTTGATATTTTACCAAATACGCCTATTTTTTCAATACCATGTCAAGTGTTAAAAATGGAGCACAGAGTACAAAGCTTACCTAGCACTCCCATCAAACAGTATTGTTATTTAAAAAAGCAAAAACATAAATAGTTTCTGCACCTTCCACTCAAGTAATAACAGTAATCAGTGGTAAAAAGCCACACCATCTGTTCCTCTAACATGCTTCTTTCTTTTAACAGACTAGAGTCAAGGGTCAACCTTTTTACAGAAAATCTGCATTTAATAGAACCTGCCATCACCCCAAATATGTTCCCCATGAAATGTGAACTGTTATGGTTACAAACATATCATTCCTATCGCTATAGAAAAAATTCCTCACTTGAGAAAGAAAAAAAATGTAAAAAAATAAAAAAAATAAAAATGTAAATGGTCTCAGAGCAATGGGGATCATATTCTGAATATTCCTGTGGTCCCGCTGAGTCCTGTGGCAAGAGTAGGGTGAAAGCACACTGCAAATCCAGTGTGAATTGTAGCACACCTGTTTTCTCTATTGCCTCAATTTCTTTGCAGTGCACATACACAGCTGTGTGTTAAAATGCTGGAAAGGTTGATTGTTTTTGTGAACTGCCAAAATCCAGGAGATATTCCTGTAAGATGTAGGACATAGAAGGACCCTCAACACCTCTGCTGCTAAACTGATACAAGTATGGCTCAAACACAAATCATTTTTTGAGGGCTCATTACCTTCCGTAAAAAACAGGTCCATTACTGTATTACTGTTCTTTAAGGGTATATAGGTGTGACATGGGGGGAAAACATTACCTTCGGATCATATGTAAATTAACATGCTTCCTGGCATACACAGGGAAGAGCTGGCAGCTGCCTTCTAGGTCCTGTCTGCTAATTTAGTTACTGAACCCAGCTCAGTAAATGGCTTTTTAGCAGCATCTCCCCTCTTAGGTTAGTACCATTCAGCCTTTCTTAGGGGTCAGTAAGGGAATGAAGGTCCAGCCATGCCTATGGGTTTTGACCATCTTTGGTTCATGAAGTCATTTCTAATTACTCCTCCACTACTGCTTGCGTAGCAGCTCTCCTAAAGCTTCCCGTATTTCTCGGCCAGCAAGGCCTAGCAGCAGTATCCTCCCTTGATGCCACAGTGCTGGGTCCTAACTCCTCTCAACATGATCCCTTGGTTTTGGCTGCTCCAGTAGGTGCTCCCATTTGCCACATGCTGCCTGTTCCGGGAGAATAACCCATCTCTGTGCTCCTCCCACCTCCACAGACCTCAGCCACGCAGCTTCTCTGTCTCCAATCCAGCAGTCGGCACATGCAGTGGGAAAACACTGGCGCTCAAAGGGCCACCCTGCTACACATGGATGTTTCACTTCAAACCAGTTTAAACCTGAACTCCAAGCAAGCTGTCTCTGCCCAGGATTCAAGACTCCTGTCTCCACAACACACCTTAACGTCCTCTAGAACTACAGGGCTGGTTCCGATTCAGTCAGCACTTTTGAAATTTTTTAGTCAAATAACATGTTCCCTGAACTTTTCATTAGCCTACAAACCAAGCTCTCCTTGCCTCCTGATGACAGCTGCTACATCTGTTTCCACTGAATTCATTTGGTACAGTGCTTTGGCTCTGCTTCAAGTCCACACTCTCTGGTTCTCATTAGTTTTTGGAGTGTGAACATGCTCACAGTCATCACCATTGCTCCTTACACCTCATTTTACTCTTCCCTGAGACAGCTGCTGTTCCAGCCCTCTTGCTTCTGGTATAGTTTTCTATCTTGGGACTATTATTCATTCACTTCTTGTTCAATTTCTCATAGTAGGAGAGTCATAAAGCATCTTCTCTGTCCTTCTCAGCAGCCTCCCTGTTTGTTTCTGAATCCTCCAGAAATTTTAAGACATATACTCAATGAAATTAATTTATTTCTTTGGATATTAAGCTGACTTTTATGTAGGAAAATCTTTACCTACTCTTCAGTGCTAAGTAAAAAGAATATTTTGTTGAGTATGTACAGAGTTTTCTCTTGTTTTTCAAACCTTTGTAATGACTATCCAGTTAATAGATAATCCTCCCATAATTTGCAAAAACTACACAAAATGAACTACATGAAACTATTGAAGTGCTTTACTTTGATATCTTGTTACCTCACGGCTGCAAAATCAATTTTAAAAGGCTGCTGATTGTACTCAGAAACATTATCTCCTGCACATCAGGAACCACCACTGTACCCCAGTGACATTTTCCCACAACAATCTGCTAATTACAAGAAAAAGAGCAAGACTGAAATGTTTTTTCTAATATCTGCAAAAATCCCCTATTATAACTGGCAAGAGAACGAGACAGTAAAAGCCATGTGATAACCTTTAATACATACCTTAAGCCGCTGATAGGCTTTCACACTAATAACCATTTAGCATTTTGAAACTACTCCTGAAAACTCCTACCACTTTTTCAATCAATCAATTACCACTAAGCAGTGATTGCTGTAGCCCTATGTAGCTAATTATCTTCTATTTGCAGCTCTTTAAGATTAACCTTTTAAAAACACAATTTGTTAGACTGATTATATGATAATGAACTTATTAATACTGCTAAAATGAACATTTGTCCACAGTAATTCTATCACAGAAAATAAATAAGCAAGCAAAACCCAACACTCTCCCAAGCAGACAGATACACTCATTAACAGCAATCCAAGAATTTGACTGGAACCATTGCCTTCATCAATTAGCAATACAACCATCGCGATCTTAATCCTGGTCAGTAAGGTAGCGCGTTACTAAAAACTAACTGTTAGCCAAATGCAAGAGTTACCACAAGACACATAAAATAGCATGAACAACTACTTATGGCATGAATGAGGTATCAACTTTTCCTCCTGGCAAATTCTCCTGACCTGATTCACATTAAATGACATCCTGATTCATGGAAGTCAGTGGAAGTCTCCCCTCACTGAGCCCAGGCAGCAAGTTTGGTTCTAGCCAAAAGATGTGAAAGCAGCAGGATTCATCTCTGAGTTTGCCATGTTTTTTTTCTTCTCACGACCTCTTCTACCAGACCAGTGCATGAAGTCCAAAAAAAGCTATTGTAAACAGACAAATCCAGATCATTTTGTCCTGACTGAGGAAAGTAAATTGTAAGAAAACCTGCTTTCAACATTTTTAAATTATTTTCAAGGTCTGTAGTTTTACATCTAAATCAAAGAATAAGGGAATGGAGAAATGCTGATCAAGAAATGTAGCAGTTTTAAATTTCTCCAGCCTAACCAGAAAGTGATGAGGTTTTATTTCAGTGATTTCTACTGTGGATCATACAGACTACACCACAAGACATATTGACTCTGAGTTTATCCTGATTCTGTTTGAAATTCTGGATTCATCAACCTTAAATACCAAACATGAACGAGTTGAGAAAAAGCACACAATCAATGGAAGAATATGCACGTGCACACAAGGACAAAACACAAAATGAGACAAGTTGATGCAAGAGAAATTAACTGAGGAATGTTTGTTACAATAGAGTATGAGCAAGTGAGGGGAAAGAGCAGAGAAGATGAGGCAGCAAGAAGGGATGAAAGCTCTGAACTCATTCACAGACAGCCAGAGGAGCCACTAGGGCAAGACACAGGAAGCCAACAAAGAAGGGAATGAAGAAGCTGCAAAGGGAAGGTACCAGAATGGACTCAAGAGCACCAGATCCATGGGGTCAGGTTGTCTTGGCAGAAAGGGTATCTGTTGCCAGAAAATATAAGCTTTTGAGGAGCTGGAATATTAGATCTGGATACCAAGAAGTTAAAAAATAAATAAATAAATATGGATGCCCAAGACTTATGAGCCAAATATGATTGCTATTTACTAAGCGAAAATGAATTGACTCCCAGGAAAACAGATCCAAGAGAACTTTAGAAATGCAAAGTCCAAAATCTTTGCAATGTGAAGATATACTGGAAATATATTTGAACAAGAAGTTCTTAGAAAATAAAGAACTGAATCAAAAAAAACCTGCTCTTGATGTACTAGGAAAGGCAAGCACAAAATTAAGCTATCTGTGAAAGGTTTGCTTCAAGGATACATAAGCTTCTAATGCTATGGTTGGTAATGACAGGAATGGTTTACATGGATGCTAATCCTCCTGCTGCAAATTAAACGAACTGTGGCTGCCAGAACATCATGCAGGATGAGATCTGTAAAACATTAAGAAGGTATTTCTCATAGCAGTTTTA
The DNA here is from genome assembly GCA_013399475.1 of Chauna torquata. Lineage (NCBI taxonomy): Eukaryota > Metazoa > Chordata > Aves > Anseriformes > Anhimidae > Chauna > Chauna torquata. Next base: position 229,612 of record VXAL01018595.1, read on the forward strand.
TAGTTTTGTTTCAACAGTTTGGAAGTGAGCATTCAGTTCTAGTTTGGTTTTTATTTAGCAATAGTAAAAAACAAACAAAAAACCTTTAAGACGTTATAGGAAAAAAAAGGAGAGCAAGCTGAAAAAAACTAATACCATTTTTGGATTGAAAAATACTGGAGACAATACTAAAAAAAATTTCTTCGGGTTTGTGGTATATGCCATAAAAGTGAGCTCATGTGAAGCAAATGATCATATGCTGATGAACAAAAAAACAGATACCCTAGAGCTAACATGGCATTCATTTCTTTAATATGACAGTAAGAAAAATTATGTACCTGTAACAGACTTCAATTCTTAGGCCAACGACACTGACAGGACACTCCTGCTGAACAAATAAAGATCAAATTCATTTTTGCTAGGCATGATACAACTGACATTGTATCTGGGGAGCCTAGAGACAGGGGAGCCCAGGCTGCCTGCAGTGGAGTCTGGCTTTAGATGAAGTAGCACGTAAGTTCTCATTATTATTAATCTACAACTTGCAGTTAAAAACGGACCGAAATGTGACAAAAAAATGATTCCAATCTTTGATACTTCATCCTGCAAATTGCAGAATAGTACTAATAAAGCAAAAATGCTGTGCGATTTCAGATATTACATGCAAGTAAACCTGAGAGTTACAAAGTCGGTATTGGTACAATCTGTGGCTGAAGAAATTAAGGATTAGCTGCAGCACATATAGACAGAGAATGGCAAAGGAGAAAGCAACAGGATTTTCAGAAGATGCCATGAGTCTGTGACCATAATCCCTGGTTGCTCAGCAATTTCATCCACAGCTCTCCCTAGAGTCTGGGGATTGTTCCCAGAAGGGTGTACATTTAGGAAGACTTAAACCACATTTTTTCTGCTTCCAGAGATAAGGAGATAAAGGATGAGTTAGTCATTTTGCCTGAAACAAGAACAGGTATCACAAGAGCTTAAAATAACTGAGCAAGTGGACTTTCACTATACCACTTCAGCGTTGATAGTTAACGGGAGGTTTACAAATCAGAGTATTTACAGAAGGCACTTCCAAAACTGAGTATTGCTGGAAAGCTACTCAGTAGATCGTCTACATGCATTTGGAACTGTGTTATAACAATTCGTGAGGAATTGTTATTATTAAGAATTGCAATGGAATTGTGATAAATGCATGAAATTTCTGTTGCTACGTAAGTATGAAAACTTGACAGAGTAAGACTTTGTGATGGTAAATGGGTACCACTTGGATGCTGCACTTACTTTTAACAGCAGAGGCTCATTGTGTTGCCTTCATGGGCCACTTTGAAAATACTCCTCCCTCTCCCAACTCACAGCTACACAGATCTTCCCCCACGTTCTGACTCTGGAACAAGCATAGCCTTGGTAAGAAAACTGCAAGCAGAGAATCAACTACTATGAGCCATTTAACTAGGCGTACCAAGATATGAACTGCATCAATTCATTTAGTTTAATAGGTCAAAACAACTGAATTTTTAAAGATCCTCATATTCATCCATCCTTTATTCAATCTAACTTCTCCTGTGTGTTGCTCACTTCCAAGGCAAATGCTGCATTATTGCATTATATTATTCTATTCTTTAGACCTACAGGTCCAATGAAGAGATCTTGCGAAGCTTGTGATTTGGCAATAGTACCTTAGCACCAACAAAAGCTCTAGATTGAGATTGTCCTTCTTTTAATGGTGAACCTTTTAATTTATTTATTTGTGTTTTATTTAGAATATTTAAAGATATGTCAACAGTGCCTGTACCACTAAAGGTCTGGCTTGAAACACTTTGTATTCCATCTCTATTGAAATGATTTACTGGCAGAATTAAAAAATTCACTGCCTTAATCTGGAGCTGCAGTCTAATAACTCTTCCACATAGAAAACGTAACGTCTTTTTGCTCATCTCCAACGTGGCACTTGAAATACTTTCAAGATGATTTATTTCCATAATACATGTCACTGTGTAGAATATGCCCCTTTAAATTAATTTCTTATGAAACAACATCCTCTTCTAAATAGTTTAATTTTGGGAACATTTTAGTTGGTTCAACAGAAGTTAAGACATGATGTAACAGTGGTCTACATGTTTATCATGTAGACACTACTGCACTGATTTATCTTGAAATTCCGAATGCCTGTTGTAAGTTGAGTTATTGCAATACTTTTTCTAGCACTCTTGGTATCAAACATTTGTTGATGGGTTGTATTTGAACAGCTCTTACTGTTTTATTTTAAGATGACACAACCATCAATTTGCAGACTGTCAAAGCGTTAAGCTTTACTCCATACTGTTAAAGAGAGTCTCCTCCAGCAATAATTTTATTTTTAACTGTCTCCAACTTTTATACATTCTTCCATTAATTTGCTAGTGGAGTAATGTTATTGCCACACTATCTTTATTGTTGTTGTGATTAAAAATATTTTAAAATAATGTTGACTTAAAGACCCGTCACAAGGAAATTACTGAGTCCACAGCTGGTCAGAATATAGATTGCCCTTCTAATGTGCTGTAGCTGATACTCCATTACTTGATGAAATGCAAATAGAAACAGCAAAATAAGTAGCCAAGGCATATTATTTCACGTTAATTTTTTTTTTCCAGCCCTGCAAAAATCATGAGAGGCACTCCTATTGATATCAATTTCACTGGGACAAAGACTTTTCTCCTGGGAAGCAACTGTAATGAATACTTGCGTATCTTGTATTCATCTTTTTCCCACTTCACATTTCACACTGCTTGAAACTTCATTAAAGAAACGTCCATCCTTCCAGCAGTAAAGAACTAGGTAAAATATCCTTTCAAGTCCATTCCTCCTATCAGTACTTCTGTGATCATGAAGAAGGGTAGGGACTACACAAAAAGACAGAACTACACAATGTGCTGCCACCTTCCCCGTCTTCAACACAATTGGATTCAGTATGCTTGAGATGTGCACAGACAGAATTGCAGCAGCAAAATGGATAAAGACATTGCTCTTTGCCTTCTGAGGGGGAATAACCTTCCATTGGAGTAATGTAACTAAGCAGAAGCATTTGAGATGCTGTCATTGGTAGAAAAAGGAGAAAAAGGCCAGGGTTGTTTGCTGTGAAGGAATTATAGCAGAATGATTTTTGCACAAGTAAGATGCACAGTAAGGAACAAGCTATGGCAAACATGAACATAACCCAAAAAAATGCTGGTTGTTGGGAAGGAAACTCTCTAGCAATGTCATTGGTTTAGCTCACAGAGTAGAAAGGAGCTAGCAGGTCTCTGGGGCATGTACTCTAAACAGTCTGTGAGTCCCCCTGCCATCCCAAGTTAGTGCAAGCACACAATGGAAAAGTTCTTTAGTGTCCAGAGTTCTGCTGCACTGGATTAAAGACATGATACAACTTCTCAAATCGTTTGGATGCTCGTAGGGTCGGGGCAAGTAATGTTTTATTTATTATCTTCCAATACATGGACAATCACAGTGTGTGAAAAAAAATGAGCCAAGCCACTGTGTAAAAGTCAGAGTATGGAACTGCATTGTTTTAAAGTAAATGATCACACTTGAGCTTGACTTCAAAGTCCGTCAGAAGATGATGTCAGCCCAAACATTACAATGCAGATTTATTTTTTCTTTTAAGAACTAATTATTTTGTAACTTTTTTCTTTCCTCCCATGTCACCTTTCCCTCCTCTGTGAATCTCCCTCTCTCCAGTTGGAACGTCGGTAATTAATGTATGATTCCTCAGGTCAAAATAATTTCAAATATGAATGCATAGTCACTTAAATATGTATTTATGAATCTAAATAAAAATAGCTTGACTTCAAAAGGAGCTGAAAATATGTATCTGCAGTTCTCTTTATTTCCAAAATATGGGTCTGCTTTTTAGGCATGTACCTGTGACTTAGAAGCTCATATTTAGTGCTGACAAGGCCTAATTTGACTGACCACAGCTTTCTCCAGTGAACATGAAACCTGAACTTACAAACAAGCTGTTGTCTTGATTAACAATAGAATAGGTTAATTTGCTAAGAGAGACTCTACAGATATTCTTCTTTTCTGATAAAATCAAGTATATAACTTTCAGAAAAGTTGGAGCATAAAACTGCATGAAAACCTTTCTTGCTACAGGCAAAATGATTTTACTTTTGGCAGGTTTACAGAAAAGCAAGTCAGTTACATTTTCACCTCAGGTGGTTTGTGGAATCAAAAAGGCAGTTCTTGCAGATGGAAAACTGTCATTACATGAGGACAAGCTGTTTGCTGGGGGGAAATGGAAATATTTTGCTGTCAAACCTGTGAATATTGGATAGAAAATCTGTCTTCATACATGAATACTCAAAACAGAAGCTGATAGTTTAATGGAGTTCTTCTTGAGTGACAGCAGGGCATACCAGACTGGTCACTGGCCAACTCGTACTTCAGTTCTTACACAAAGTTACCATAAATTTCAGTGAGAGGTTGCATATACAAAAAAAAACCCTACAGTACAGACCTAAAACACACATTCTATCAGATAGCCTCAAACAGATCTGGTGAGCTGATCATCACTGCATGCCTCTGGAAATAATGAACTGCCAAGTCACAGACCCAACACCGCATCTCCCAGAGGAAAAGCACCAACTGTCCCCCCAGTATGCTCTGGAGTACTTAATTCTTGCTGTGAACTGTCCATCATTAATGACCACTGAGGCAGAAAGAACTACAAAGAGGGCATACACACAGGTGGAGAGCTGCTATAGAATGATGTAAAGCTAATGACCCAGATTTTCCATGTGGATGCAAAGCAAGGGCTTGGAAATACTATCTTTCACCACTGCATGTTACGTATGTGTTTTATCAGTTGAATGGATCAGTAGAAGGTGGAAAGCTGCAGAAGCAAAAAGTCTTCAGTGGTGTAAATATATTAAGTGCTTTGAGAAATTTTATGAGATCCAGTTAAGTCTGTGCTTAATAATAAATGCTGAGAACACCACCCATTTTTGCTTGGTCCTCGTTTTAATAAGCTGAGAAGGTTCAGCATAACGTTTGGAACCTACCTGTTGAAATGGGCTGAATCAAACGATTTCTAAATCGTCAACAATTGTCTAGTATGATTCAACATTTTCCCATTATTTTTAAGCACCAAAGAATCTCTTACAATTTAGCAAAGTTGACAGCATGTTTATTTCCTGCCACTATGAGATTTAATAGCCTTTTTTCATCACCATTAAAATTCACTCTCACAATCTATTCCCCAAGTATTGTTCTCCCTCCAGAAATTTCAAATCCCATTACACCTTACTCATAGGTTTCGATCTGAAGGTTCAGATTTGTAAAGCTTGACAGGAGTTGGGCTCCAGTTTGGAATTCTGCTTTAGGCTCTTATCTAATATCTGAATAAATACATCTGGGGAAAAGTCCGTTCCTGATGTTTTCTGATTTAACAGACTCAGCTGTAGAGTTTGCTTTCTTCCAAATGTCAGATCTCTTTACTCTAATTTTTATACTTTATCAACTACAGATTTTTCACATTCTAAATTTTCTTTGATAGCTATAGCTGTATTACACTTCTAAAACATGTACTCCACCACAACAAATACCTGTGTGTTAATAAAAGACATCTTCCTTTTTCTTATTGCTCCACTGCAATTTTCATTCTGCCATGGGGGATTCCGAGTAGACTGTTAGAGGTACTTTTCATGATTTGCTGTCAGTGTTCTACAGCTCTTTATCACAAAATCACAGTAGTTTTTATCATCTTTGGGGCAATTTATAAAATCCTGCAAGCCTACTGTGTGACAATTTAAAGTTACATTTCACAAGATTAATCTATAAAAGTGTAAAAAGTACACCACATGCTTCTAAAAGGTCACAAAGAAGGTTTCCATTAAGCAAATCAATATGGCCACAAACAGATCCTGAAATCGTATTACCATTTTAATTGGCTGGCATAGCCTTCTCACAGTTCCACCTCAATGGTGACATTAATTATAACTGTGAGAGTACAAGACCGTGCTAACACAAACTGAAAAATAATTATTACACATTGCCTGGGTATCTTTTGCTACTACCCAAACATATCAAAGTTATTACATTAAATACGTTTCCCACTCAACAGATTCACCCCTTTCCTGACTGATTTTGACTTTCTGTTCTTCAGAATGTGACATTAAAAACATCAAACTGAAGCACTCCCTCCAAGCTGGAGAGGGGAGAGGAAAAAAAAAAAAAAAGGAAGAAGAAAACAACTACTTCAAAGCCACAGTATTCAAGCAGCATTGAGACTGGCTGGCTAAAGAGAGATGAACTTCTTCGCCCTCTTTCTAGGGAGATGCCAGGACAGCTGCCATACTGGTGAGCAACAGACATTGCTGAGAGCAGAGGAAGAGCATGGCTGCCTGTCCCCATGCCTCCTTCCCAGCTCCTGCAAAACGCCAGCCCCATTCCTTCCACTCTGGCTTCTCTTCCCAGTTTGTTTTTTCTTTAATAACTCCTTATCACAGTCTCTCTCTCAAGCTCATGTCTGCACTCCTCTGTTTACTTTCCTCTTCAGCCATTATACATTTTTTTTTAAACCAAATTAAGTTCCCTCTCAGTCTTGAGTTCAATGTGCTCCCACTACATGTCACTGGCTCCCATTTTTGACACTTGACATGGTCTCACTGCTTATGCATCCCAAGGTCCTCTAACGCACAAAAAGCTCTCTTTCCTTGCCTGCCACTCCTATAACCTTAGTTTCAAAGTCCCATACTTGCCAAGCTAGTTGCTGTTTCTTCTCCCTCCTGCTTGTCCCTCAGTTCTAGTGTCACCAGTATCATCCCAACATACTGCTTCTTTGTCCTTGGTCTGGCTCCAGGCCATTCTACATTCAAATTAGACATGCCGTGTTCAAATCCACTCAGCTTGATTACCAGCATGAGTGTTGCTGAAAGCATATAAGACATCCTCGAGAGCAGCTGGGGACAGCAATTACAAGACAAGTTTGATTTACTCTGTGGGGATGGCATATGTACTATCTAGTAAGGCCCAGGAGTTATGAGAAGATGGCACTTGCTGAGCTGCTCGGTGGTTAAGTGCACACAAGCTGGCCAGCACCGCGAGCGCCAGAGGGGCAGAGCCTTATCAGCGAAGGCAGGGTCTTCAGAGCTTTCAATCTGCCCTGACACATACGCAAAGCTCTGATTTTTGTTATCATTTGGCCATATTGGGGCAGATATTTTCGTTAATATGGCAAGACGACACCTAAAATTTCATGCATCTTCTTGAAAACATGAGAAACTATTAAAGCCTACTAAATTAGCTTGAACTTATTTTTAACTGCTACTTTTTTCTAAAAATTTTCCTTTACCTACTTTAATAAAAATACCTGAAATTGTCTAAAATATTTTAAATAACGAAAGTAGCATATAGCAGCCAACAAGAAAATTCTAGCCCACCAAGTAAGTCTGCACACAGTTAGAAGTTTAAAGGGTTCTGAATATACTCCAACCATTATATATGTATACATATATGTATGTATACACATGTACAGTGTGGTCTATACCTTAATTTGAAATAATCAATAGTCTCTCTACAGTGTACTTTTTTTTGGATATAGCATTTGCTTCTAAAATTTTAGAGTTTAACAATGTCCCAAAAACAATTTAATATATTTAGTAATGACATAAAGTGTATTTTTAAACAAATGTGAAGTTTCTTAATGTTATCAGACACTATGAACAAAAACAGATTAAAAAGTGAAATTATAATACCTTGTATCTGCAGTCTCTGTGCTGGAGAGAGTAGGCTATAAATAGAATGAGAAGAAAGAGTTAGACATTACAATTCAATTTAGAAAGGAATCTAACTGATGATCTGTAGCTGACATTTGAGATTGCAAAGAAATATCATACAGGACAAAATTATTAAAGAATAACTTCAGAATATGAGAAAATGTGTACAGGTGATACAAACTGCCAGGAATAAGATGACAGAAAATATCACTGGGCTTATAACACTGACCAAGAAACTTTCATCTTTGATCAGAACTTCAAACCTTAAGAACTGAAATTAAGGTTGTGTTGTAGCAGAGTCTCTGTAACACATACCAAATGCAGCCTCATCAATTAACAGCAGGCATTTTGTATGAGGTGGTATCTCAGAAAAAGTTTTAGAAAACAAACTTACCTTTCTGAGAGAAATTTATTCTCCACCCCCACACCCCATGAAGGCATTAAAATAAGTGTGTAACTTCAATGATACTAGTGTTCAGGAGGAATCTGTGCCTGCCCACGGCTCCGTACCATCTTGCTACAACCAGCAGTGACTTGTTTTGGTGTAAGCAGTGAAAATGTCTGTTCACACTTGGGAATTGGACTCCTTTTTCTCCATTTCCAGAGAAGTGTTGGCTACTTAGAGAACTTACTTGCTGTGCCAACAAGACCAAGCATGTGCATAATCAAGACATTTTAGGAAAAAAACATCAAGTACTTCTCTAGTTAAGATGTAACTGTAAAAGCTGTATCCCCTTCCTCCAAAGATACTGAACTCTATACATCCTGACAGAAATCCACAAGAACAGGAGTCCTAAATTAGTCCCAGTTTTGCTTTGTGAAATACACCATTTTCATGCTTAACTTATTTCTAGTTTGGGCAGTTTCTCAGAATATTCTCTTTTTAACATGGCTACTGTTTCATCAATGGTCTGCTCTGGTGAAAGCTTTTCTGCTTAAACACTACTCTCTGATTTGAAACAAAACCCACTTAAGCAGATATGCTGACTCATATACTTGACATTCTTAATGTAAACTAGGCTAAAAAGAATTTAACTTCACCAACACCTATTTCCATCGCAATGCCATTTTCTAATAAATACATGTATTTTAAAGCTAAAGCCAAAACCTTTGTAGTGAATTAGTCACCAGAAATGGTTACCTAGCTGCAAGAACACAGAAGCATACTGACATTGGCAAAAAAGCTAAACAGTTCATTAAAATCCAAAGTACATTCAGAAACCTCTCAAATACTTCATGCATTGCTGAACGTACCTAATATATTATGACATTAAACTAAAAAAAAAAGAGGTCATTCAAAAGAAAAGTAGAAAGAGCAGAAATACACAGAATGGTAAAATAAAAATGTATTTGCCAGTCTTAATTTCAACATGCAAGCTGCATTTATTTTTTTCACGGTTTGTTTTTAGTCTTGCAGTGTTCTTAAATCAAATCAAATTCATAAAATTTAAGGCTGACAGAGATAAAAAACACAGCCACCAATATCACACAGGAAAAAAAAGGGAAGGGAACATTTTGAATAAAAATATCACAACTTTTTGTACAAGACAAACTTTTATCCACTGAGCCACATTATTTTATTGTTAGCTGAGTACTATGAAAGGGTTTAATTAACTATTGGCAGAGGAGATCACACTTCCAGTAATATAATAAAAACAATGCTATAATTGAAATCCCAGTAAGTATTAAAAGAACCAAACTGAAGTTGTGTTCTAGAGCATAAATGGGACTTTGTCACCAAAATTCAGAGCATTGTATAATATATTATAAATAAATTATTGTATAGTCATAAGCATTTCTTTTGTTGAGAATTTTTTTTTTTTTTTACATTGTTTTTGTAAGAGCAGGCCTCCAGCTGCTCTTACACAGAAATCAGGGTGAGGTCTTCACTACAAACTAAGTATACTTTGGCCACTTAGGTAAGTGTAATTTGTTTATAAATATCTTTCTGTGAAATTGACAAAATGACTAGTACCAAAATCAGAAAACAGAGCTTAGCAAACTAATAGCTTGCATTATATAATGCGTATATCGTCTTCAGGGTGCCCTTACCAATTTGTGTCTTCAAAAGCCCTTCAGAAGTGTCATTTTCCCCGTACTGTGTTCACCTATGTGTTTCAGCCTAAACTGGGCAAAACGCATAGTTAAATTCAGTTTCATGAGGAAGGCAATCTTGGTAGACTTAGAACTGGTACAGGCAGCAGTCTCCAGGGCTGGGCTGATAGTTCTGCTGCATGAGTTTCAAGCACTTTGCTGTGTATAAACACTGCAAAACTTTGTTGGTGAGATTTGGTGTGTAAAGATCAGGCCATTGTCCATGTCCCCGAGGAAAACTTACTTAAAAATATGCGGTGTCATTCAGATTCCTCCCATTCAATACAGAGGAACTGAGATAGGAATGGATGAGGTGAATGATCACTATGATTATGTGGGGAACTGAGAGCCTGTCTTATAAGACTATGTAATATACAGTAGGATAATAAACCATAATACGAATAAGCTTCCGGGGGCTTAGCCCCAGGGAGAGAGAACAGCCATTAATGTTGATGGACCATCCATTGCTTATTCCAGGGAACATTTATTTTGCTCATCCATCTCATGAGTACATGAAGGGCTGAATCAATCAAACCTAGGCAGAGCTGTATTATTGATTAAAGCTTGCTTTTAGTACAGAACTCAGCCTGAAGAAACCTGACCTCTTAACGAAGTTGTGCCATAACCCCACAAACAACACAAAAATCTTATCCTCTTTTCTTATTGAGTTGCACAAGTGAAATAATCACAGGTATAGCCTGATGATCCCCTTGTTACAAACTGTACTACTCCAGGCATCTACTTGTCCTGGAATTCTACTACTTATAATCTAAATAGGGAAATGTCCTGCAAGATTTGTTAACACCTATGTAATCACTAAATTATTGCTGGAGAGAAAAAAAATTTGACTTGTTCCACAGGACTTCTGACGACTTCCTCTCTCCAAGTCACCCGGCAGTCTGAAATTAAGCTAACAATATAGCAGTTCCTTTGTACATTGAGAAAAAAGAAAAAAAGAGTTGACTGAAAAACATATTTTCCTCTGTGGGCAGCTATTCTACTGTTAAATCCTATTTCTCATAATGCTATAAAATTTCTGCAAATTATATGTGAATTCCTACCTAAAATGCAGTAATGGACTCATTTTCTGTCTGACAGCACATCTGCATAATCCAAAGAAACTACGTCCTGATTCAGCATAGCTAAGCTTCAAAGTAACATTAATTTTATTAACATTGCATGTGTGAAACATTTTATGAATGTATTAAAAAAGATGCATTTCTCAATTACTTTATGGAAGGTATCTAACTTATCTGTCTCTGACCAAAATTAACGGAGCTTGGTATTTCTTTCAGTCTGATATTTCTATGAGTTATGCATTTCAGCAGCAGTACATACACAGTGATTTCCTACAATTACTTCACATGAAACTGATACTAATCCAATTGAAGTCCATGGAAGTATTTTCACTGACTCCTGCTAACTTTCATCTGTGCCCTAAAACCTTAACTCACCAAAGGAGGAGTCTTTCTGTAGCACTGAATGAATAGATTCAGAGTGTAAAATAATCTCCTTTCAGTATTTATTATATTAACAATTTGGCTCTGCCTTTCATCAGTGGATAAAAACAAATTTAAGATACCATCACTAAATTGCCTTAAGACATAAGGTACTATGTCGTGAAGAAGCTAAAATAGGATACAACTTAGGAGACTTGCTTTCTCCAGACCATTCAGCAAGACTTTTTCATAAGCACAGATTCCTATCAATTAGGCCTATATCAAAAGCATGTAGCCTAATTTAGGTAAGCCCACTAAAGTTAGATTTTGCTGAGAAAGAGATAATAGACTATCACTACAACAGCTATGACAGTTTTTAGTCTGGTAACTTCTGGGCTTAGTGTGAACCACTGCTATACTAATAACACTGTCACACACTAATACGCTGTACCTGGAAAGTGTTAAGTGCTGATCACACAAAGCTTTACCCTAAAAATGTTCAGAAAGTAAAAAAGCATAGGACACATTTCACCATTTAGTGACTAAGACAATGTTTTAAGAATGTACCTGTGTTTTTACGATACTTGCCAACCTCTTCATTGATTCTTTATACTAGCTCTACTTCAAATGAGGAAGCTCTGAAGTCTGGGCTTGTGTTACCTCTGTGTGTTTTGATTTTACATACAAACAAACCCACATGTAGAAAGAATGAAAATACAGCCATCGTGGAATAAACAGAGCCTAGACCTGTCAGGGACCTTCAGCGGTCACTCTATCCATCCTCTGCAGGAAGGTGGGAACAACTGCCCCCGAGAGGGGCCAGTCTTGCCTGTTCTTACAGGCTTCCATAAGAGCCACTCAACTTCAGGCAGACTATCTGAGTGCTTGCTCATTCCTGCTGAAACACTAACTCCTTTTCCTAGCATGTAATCTTGCATGTAATATTACAATAATCCTACTCTCACACTTAATGGAGAGTAGAATTATCTTTTTGATCTATGACAACCAGTCCAACTTGCACATTTTAAGTTTGCAGGAATTATTAGCTGGAGAGTGCTGTATCAAAGTTTACAAAAATAGTGGGTGTTGATCAAGTATTTTTGCTGGAAGAAAAGGTTACGGTCTTTCATCAAAACAGAGAAATAAATGAGTGTATGGGCAATTAGGCACAGGGCTGTGGGTATTGGGAACAGGCCTACCGTCAAATAGCAGAACAGAAAGCCTGGCTTTTCACATTCCAGAAACTAGTTCCCAAAAGGGTTGTAAGTACAGAGAAACAAGAAAGGTGGATAGCAATCTGCCTGATGGAGAAGACTTGAGACAAAATGAAGATAGTCTCCTTTCTACCCTTTCAGAACTCATTGCTCTATCAACCTTACCGGTGAAAGTTACTTTAAATGCAAACACCTTCCTACCAGCTTTCCCAGCTCAGCAGACCTGAATAAAAATTCATCCAGCCCAAGATCTGAAAAATGAGCAAAGATTTTAATGGGCCCTTCAGATGAAAGAGCTGCATGTGCACACTCATGTAGGCAATCACTATAAAGAAATAATCAAAAACCGGTCACTGTATAGAAAGAATAATTCCTCATAAACGATTTTGTTGTTTTGTATTAAAGAGTAAAATGTTAGTGACGTGGGGCAAAAAAAAAAGGTTCTCCTAAAAGAAAGCATTATTTTCGTAAGTTAATTACAAGAGGTACAAATACCGGTATGGAGTTCAAAAGATGCCCTTTATCTGAGAGTGAACATATTTAAAAAGAAGGAAGAGATGGAAAACAAGAGAAAACCTGTGTTATTAAAAGAACAGAGATGTCTCTGGACCTCTAAAGCACTTCACTAGAACCGAGAGAGACAGAGGCACGAAGGAGACAGGAAAGATAATGTCACATCCAGAGTCTCAAAGTGAGAGGCCTCTTATCACCAACTTCTGCAAAAAATAAAGATGACAAAAAGCTGAAATGCTCCACTACCTAGGAAAAAAAAAATTACACTGTCTGGAGTTTTCAAATAATCTGACTTGCAAATTGCCTAGAAAAATTCAAGCTGGATATTCAATTCCTAAGTTAAATCCCACAAAATTGGTATCTGGGATTGGTCTGTTTTTCTCATTTGCATTCCGTTCTACTGCCACAATGAAGTAGAAGAGATAAAACAACTGTGCAAAGAACAAAAATTGTTTTCTGCAGTAACTCTGCAGAGGATTTTCTTTTCGTTCCTGTTCCCTCCTGAAATAACATACTGTGTGTGACATATGTAGAATTCTTGTAGAGGCATTTTGGTCTGAATAAATTTAGCTCTTCTAAGAAGGGTAACATCAAACTCAATGAAAACCAGCAGGCTATACTAGACAAAGCATAACTCTGCCACCTCCACGGACAAAGACTGCACCCCAAAAACACATGTTCACAATTAGAAAGCAAAGATGTTGTCTTTTAGAAAACTAAATACTATTTTTCTGTTTGTTGTAAAGGGCAGGAAAGTGCAAGTAAAGCAAACAGCCTGACTAAATTCCTTGTGTTCCAGCCAATATCGGTAAATAATTCCCTGTCTGTGGCCTGCATGTCAGCAGTTCAGTATCTGGAAGTATTCGGGGTTCAAACGTCAGTCTTTTCTGGATATTACCGAACCCAAGAATCACAAGATCTGTGACTGGGCTTTTATTTGCTAGATAACATCTCTGCATCAGATTGTTTGTACAAATAGTTGTGCTTACAAAACAAAATTCTGTGTTTAAAACTCTCTTGTAATGTTTGCTCAACTTCTGTTTCCACAGACATCCCTTGGTACTGACATTCCTGATCCAGAATATTTATGAAGACCTAATACAGAAACAAGTTAGTGTAGTCAAAAGCATAATCATGACGCAATTCAAGTGAATATTGATGGGAAAATGCTCAGCAGGATTGACCATTTCATTCAAGGCCCTGATCCTGCATGATTAAAGGTAACAAGATCTTTGACACTGACTTCCAATGAACATTGGAATGAGCTCCAAGGTAGCGCCTATCAGAAAGGGCAGCTGCTTAAAATTTTTCTAGCACTTTTACTTGAGAGCCATCAGAATTTAACACGTCACAGACACAGGCATACAGAGATGCAAACGTGCGTGCAGGCACAAAGAGCTTTAATTTTCTCAGGCTTTTGTAGCTGTAAATATCTACAGGTTCAACTGTTTGTTTGGGAAGCACTGCTAGAATTTTGAATTAGCAACCAGTCAGCCTCCAAAACAGCAGTTTTGGTGCTGGCAATGTCCAATTTTGGTAATTTCACAGACTGAGTCCTTGGTGTTTCCTTCACTGTGTATCATGAGGCCAGCACTCTGGCTCCCTGGAAGCTGTTTGACTGTCCTTAAAGTTCAGCACATCTGTTCCTTCTTAATAGCAAGAAATCTGAACACAAGGGATCGACAGCAGACAAGTCTTTCAGCTTGTAAATTTGTCAGCAAGTACTTTAATTCTCGCCACACAATCAGCTTTAGACCTGAGCTTTCAAGTGTGATTGCAAAAGGGAATAATCTGTAAGCTGATAGGTTTTAGC
>VXAL01018596.1:3922-21790 GCA_013399475.1 Chauna torquata
TCATTCAAGTAGTAAAATCAAGTAATAGCACATCTTTTAAAAAACCTGTGCTTCCAGATGAGGAGGAGGAGGAGGAGGTGTGTCTCAGACACTTACACCAGTAAATTTGCCTTTCTATTCATATAGTGGAATGACTTCAGTTAGTTTTGAGGTATTCGAACAATGTGGATTTTAATTGTCCTGGATTTTAAACATCCTAATGCCCATAGCAGTTTAGGATTGACCATGAGTATCTCATTTATTTTCACATGATGTTCTAAATTTGTTAAACCTTTCTTTCTGTCCTTTCACACTTTTGTTCTGATTAGGAACATGGTGATAATGAAGTACTCATAACAGAAAAGTCATGTTAATCTTCTATCTGTTGCTGTTGATTCTGGATTTTACTATTTTTTAGTTCTTTTAACTCTCACAATGACTTTGTTCATTGTTTTCGTTTTATGTTTGGCAATGCTTGTCCAGAGATGAAAAATGCTTGAAGCATAAGAAACATCACAGAGATTGTCAATTAATATCTCATTAATAAAGAAAACAACAACAAAATGAACAAATAAACAAGGAAAATAGACTAAGTGGAAAGGTGTTAATTGAGGAAGATCTGAAAAACTTGAAAGATCCAAGCATAAGGAATTAAGAAAGCACTGAGTTTTTCATGTGAATTCATCTGCTTGTAGGTTTGAGAAGTTGGTCTTGCACAGTTGTGATGCTGTGAAACAACATGAAAAATGCAGGCATAAGTGAAATCAGCAACCGGAGAAAGAGGGAAGATTCTGGGTTACTGTAGATGGAACAGACACTCAGCTGAAAATTTTCATTTTCAGATATCATTGAAAAAAAACATTCCAGTCATTTCTACTAGCTGAACACCAAACCAGTGACCTGAAGTAAAGAAAAAAATAAATAACATTCAAGACCCCTGCTGTTCTTGAAGGGCTTGGTGTGAGGAGTGTGCAGCATGTCTCAGGCCCTTGGAACTCAGTCTCCCCTATGGATTATTCTAAACGTTTTACATTGTTCTCTTGACCTAGCTATGTTAAATGCCAAACATGGGTGAACACAAAATGAAGATTTAAAAATATTTATGGAGAATGAATAGGTGAGTTGGGGAGTATGGAAGAAAGGAAAAGAGAAAAAGGGAGAGAGAGAATGTTTCACATATAAATCACATCTCTTTTAAATCTGGTTAGGACAATCATAAAAATGAATTCCTGTGTGATAACTTTCAAGAAACAAGTTGATATGTCCAGTGGAGATTATGGACAAAAAATATTTGGACTAGACCTCCAGTTACTGCAGTATTAGCCCTTGTTGAATATTCTAATTAATTAAAATAATTCATTTTGTTAAGGAACTTATTTCACTCTGTTGCATAGGTCTAGCAATGATTAAACAATAAAACACAAAATATGAAGGTAATTTGATGCATTATGTTTAAGAGAAATTTTAATATCAGTCTTCTGTATGATTCCCATTGTTAACGTAACTGTCCATTATTGCATGCAATTTTTCCTCTTATTTTCACTGAAACAAACAAAATAGTGTAAAGATCTTGTGATGTTAATATTTAAAAAAAAAGTTTTTTTTATAATCTTGAAGATTTTTGTAAGACAGAAAAAGCTATCTAGTTACAGTCGGCACAGAATGAAAAAGTGAAGAGCATGATTATTTTTAGAGCTGGTCCCTTGGGTTGGGTATGGGCATTTCGGCTGAATGGAGAAAAATCTTGCGATTCCAGTGTCATACTTTCTCTCTTTGCGTATTTTAATTTCTAATGCTGTCAAGTTAAACCATTTTCTTGAAACTAAATTGACTGAACTAAAAAAATAAAAAGAAAACAACAGCAAAACCTAGACCTTCTTCTTTAACCACAGTGAATAAGGTGTACAGTATTTTTTCCCCAAGACCAATTTATTCTGTGAACCATGCATGCAAGCTATCAAAAGCTGTAAATTAGTGGTCACCTCAGGCGTTAGAAATAAGAGCTCCTTTACAGGAGCTCCCATTGAGTCAGTCTTTTTCATCTTTGCTAATTAACGCTTTTTTACCATTGCCTTATAATAAATAATTGAAACTATCATGTAGGACATGATTCAGAAAAGAGATAGCAAAAACTTTAAACTAGATCATTTTCAAAGAAATCTTTCTCTGATTGGCTTCTTCTGTAAAGCCTTGAATAATTAGAAAATAAACAATTTTCTGGCTTTAAAAAGTCTTTGAAACTCTGTATTACCTGAACAACTTTAATTTATGTGCATATAGAACATGTCTTACTGGTACTGAAAACCAAACCAACCAAAGGTTTCACTCCCTGAAAAATCCAGGTAAGCCATAAAATACTTCCCAGTAGTACAGCGATTGCAGAGTTGTACTTTGTATTATGTGAGAATGCTGCACTATCACAACATCTTCTAAAATGAGGAAGCAACTTTTAGTATGAAAAGGAAAGAGTTAAACTTAAAGCTAGTGTGTCTGTAGGACTTCTAACTAGAACTTCAGAATACGTGAATATATTCTCCCAGAACTCTCTGGCACTCCTGCCAGCTCCCATCCTGTGTTCAGGAGCAATATAATGTAGTGCTATTAGATTGCACAGCGAATAGGAAGTTAACTTATGATCCAGGAAATGAACGGAACACACAGCTAACCAACCAACCAAGGCTTTGCTGTTTTGCTCTTTCTCAGTAGCTTTTAAAGCATCCTACTTTGTACTAATTATATGCTAGTACTAGCTTTTGAATACTACAAAGGACAGCAATTATTTGCATATTTTGAGGTACCTGAGGTAATATGATCACAGAAGAACATATTTACTGCCCCAGCTCTCACCTGCACTTTTGTATGCTCCAAGCAATTCTATAATAATTAGACACACCTGCATAGCCCTCATTTGTGCCATAGAAGAAATTTGTGCCATACTGCAATTGCCAATATGAAGACAAGTTTGATTAAGCTGTGTTAAGCAAACGTTGATCGTGCCTTTTTCAGGATTGGTCCACAGAGCTTCACTGCAAGGAGATGCTGTAAGAATCAATATAATTAAGGAAAAGAAAAACCTAACAGTAATTTGATAACCCTCTGCAGAATTTAGCAAGGTGTCTAAGAATGAAATGTTGACATTTCTACAGTTACTTTACATATAAAAGAGGTACCTTTCATAAAAAGCAAAGCACTTACTTAACATTCCTCAAAAGTGGATCTAGTATTCTTCATTAGCTAAGTTTCAATTGCCATTGTCAAACTCATCTTCCCTGCAAAGAAGGTCTCTGTCAACTGTGAAATCCACTTAACATAATTAGTATTCTGTTAGATGTAGCAGAGTCTGTGAATTACAACTTTAACAAAAGAGAATGTCTACTTGTTTCTTGATCATCAAACAAGTGGAGCTTCCAGCTCCTGTGGCACCTGGATCTGACTCCTTTTTGTGTCATACAAGCCACACTTAGAGTAAGAATTAATAGCCNTAGGCTATCTACAATCTAAAACTGTGACATGCAATAGCATTTGAAGTTTTCTAATGCATACTTTATTTTTAACATCTATCACTGAATGTTTGCCACTTGTTGATTGGAATATTTTCTCTTTTCTAAACCGAAGAGATTTTGTTCTTGTTGCAAAAAAAAAGCATGCTGGTATAAAACAAGATAGCTTTGCTAGCATCAGGCCTGCACAGACTTAGAAACAAAATGTCCTAAGTAATTATAAAAAGATATAAAATCTGGACAAGGATATAAAAACTGGGGAATGACTAGGTTATTCATCGTAAGGTCAAAGAAGAGACAAAGAGGAAGATAGTGAATCAATTGGCTGCAAATCTTACTGTCTGTATACTAGCGCCAGAAGTATGACAAATAAAAATGAGAAATGAGGAAATCTTAATACTCTATGAAAATGTAATTTTTAGTCTGAATTTATGATTTAGGCAGCATAACAGAATTCTGTAAGGCAAATCTTCTGACTGGAACATATTAATATTAAAAACCAATATCTTATTGATAAGAATTGGCATAAAATGAAAATGTGTTGCCCTGTGCTAACATTATACATAGACCCTTTGAATTGCAGACCATAAAATGAGTTAGTTCTGTTAGTAATCCCTTGACAAAGAATGACTCCTTTTTATCATTTAGCAGTCCAAGGAAGGGTCCTTATCAGTTATTAATGGTTAATACTGAGACATGCAGGCTTTTAACACTACCCATGCTAGCTAAATTCAAACTCAAATGGGTGCCTGTACTATAATCACACTTTCAGTACACTGTGTAGGCATACTCTGAAATCAAAGTATTTTCTCTTTGTCTTGTAGTGACACAGTTTGACACTTTGAAGTATGAAACTGCTTCATTACAACACAAACAAGGGATGTTTTTGACTTAGAATTTCTGTTTCAGTCGCTAGGAAGGGTTTATCTACATGAACACGCTACTGAGAGATTAGGAAGTGTATGAGTCAAGAATTAGGAGCTGCTGCAGACTGACTCTCTGTCTGGGCATTCTTAGTCTGTGCTGACAGCCTTGCTACAATTTAGCTAAAACCTGCTTCTCAAGTGGTATGAAAATAATATGTTTTTAATAAAGAACAGTAACAGTCCCCAGACCAGGGACTACTATACTAGTGACCCTGGTTACTTCAGAAAACAGGGTTCAAGTAAAAAATTTTTCTCTTGACATGAGTTAAACTGACAAAAACATGAAAATATGACCAAGTCCTGTACTTTTAAGTGTTTGAAATTCTGAATTTGAGTTTTTCTTAAAATTTCACAAATTTATTACTCTGAAAAGAAAAATCTGTTCAAAATAGTAGCCAGTGCTCCAGTCAAAGCTTTCACATTCCCAGTAGTCCAGCGTATGTCCTCTGTATTGCAAAGCCACGCTCACAGAGTAATGTTCAGGGAAAGAATTATTTTGTGCATTCACGCAGTTGCCCTGTGGTGCACTTACTGCTGATAGATTTCTTCAAACAGCTTTCATATCTCTGCTGACATACACATATAGCCTGCCTTACTATCTTATTTATGTATATATTTTAGTTTTAAATCTACCTATACTTTTTCCTAAGTGTCTGCTATTGCTCTGAATTGTTCAGGTGGCTTTTCATAGCTATGCTAATGCATACACAAATGGTGGGAAAGAAAGAGGGAGTCCAGCTTGCCATCTTATTTATGTATTTATTTTCTTTTAAACATACCTATATTTTTCCCTAAGTGCCTGGAACTATATATGCAATAAACACTATTAATCAATAACTATGCTCAAATCAGTCAGTTCCTTCAGCTCAGTGCTGTGAAACAAATGTGAGAAACTAAATAGACCTTGTAGAGTGCCCTGTAGTTCAATAAATCCAAGGCCTGTCTGATCACGGAGACAAGGTAATTTTAGCAATTGACATCTCATCTGCAGTGCTCTCCCTCTGTTTCCCTTCAGCTTCAACTGGAGAATTATGAATCTTTTTTTTTTTTTCCGCTTTCAATTTATTTTAGCTGTTATGACAATAAATGGGAGAGAGAGTTTTTTTTTTTTAAAAAAAAGAGTAAATGAGAAGGACTCAAACTATTTAAAGACTGGTAGACTAGAGTACCACAGATAGCTTAATTTTGACTCAGGAAAAGAATCTCAGGCAAAGAGAAGAAGAATGAAGAAACTCTTAGTGGTAATCTCAAGAAAATACTGAAATCCAGAAGAAAACCAAGAGAGAGGAGCTTTATAAGAGGGAATAAAGAAGAAGAAACTGTCAGGCACAAGTAAGTAGAGCTGCATGACTGAAGTGTCAGTACTATTTCTGGACATGTTTTAAGTTCTTGCACAGACTTCGTGCAGTTAATATTGTATTCAATAATACTCCATAGTAACTCTTAATCTCATAAATCTGGGAAACAATATAAAAACAGTTTCTTCTTATCAAAAGCTGAGAAAAAATAAAAAATAACTTTTTTTTTTTCAAAACCATGAACATAACAAGCACTAGGTATTATAAAAATACATTTTGCTCAATTTCACCTCTATATAGTATAAACGTCTCAGTTCAAGTTTCAGAATACTAAACTGAAAAACTCAAATGCCAATAGATTCTTGTCATAGAAGAATTTAAAAATTTGCATAGCTATGGTATATTTAGCAAATAAGTGCACTAGTAGACTAGGTCTGATAAAATGGAGAAAACATCACTGCCTGTAAGAATCAAAAGTATATATAAAAACTGTAAAAAGTGACAGTTAACAAGCATTTATCAGCTTAATTTTCATTTCTCATTTTTGTTGGATAGCAACTCTATGTTATCTTTAAAGAGAAATTGAAATTATATGGATCCCTTTGAAATGTAGTTCCTTTGCCAGTGGTCTTTAATTGAGTAATGGAAAGTGAAGGTGACCTGTTCCACTCCCTCAAGACACGTATCTATGCTAACAGTATGTCTGTGAATTTGTGGGAGAAAGAGAACAGACATATGCATCCCTCGTGTTTATGAATTTATCTTCACTTTAAACATATTTTCCCTTTGTGTGTCAGCTATGGATTTGAATTGTTCAGGTTGGTTTCAATACACTAATAACTTTGTATTTTCTTCATGTGCTTGTATTGCAGTAATGCTCAGGAGACCCAGTCATGGACCAGGCCTCTTTGGAATGTGAGGGGTGTACAAACCTAGAAGAAATTATTGGTAATCCAAGTAATCTGATTTTGTCTACACTTTCTTATGTTCTTTAACAAGAATAGCTTCAAAATCTGCTTTTCATGACTAGGTTTGGAGTTTAAATAATTCTTTTGTTGTGGCCTGATGATTTATTTAGCTTGTGTAGACTTTACAGTTTAAAAGTATATATATTATTAGATACTCTGGTTTTTTAAACAGCAAGACATCCTTGCTTGCAAAGGCTTATTTGGTAACTGAATTATACCAGAGACAATATATTGCACTGGCAAATCCATCTCTTATTTGTATGCACACAGTTTGATGTTCTTCTATGAGGTTTGTATTTTGAGCACTGCAGTCTAGATGTTCAGGTTGATATCATTCAAACAAAATGGAAAGCTGAGAACTAAAATGCCTGCTTATCCTCAGGGATGCCACAACAAATTAGTAAGACGATCTGGTATTATAACAATGCTTTCTGTTGTTATGACAGTTGTCATATTTAAATTCTTTATGAGCTTTCATTTGGGCACTGTCATCAAAATTCTTTGTACTAGCTAATTTGCTTTTGAGGTAAACCTCCCTTATTTCCCAGTTCTTTCTAGTATGTGCCAGCCTGATCCCCTGTGAATCAGAGCATCCTGAGAACAACTCCATTTTCTAAGAGACTGCCTGTGTTCCCAGGGCATCCTTTTGGCAGCAGCTGATGATAAAGGCGCTGCAGCCATCCCCACTTGTCCCTGGCTGTGGTGGTGGTGCTGCAGAGAATAAAGCAACTCTACACCACTTACGGCTTAGGGAGGAAAATCATCTGAGAGCTATTTTAGTTATTTTGCAGCTGTTGTATGCTTCCAGCAGGGCACAAAGTGTCTATAAAACAACATGTGGGGCATGGCGGGGGGGTTGTGACTGTCCTTTTGTATCCTGTTCTAAGCTGTTAAGTAATGCGTCTGTTAATACTGATCACCAACCTGAGTAGCTTCAGACTGAAAATCAGGAGATAAAATAATGCAACTATCATTCCTAGTCTCTGAGTCACTTCTGCTCTCAGCTCTTGAAAATACGAGTTGGTTTGTTGGCCCTTGGGCACAAGGCTCTTCAGATTTACATTGCACTTTTTCATGTAATTTGGAAAAAAATGTACCAGTCAGTGAAGAGTCCATTCTTAAGATATGAAGTGACCATTCATTAGGAGTAGCCTTCAGACAGTGTAGATGACACTGTCCTATACAGCTGCATCGTGTAGCTCCCTCCCTCAAAATAAGTCTAAGTAAAGCAGCAAACCCCAATCTCACTCTGAGATTATGCACTGAGTGACTAATCCAGTCTTGCTAGACAGCAGAAGCCTGTGTAGACTAACAAAAGGTGCCATTAGCTGATTTTCATTCCAGAACCAAAACAAATAAAGCAAGAGCTGAAAACAAACAAAAATATATTAAGCTGACAAAAAGTCTCCAGTGGGAAATGGAAGAGAACTAGAAACAATGATAATAACATTTTCATGTGCTTTCATTACATGAGCAATTTGGGGATGTGCTGCACAATTCAGAAATATTTCAGATTACTGGGTATATGCCATAATTGCTGGTTTACAAATATGTCAGATCCTTTACTATGGAGACACTTTTTTTTTTATTTTTTTTATTGCAAACAATTCTAGATTAGAGGTTTTCCATTTAAACTGTTAGAAGAAAATAGCACAATCCAGAAACAGTATTAATTTTCATGGCTGCACTGATGAGGATTACTGAAGCACAATATCATTTTGGCATTTATCAATATATAATTTTAATTTCCACAGTGATCTGAATTAGTCTCACTCTATATTAACTCAGCACAACATAGACTATATATACTTACAAAACTAAGTATTAAGCTGAGTAACCTGGGACAATGGTTAAAATGGACACTTGCAAAGACGCTGGAATTAAATAGCAATTACCTTTTTTAAGTTTATCTGGTTTAAAACCAATGTAAACAACTGATTTTGAACATTTCTCAGTGTTTGCATGTATTGTATCAGTAGTCACAAGTCTGAGGGTTTAGTGTAACAATAAATCTCTTTAATTGTTTATTAAAATTAGAATAATTTTGATATCATTGTGGCTTTCTAACTTTGGGGTGGTAAATTTTATAATAAAAAACTCATAGAATTGGCACCCTGGAACAGTTTAGAGACCACAATGTCTCCTCTTTATCTGATTTTACCTCGCGAGGGAGAGAGGCAAAGGAAGCCTTTTGCAATGAACTGCCACTGCAGACCTGGAGGAAATCCATCAGAAGGTGTTGGACAGTCAATGTTCATTGAGCAATTCTCCTCACTGAATGTTCACAACCCTAGTGAAGATTAGGACCAGCAATGTGTTGTTTAGGAGGTATCCTGCCTGCAACAATTTATTCTCATGTATTCACTAATGCATTTTTCCAGATTTTCCAGATCCTTATCTCCATCAAAAATGAATGCTACTCCACCATGGTGAAAACTTTAGTGGACTATCTGCCATCTCTGAACATCGGTGATTCCCCTGTCCCGTCACCACTTACAGAACTTCAGTTCACTTTGTGGAGCAGACTCAGAGTTTGAGAAGCACCTCCTTTTGGGTGAAATAAAACTTGGAAGATGCACATCCCAAGAAGCTGCCTACTGCACTTCAGCCATCCACAAATGCTCAGTCCACAAGGTGAGTGTGAAGTAACCCTCGCAAAGCACATATAGAAACATAGAATGGGCAGGGTTGGAAGGGACCTCTGAAGATCATCTAGTCCAACCCCCCTGCCGAGCAGGGTCACCTAGAGCACGTTGCACAGGATGGCATCCAGGCGGGCTTTGAATATCTCCAGAGAAGGAGACTCCACAACCTCTCTGGGCAACCTGTTCCAGTGCTCTGTCACCCTCACAGTAAAGAAGTGCCCCCTCATGCTGAGCCGGAACCTCCTGTGTTTCAGTTTGTGCCCATTGCCTCTCGTCCTGTCACTGGGAACAACTGAGAAGAGACTGGCTCCATCCTCTCAACACCCTCCCCTCAGATGTTTATATACATTAATGAGGTCTCCCCTCAGTCTTCACTTTTCCAGGCTAAACAGGCCCAGCTCTTTCAGCCTGTCCTCGTACGTATGGTGTGAATATTTAATTCTCAGCACCAGCTGTTTTGCTTTACTTGTGTGCCTCCATCATACTGTAGTATTTGCCCTGTTAGACACTGCTTTTGGCTGGTGGAATGGTACCAGCATCAAGACTAGATGAAGAGGTGGGCTTGGAATTTCTAGTATTACTGTGTAAAAATTAGGGATTTTCCTTTACCTTGTACAATCCTAAAAAAAAGGAATCTGGGAAGATCTTAAGAAATTTTAGTCTACTTACATCACCAAATAGTGTCATAAAATGTGTTGGTCCCCCTATCTTCATATGATAAATTAACAGACATTTGTCTGTGAATCCTTCTAGTATTAATAGAAATGAGTTTTATACAAGATTCTGGAAATAGTCATTTTCAGTTTCTNACTTGTGTGCCTCCATCATACTGTAGTATTTGCCCTGTTAGACACTGCTTTTGGCTGGTGGAATGGTACCAGCATCAAGACTAGATGAAGAGGTGGGCTTGGAATTTCTAGTATTACTGTGTAAAAATTAGGGATTTTCCTTTACCTTGTACAATCCTAAAAAAAAGGAATCTGGGAAGATCTTAAGAAATTTTAGTCTACTTACATCACCAAATAGTGTCATAAAATGTGTTGGTCCCCCTATCTTCATATGATAAATTAACAGACATTTGTCTGTGAATCCTTCTAGTATTAATAGAAATGAGTTTTATACAAGATTCTGGAAATAGTCATTTTCAGTTTCTTGCAGTGCCAAAGCCATACATTGCAGAAAACACTGTACAATGTCTGAGTAAACATTTTCTATAAAACATGCATAAAGAATCATATTTTAATTGGAAACTCTAACCCAGTAGGGGTTTTAGAAATGGAGTAGATTATAAAAACAAAGATTTGTTTGGGCTGGATTGTTTGCAGAAGATTTAAAAAACAAAGAGGTTATGAAAAATATGAATGCATTTATATTATTTTAGTTTTCTCTTGCATTCCCTGTAAATAGTCTGGAAGCAGTATCCTGTTAACACATCCATTTGGTGTAATACAATTACTGTATTAAAATTTATGTTGTTGATTTAAGGATGTCTGCTAAAACTGCCAAAGCCTCCCACTTGAACCTTCTGTCACCTTATGCTATTTAATGTGACATGATTATCTTAACTGATTTTGAAATTCATGTACAGATACACAACACATTTGAATGGCTTCTTTGTTATATGGACAATTTGCATGAGATGGCATTGATATAACTTAATTACAAGAAGACTGTAAGCAAAATGCTAAACATGGACATAACTGTTCAGTACGGGAGAACTACCAAGCAGAAACCCCATACTTTAAAGAAGCTTAGGTCTCTAATTTTGTAGCTTAGGCTTGGCTCTTGCTATAATGACGTTTTTGTGTTTATCATATTATATCGCTTTAGAGTCTACCCATATGGACCTGAGGACCCCATCACACTAAGCTGAGAACAAATTCAGAAGAGATTATTTATGTCTATGTCCAGAAGTAACGTAAAGGACCATGACAAAACAGTGAAACTAAGTCAATCATCATGATACATACCGGCCACCTAAATAATGACTGTTTCATAGGCCAAAAATATTTTTTATGTTTTTATGCTTATCAGTTAATAATATGAATGCAAATAATAATATGAATGCAAAAACAGATAACTAAACATATAGGCCTGACAATCAGTAATTGTCCTACAGTATTTTCCTTCATGGGAAATAAGCGGTTGCCTTATGTTTGGGGAGTGAGACTAGCATGAAGCTTGATAAAACTAAGCAAGTAAATGTTCTTGTGAAGGTGCAAACTGCAAGTAAAGAGGCATTATCTCAGTAACAGTCACAACCAAGATCAAAGTCTGAGGTTTGTTCAAACTTTGGGGCATTTCAGATTTAGATCCTTGTATTTTACTCACTCCCAGACCTACTTATGAGGGAGAACCTGTGGAATATATATATGTATGTGTGTTTATATATATATATACACACACACACACACACACGTGTGTGTGTGTGCACTTGTAAATATCCACTGACAAATAAATCTTAATTAGAAAAAGGTAAATCCAAAATGTCTATCTAAAGGAAGCATTTGATTTTGTGCACCATAAGATTACATTGTATGTGTTTCCTTATTGCATGTCATATAGTGAAGTGTGTTCACATTTGACGAAGAAAATGAGAACATTAAATCAATCCTATTTTTCTGATAATGTTGCAGTGATCTGTCAAAAAAAAAAAAAAAAGATGGAAAGAATATGCCGTAGTAGAAAGCTGCAGGGAACACAGCAGTGAACAACTGCAAACACAATTTCAACCTTTAATGCCCTGTTCAAGAAATATTTAGGGCCCTTTCAACCACAGTCTTCCTTGACATTCCTTGTAAAGTTAGAACGAACCCATAAATTGAACAAATATAAATTATATTTGTTTTGTGACAGAATACTTTATCAGTAATTGCAGATTTTTCATTATCAATACAGTAACAGTGCATAAAAGTCTGAGTATAAAATCCAATTAAGTTCTGAATGTAAGAAATACACTGACAAGCACTGAGTAACCTTCAATACCATAACCAAAACTCAGAATATTAAACATTGTAGTTTTATTTACTTTTATTGTTTAATGATGTACGTGTGCACTATTGTACTTCTCTTATCAAGGGATATATGGTCGAAATATATAAATAATTCACATATTCTTACATATTTGAGACAGAGAATCATATCATTAAAATATAAGTGAATATATAAATTGTATCAGATTCTTAAACAATTCCTTTAAAAATTAAAAAATTATTTCTTTTTCCTGCAGTCAGGAGGACGATACTATTCTACCTTTAGTCACCAAATGGTAAGGATTTCTTTTGCAAGCTTTTACAAAAATGCAGAATACATTGGCAAATTATACATAGAGATCCAGAGATCTTTCTCTATTATTTCAAAGAGTGGGTAATGGCTTCTTAAGTAATATATGGTAAATGTGCTGAAGTATTATCATTTTTAAAAATCAAATTCAATATAAAAGGCAGATATAACTATTCAATGTTCAATAATAACTAATGTATTTGAATGTTTATCTTAATACATGAAAAAGTACAGGTTTTTCAGTTTGAGTCTTCTGTAATGTTAAAGGTGTTTTCTGTGAAGTCCTGGCCTTATAATTACGGCAGTTATTATACCAATTAGAAAGTACAGTGAAAGTAACTATTATATAAAAGTTATATATACGTAATTAGCCACAAATACAGTGAAGATTTGGAGGAGAAGTAAAATGTCTGAATAGTTTCAATACCCTGCTTTGTGAAAATTTCCATTTCAAATTCATCTTGAGCAGATACTGTCTATAAGGAAGTCTGTCTGAAAAAATGAGATCTTGCTATGAGAGCACTGTTTTTTATCAACTGGCTAACCTATACAGCTGTTACTTTGGTAATGTTTTCAGAAGTGTGATATTCAGTGGGACAGTTCACAAAAACAATGAGCATATCTTAGTGTTCACATTTACTAAGTGTGTTTTGTTCCTTATGGACAAAAAAAATGTTCTTTTTTTAACAAGAGCAGCAGCACTGTGGAAATGAGTTTTTGTTTGTCAGGGAAATTTGCAAAATTTGAGTACGTTTTCTTTGAAATTAAAAAATTTAGTATATAAATATTGAAAAGAACTGCTGCTTTAAATAAAGCCCACATCCATGGCAGAGCTTTTCTTGGAACATGGAACATGAGACATTTGGGACTGATACTGTCAAGTCCTCACAGCAGCAGCAGCACTATGGGAACTTTAACACTGTATGTGCTCTTCCTCTGGTGAGTGCAAATGATAAGAAGGCATGAGTGTTTTGTTTGTTTGTTTGTTTGTTTGTTTGTTTTAGTGGAGAGAAAGACTCTACAGAAATATTGTGGTAACCTTGATTTTTAAAAGGAATCCTGGTATGTTTTGATTATAGTTTCATTTTAAATGTTGGTCTTTGAAAGTTGACATTGTCCTAATAAACTAATAGTGTCATTCTAGATTTACACTACAAGCTGAATACTGTGCTGATTCATAAACTGCCCTGTCCTTACTCGGTTTGATTTGCTCCAGGTTCCTATGTTGCACTAGACTCTGTAGCCTAGACATTTTCTGCAATACCATTCTCATCATCTGTGTTTTAGATGGTGTTGTGAAGAACAGTTTAGCAGCTACTTAGGGTTGAGGACTCTTCCCTCACTTTTCTCAGCGTAAGCAGAAGGCCAGTAATGATCAAGCTCAGGTCTGTATCCTGAAGTGCTGCTCAGTATAATGAGAGAGATTGGTAGGCAGCATTGTTCCCCTGATGCTGTGGCAAGGAAGAGCCTGGGGCTGAGACAGAACTGAAATGGACAGAATGGGGATGGATAAGCAAGAGAGGAGATTTGCTATCTGAAATGGAATATATTAAAAAAAAAGATTGGACTATATGGAGGAAGGATTCACAGATACAGAAAGAATGTGGATGAAGATTGAAGATTAGGGAGAAAAAAAAAACAGAATTCAGAAGAAATAGGCAAAAAAAAAAAAAAGAGAAGAGCAGAAAACTCAAAATGCAGAATCTCTTTTAAGTGATGTCCTAAACCTCATCAGTTCATCAAGAAAAAAGAAAAGCCTTATACCCCCTAAGAAGAAGAAATATTGTGGACAAGAAAAGTATTTATCTAAAGAGCCAGTTGTGTTATGCAAGACAGAATAGAAAAAAAAAAAAACAAAAAAAAAAACCAAAAAAACAGAGAAATGCCTGTTCTGAGGTACATACACTTCGCCAAGTCTATGTCACCTGCTCCAAGAAATGTGGAAGGAAAACAAAAAGGCGCCAGTCAGCCACAGCAGCATTCAAATTTATAAATGTTTAAATATTCCTTCAACCTTCACAGGTTGTGTATTTAAACATGCATTTTAATTGACCCCAGAAATCATTTCAGATTATATACAGTTTTTCTAAGCCTGGGGCCTACCTGTCCCAGGTCTACTTGAAGATTTTTCTATAGAAATCTTTTAGGAAGAAAGGAGGGTGGATGTCATTTGCAAAGGCCTAAATCCGAAAGTCTGTTCTAGAATTTGGCTTAATTATTGATGTGCAGTTACACAGGGATTTCCCACACAACCTCCAGCAGGATTGGATTACCTTGAAGTTACAGTAACCACTGTAATCTGAACAGGTCCCTTGTTCAGCAGATGTAGAAATACAAAGTAAAAATACAGCTCTATCATGTATTACAGAATCACACACTGCCAGCCTGGGACCACACTAAAACTGTTCTTAATGATGCAGGTAGTGTCCTTTGCTACTTCAGATCCTTTCTTACCTATTTCTTCAAGGAAGAGAATCTCTCCAGTTTAACTGCAGTAGAAAGAAAAGGATTTGCTTGGTAGAGTAAAATTATGTGCAACGGGATAGCTTCAGGCTGAGGTCATAGTATACAGAGATGGTCTTTTAAAGATAGTTACGTTTGTGTTTCCTTCTAAAGGCCCTAACAAGATTTCCAATAGCGTATGAGGAAGAGTCCTCCACAGTATGCCTGCCATAGCTATTAGCTTCCTCTCTGAGGCTTTAAGTAGCTAAGAAGTATCTTTAAAATCTAGCACACAGTTCCCTTATCTCTTTGGTGGGGTCATTCCTATACGGCAATGTGCTTACGATTTAAGGGCAGTATCCTTGATGATAGTCTGTGGAAATACTCTGAGCATGTATGGAAGATGAATTGTCTTATTCTTTCTAGAGCAGTTTTAACAGGACACTGTGGGAAAGGTTTCATTATTGTTACTCTTAAAATGAGCATAAACATGGCTGTTCAAAAATAGTTCTTAGCCATCATAAAACTTATATTTAACAATTTTCATCCAGCAAAAACTCAGTTTGTTTTATATATTGCATTCAGTACACAGGGATCAGTGCAGTCACCTCTGGGGCAAAATTCAGCAGCTGTTTAATAGTGGCAGCAATGCTGCAGAACAGTTTTAGGCTATGAAGAGTAGAAGAATAACTTATCTAATTGAAACTGTGTGGGGAATTTAAGTAGGCAGAATGTAATTACTCAAGCTGGAAGTTGGCCATTCAAATATTGAAGCCTTTAAAGAAATGTTAATAACTATTCACAGCTTTAGGAATATATCTTCAAATCACAATTTTAATATGAATAAAAAAGGAGAAAATACATAGCAGCTTATGTTAGGGAAATATTGTATTAACTGTAGAGGACAAAAATGAAGGTAAATATTTAAATGCATGTGTTATCATGGGATAAGACTTTGATGTATCAATCCTATCTCCACCAAAGCCTCCTACTATAAGAAATAAAACTCCACATTGAAGTATGTTTCTGTTTTGCTTTTGCTATGGTAAATAGCTATCACAAAAAGAAAGAATTTTGGCATAAAACATGGATAATAAAGGATGTTATTTAAGAAAATAACTTAGGGCAGTGGTTTTCATTTCAAAAATGTACAAAAGATGGAGCAGAGCAGTGATTTGTTTTGCATAAACACTTTAAAAAATACTGTCTTTGTGATAGATTGCTTGTATACTAGCTATTGTATTGTACTAGTGATTGTTAGCCAGTGTGGTAGTTCCTGAAGATCAAAAAAATTGGCAGAGTTTAAAAGGTGGCCTATAATTATATCAGAAGATAAATGTATATATATGCAGTGTCTATTACATAGAACTAACTTACACTGATAATTTCTACAGAACTTAGCTCTCTTCAAAGTTTCACGCTGAAAGCTTGCATAGCAAAAATTACGTACACTATCAGATTACCAACAGCAATTAGAATTTTAGCAAGCCTCTTCATTAACTCCATTTCATTAAAAATTGTTTCTAAGTAATATTTAAAATGCCATTTGAAATCTGTTTCAGTTTGGATGCTTACCTGAAGTTTAGCTGGATTGCACAAGAATCTGCAGACTGACACAAAGCCTCCACTGGCAATGGTGATTCTTACATCTCCCTCTGCTAGTGAGAACCATACCTATCGTTATCAGTCATAACACTGCCAAGCAAGGTGAGTTTATGAACTCCTCCTAGAAATGCTAGGTTATGAAAACTAGCATCAGTATCTTCCATGTGGTGCAGTGCAGTGCATTCCTGTGCATAGCTACTGGTTTGTCCTTGTCCTGAAAGTATCAGAGCTCTGTTAGTGCAGCACTTTTGTCTCAGCTTATTATGGCTGAACTGATGAGCTTTAGTGCCATTTATCTTAGGCTTAGGTACTATGGTACTATTCAAAAACTGTAACCAAAAAAAAAAACACCAAACAAAAACAACAAAAAACACAAAAGGAAACCTACAATGTGAAGGGACAGTAAAGCATTTTTGTTGGAGATTCAAAACAGTCAGCATACTGAGTAAGGTTGCCTGCAGGATATAAAACTAATGTGATTTTTACATATTAGCTGAGCAGTTAAGGACCAGTGCTGTTCCTGCCTCATGATGAAGATTTCAAATCTCGGCTTTCCAGAGTGTGCCCAAAACACAAACCCGGAGGCTAGTCTTCCTGTTTGTGTTCCTGTTGAGACTGTGACTACTTACTGTACTGCCAAGAGAGCAGGATTTTCGGAGACCAGAGAAGAGGGCATGCCTGTATTTCACATTGCAGAATTGTGGTAAGTTTGGGTTTGCCACTTGCGCCAAGCTGTCCTTCCCATCCTGCTGCCAGGTGAGAGCTGTATGCGTTCCTCTATGTAGTCATGCTCACACTGTTTTTCAGTCTGAAATGAAAATAAGTGAGAGAGGAAACACTCAGGACAGAAATCAAAATAGGGAAGGTTCAACGTCAGTACCTTTTTCAGCGTCATTCCCCAGAGTTGTCATCAGATTGCCATTAAGTCCAAATGCATCTGTGTGCCTCCCACATCCCCCAGTAACTTTTGATAAGTCCTGCACAGTTCATTGCAACCAGATTTGATAGAAGTTAGAGATCTCAGAAATAATGACAGTGGCTAGAGTTTTGTAGCCACAGACAACCTACTGAGGGAAACTGCATCCAGTTTTGCATAAACACAATACTGGACACAGAGAACCCAACCTGAGAGGCCTCCTGTAAACAAATTTACAGCAGGAAAATATTCAAGGAAGATTTCATCTTCTGTCACGCCAAACTAGACAACAACAACAACAAAAAAG
>VXAL01018597.1:7721-31514 GCA_013399475.1 Chauna torquata
TAGGAAATCTTAAAACTTGAAGGCAAAAGAAAAAAACAAAAGTTATTAAACCTAAGCTGCATGCAAAAAGCTGTGCTACGTGTAGAAGTACAGTAAGTCATTCTTTCAAACAAAATGCTAGCCATCTAAAAAATATTAAAGGTGTGCCTATTGGTACCCTGTAGCCAAATGACTCATTGGATAAACTGCAAATTAGGAGCACAGCATGGTTAGATAATTTCAAGGCAGTTTTAAATTTTCATTACAGATCCAAGATCTGATCATCATCATTCACCCAGGCTTAAAACCTTATTTTAGTTGTTGTTGTAGGAATTGAGGAGAGATGAAACATTTTATTTATTTCCATTTGCAGCAGAAAAAAAAGTAATCCACACACAATTCAGTTCAGTGTTTACATCAGATACCTATCAAATGAGTTTTCCCTTCAAAGTACAGAACCAACATTTGCTGGCCCTTGGCCTGCTGCGTCATGTGAAAGCAAATATAGAGCACCCCACAAGACAAGCTGCAGTGCAGATACAGAAGACAGAATCCCAAAAGGAAGTATAATTTTGGTCACATAGGTTGATTCTCTTAGCCAACCACATGAATTAAATATACATTACCCCAAATAAATCTGGAACTACAGACAGAAGTGTATGTTGTCTGCAAGGGATGGGTGGGAAACCCATCGGTTTATGAAGTATATCATAAACAAACCACAATTACTGTTCTAAGGACTTCAGAATTGGCTTCTTATGCTTATTAGTTGAGAAGCTGACCAAAAGTTATTTTCACTTCATGGTTTTATGGTTTGCTTATGTCTCAAACATAAGATTTAAGGTTAAGTCACCAAGACAAAAACAGTTTTTTAATCCAAGGCATGCATAAATTGATGCTATTACCTTCACCAGTGAAGAGAGTCTTATCTCTTCAAAATGAATTGGAAGTAGTCTTCTTCTGAAAGACAATACAACTGCATGTCTGCCACTACTAACATTTGCAAGAGCTTTTTAATTTTATCCATGTTCACTGATAGCATAGCACATGAAGTCCCCATACAGAGCAGCATCAGTTATAGTCAAGTACAAGCCCTTACCTACATTAAAGATGGAATGGCTAAATATTTAAGACCCAGAGCAGCTTGAGTGCTTTCCTTTGTATTCAGCTGTGTAACAATACAAGACTATGGGACGCTGCTAGTTTTTTGTGGTTCTTGACAAACTCTGGTTATGGGGAAAATATGTATATTCCTAGTACTAATGAGGTTATCTTTTAATGCCATTAAAAGCCATTTGACCAGGACCAAGTATGTGCTAGATAATGGATCAGATCACTCTTCACAGTAATTCAATTACAACTCCTAGAGCCTTCTAAAAATAAGCAGCATAATGTAAGTAGTGTGACTATTGGTAAGTAAATTACATCCAAGAACGATGTGATAAGAGAATCTTAGCTCTTAGATTCTGAGTGGAGGAGACAGCTTGCTTTTTTTTTTAAATATATTTACAGATATCAAGAAGTGACTAACAGCACCAGAAAATTGACTATGTTGCCTAGACATACTACATGGAGGGGAAGTAAAAAGAGAAAAGGGAAAGAGGAGAGAGAAAAAAGAAAAGAAGGTTCAGCATTTCTGTATTTTTGAAGTTGTTCACCTGCATCTTAGCTTTTTACGTACACTGACCAAAATATACATAACAGAATCCCAGGTAAACACTGCCTGTTATGCTCACACTGCATGACCGTTGTATAACATGGACAGAAACACTTTCACTGAGAATAATGTAAGATTATTCCCCCTTGTGAGACAAAAACATCACAAGGTTTTTTAATCAGTTATGATCCACTCGCATCACACACAGCCTTCTATGCAATTGCACTCATCTTTTTTTTTTGTTAAATCTGTAACCTATGAAAGCTGAGAAAAGTCAAATAAACAAAAGAACTGAACACTTAGGGATAAAACAAGCAGCTGAATAAGCTCTTCACTCAGATAAGCAGCAGTTGAGTAATTGCCTGACACACACATCCTGGCTTGTCCCATTAAATAACAGCTGCTACACAGGAAGAAGTTATGTCTAAGTTTCCTTGAGGTTTTCATACCTCAAGATTCATTTAAATTCACACAAAAGGTAAGAAACACCTGCAAGAGGGAAGGAATTGTGTGTGCTAAAACAACTCTTTAAGTAGCGTTTTAAAGAAGATTAGAAGCTCCATTTTTTGGATTACTTAGTGTTTCTGCTTTTAACTGCAGGTAGTTTGGGAGTATATTCCTCTATAAAAGATGCACCTTGTACATGTACCTTCTTAAAATTTGTCTTTAGCTTCTAGACTTACTGACCACTGGAATAAAAAAAAGTCATTGCTGAATAATTATACACCGAAGAAAGAATAAGCCAACACACTCCTGGCTACAAGTCTCTAGTATAATGCTGTTTCCCTATACACTCGATACGCTTTTACTGTGTCAAGCTCTTCTACATTAAAGTGAATGGTAGAAGTTACAGAAATACAGAAGTGCTTTCAAACAGTAACTGCAGCAATTATAATGCTCCCTGAAACAGCTCTTAGTGGAACACTGACAAAGTATGCCTAAGTCGTTGGAAAAAAAAGTTTCATTTAAGCAGCCAAAGCTTCAAGATCAAAAGAGCAACTTTCTCACAACAGAGAACACTTATCAACCAAAGGATTGCAAGTTTCTCCTATCAACTCTCGTCTTGAACACAACATAGCAGTACATACTTCATGTTCTCCACGATCTTCTCAACAACCCCTATTCAACTCAGAACCCAAGAGAGCCATCAGTTTCCTGAGGGCTTCTTCCAGAAAGCTACGCCTTCACCTATTTTCCCCTGGGGTTGGTAAAGCCATTCTGCCAGCACAAACTCCATGCAGACCATGCCTGGGAGCTCCCTGTTGGCAAAAGCATAACCACAACTTAGAAACTACTCATAGGGAGGTGGTGCAGTTGAGGCCTAGGCTCACTTAGAGTGTAGATTCATGATGTCTTTAGGTGTAGGTTGCTGCTGGAGCTGACAGATTCCCAGGCTGGTGCAAGGCAAGGTAGGACACCTGCAATAGTGCAGTCAGACGATAAAAGAACTGAAGGGAAGGCAGGCAGAGCTCAGATTTGACCCTTCTAGTTGTTGCAAGTGCCAGGTTTGCTTCACAACCTGTAAAACTACACCATAATGAAGACCACCAGCCACGCCCTGCCCCAAAAATCAGGAAAGAAACTATGATCTTATACATTACATTGTCATTATGTACCTGACAATTCAATGATTAGGTAACCTGGCATGAACTCCTAACATTTATATCTCATCCGCAAGCACTTAAAGCTAAGCATCTCTCAGAAACAAAATGCATGAAATAATTCATTATTTCTGTCAGGACAAAAAACGCAGTGCTAATATACAAACACAACTCTTGATTTTGAACGGGTTCACGTAAAGGAACAATTTACTCTCCCCAGAGCCAGCCAGCAGCTGAAGTTGACAAGTGAGAGCACTAAACTTCCTGTTTCCACGGCAATGGAGCTTGGATCAGTACAAACAGATTTCAGAATTTAAAACCGAACCACCCTCCATCTTAGAGTCTCTGCTCCAACATTTGTTTTCCCGGGAAACAAGAATTGGAAAGAGACATCTGCCATGTTCATTAGTGATCTAGTAATGCATCCTACCTTGTGACTGCTACTTGTCATTTAGAGGTGGCTATCTCCTCACTAACTATGCACCATAGCGGTCAATTTAGTGGCAATTAGCCAGATACATTTTATAAACATGATAATATTCCAAAACTGCATTTCAGAGGGCAGACAGGTCACTAGTTACTCAATGTTAATATATGTGAAATAACTGCTTTACAGCCCAACTTGAACCACACTAAAACAGGAAAGTCTTACCATGCAACACAAGCACAAGAGACAATCACTGAAAATCTCATTTTTACTGTTAAAACATGCCACCAGAGAGCCAGAATAGCACAGCAACAGAAGTGTGAGATTTCTAAACTGTAAAAATCCGTTGTCCTTAGGCAAGAACCTAAAAAGGCTCATTCTGTCACCTCTAATCCAATACTTCTGCAACAGCTGCTGCCCAGCACTGCAAGGGACAACTCCAACTTGTTGATTACAACTACAGGATGCTCACTGCCAGCTAAAACAATTTACCAATGGCATTTATGGCTTCGGTTCCTTGTGTTTGGCATGAGCAGAGGAAAAGTAACTTTTTTTTGTGTAGTATTTACATTGATTTTGCAACTGATGACAACACTCCATCTGCTCTCAGACACATTGGTGCCTCTGCCATTTCTTCCCTAACGTATTGCTTTCTCCAGGCTTCACCAAGGTTGCTCCAGTTCTGAACTTTGTTCTTTTATCAGGTTTGAAGGGGCCATTTCAAGTTTTGAGCAAGAACTTGTGGTATGAATATCTAACCCTGTGCCCTAATCACAGGGATCAGTGGACTAGTAGCTGGTACTTCAAATGACACCCCCTCCCTAAGATCATCACCTCCAAAAGCCTGAGGATATGGCCAATGGCCAGAGCCATTGGTTCCTAAAATAAAAAGGG
This sequence comes from Chauna torquata, assembly GCA_013399475.1. NCBI lineage: Eukaryota > Metazoa > Chordata > Aves > Anseriformes > Anhimidae > Chauna > Chauna torquata. Next base: position 12,280 of record VXAL01018597.1, read on the forward strand.
TCTTGAGGCCAACTAGGAGAAGCAGAATTTGGAGACAACCAAACCCAACTCATTCTCCTCAAAAAGCCAAAAAACACACCATGGAAATCAAGATTTCGACCAGCATTTAAAAATGCAGCCAAGTAAAGTAAATTCCTCTCAGATTTGCTTCTATAGCAAGTAGCAAGCTACCCCATAAAAATTTGAGATCTGACATTCTTACCCAGCAAGCCCAATTCTACTGTAAAACTTGCATTGTAAATTGAACAGATGGAAGAATTCAGTTTTCACTTGATTGCCTGACACCTTTCATAGACAGGGTTAAACATTAGAAGAATTAGCAAAAGCAGGGAAAGATGTGAAAATCTGAAATTTTTAACTTTAAAGGCATTTATCAAGGCAGAAGCGTACACAAGTAATTTCACTGCTTTGTCCAACTTTTATACAATGATCAAGCTACCTTTATATCACACACAGGGATTTACAATAAAGTAATTCCCAAAAAATATGATAGCTCATCTCATAACAGCAGATAAGTGAAAAATAACCTCCCAAAATTCATGCACAAAACTCTTAAATATTAAATACTTGATCTGCCATAGAAAAATGAATTGCAAGGTCAGAGATTCCTGAAGAGTGTTAACCAACTATAACTTCCAGCAGCTCATGGAAGAATCACAAGTATTTAAACCCCCACGGGTTGAGATAAGCAGCATCAGTCTGCTCATCTGAATGTTTCATTTGAAAGTAGGCAAGTAGGTTAGTATGAAATGGTGTTCTCAAGAAATAATCCCAACAGGATGAATGCAGAAAATAAATGCTTTAATCCCTTTTGTATCAGTACAGATGTACGTGGATTCATTTACCATTCGGCTCTGCCCAGAGATAACTTGGGTCTGTGGTGTATGGGTTGGATTAGATGATCTAAAAGCTTCTTTGGCGTAACACCTGTCTCAAATCATCTATCCTATTTGTTGATAACACAGGCTATTTTGTATGAAAAGAATTTGCCTGTAAACATAATCCTTTCTTCCAACAGTTTACTTTTTCTTCTCGTTTCACTGACCAGCTAAATAAAGAAAGGCAAATTATGGCAGGTTAAAGAGAAAAATCAGGTGTCAGCTTTACCTCCCTCCTGCAATTTGTCCTTGGTACTTTTAAAATCCAGGACCACAGCGATAAGCCTAGAAAAACAACGGATTTGAAATAAGCCTTTTCTCTTCCCAGAACCCTACACTATGTAAGCAAATTATTGTTTGAAGCTGTAGGTTCTGAGAGAATTGAAAAGCTGAAAATTTTGAAACAACCACCAATGCCTTTGCACTGAGGCATTAGACCAAGATTTGCCTTTTTATCAGGAAAAAAGACCAATTCAGCAGCTACATCAAATGCAGCAGCTTGTTTTGGCAACCTCATTTTTAGGAGATCAGATTTAGCTACTCAGCTTTAATACTCCTGTTTTTTGAATTAACCATCTGTTCTGTAACATTTAGAGACAGACAGACCTAGTAAAGTAGGATGTCAATCTCCAGGTCTTGGGGGATAAAACACTTCTATATATGCCAGCAACAGGCAAACAGATCTCAAAGCAATATTCAACCTTACCAACAAGGAACTTACATTGTTGATTTTTGTATCTAGACTGTGGTTTCATTTTATCCAATTAGCAAGAGAAACTCAGGCCAACACAAGACACATTCTAATCAATTAACCCCAAAAGGGAACAACTTTAAAAGGCTTTATAACAAAAACAGTTCCATTTACAACAGCTGTAGCTCAGATCTTAACCTAGGCCCTTTTAAGATCACCAAAAATAATGCACACTGTTCCACTGGTTCATGGTAACTGTCACTGCAAAGGAAGTGATAAATTCTTAAATGAAAAACAGTTAGAAAACACTCCAAATGCAATGATATTTTTAATGCGCAGTTGCTGTGATAGTATGGAAGCTTCTTTTTCCCCTATTTGAAGAGCTGTGTAGAAGCACACAAATGCTGTTACGTCAAGCTACATCAAAAGACAACAGGATTTATAGGTGTTGCTTGACTAGTGAACTTCAGCAAACACTTAAATCAAGTGATCCCTTTAAGGGAAGCACATCATCAAAAAGCCATTTCTTTCAACAAACTACCAACAGATGTGGTTAAAAGATAGCCAAAGTAGGCAGGCTGCATAAACGTTTGACCATCTCAGAGTTCTCAGATCTTTCAATACCCTTCTCCATCTAAAACTTGTTTCCAACAATACCAATACGTTTCATGCACATCGCCTCCAATATAACAAATGCTCTGGTTTGCAGCTGATACCATTACAGCAGGATCTCCAAAAGCTAGTATGTCCTACTTCCACAGTACAATCAGTAATATGGGCTTATTGGTCCCAGACACTTAACTCTGACCTCCAAGACTTTCTTACTCCCTGTAACTCCCTGTACAACAGCCTTGGTGATTTGCCTGCGCATTATTCTAAGACTGGTAGCGCTGAAGTACTACTAGTGTTGCCTATTTCAGTCCTAAATGAAAGTATTGGAACAACACATCCCTATAGACACAGGGCCTTCTACAATTAACTCTTCTGTACCCATTTGTCTTCTATATGAAAATCTCAATCAAATCTGGCAATACACTGATAAAGAACAATTCATGTGTTCTCTCATTGCTGCACACAATAACCTCTGTTCGCTGCACCGCTGCGTTCCACAGCACCGATTACTGTATTTGGGAAAAAAAAACTTGGTAGTGACACAGTTCCACTGCAGCCCACCTCAGCTAGCATTGGATTTTGGCATCAGCACAGTATGTATATGGAGGAGTTCCATGCTCAAATTTCAACTGTTAGCCACTATTCTTTAGGTGACAGATTGTTGTTTAGTGAATAAACTAAAGAACTAAATTATTACCTTCTAATGCAAGCTAGCAAGCAGTTAAATCAAGTCTTACTGTCTTGCCCAAATCATGAAGTGAGAGATACCAAAAATTCCTCAAGAATCCATTCTGCCACTCTGCAGTGACTCCGTATCATCTCATTTTGATTTAGAAAATGAGAGTAATTATTAGGATTGATGAATACTGATGCATACAACTAAATCAGCAGAAGATGCCAGAATATACTGCAACCGAAGGTTTCAATTAAGAGATCCTACACTGAATCATGGGAGATTTAAAGGGAACTTTCCATTTACTGATTTTTAGTTAAGAAACTCAGGATTTTAAAATTCCGGTGCCTATACATAAGCAAACATGCTGCGATGCTCATATATTGCCAGACTTTAAGAACTGATGCTGCAGTTGCTGAGTACTTTTGAGTAAGAGACCATTTAGTGAACTTTGTGTTCTCAGTCCTGATGTGTTTTGTCTCCCTCTACTCTACGTACTACTGCCATCTTGCAAACTTACTTCATCTATACACTAACATAGCAAAAAACTAACCCCCCCCCCTTCTCCTGATAGCATATTCTAGCATTGTTTTTACCAGAAAATGGTAATTGAAATGAAGAAAACAAAGTTTTCATCTGAAGGGTACACCAATCCACATATTCCACACAGATTTTATGAGCTGTTTATGCATCAGTACTTGAACCAAAGGGGAAACTTCTCTCAAAAAAAAAAAAAAAAAAGAGTTGACACTATAATGGTTGGATTGAGGATTTAATTTCAAGGAAAAAAAAATCTGATGACATAGCACTCAGTGAAACAGTTTTTATGTTATTCCTCCCTTGACTTCATAGAATGGTTTGGGTTGGAAGAGACCTTAAAGATCCAACCCCCCTGCCATGGTCAGGGATGCCACCCACTAGACCAGGGCGCCCAGGGCCCCATCCAACCTGGCCTTGAACACCTCCAGGGATGGGGCATCCACAGCTTCTCTGGGCAGCCTGTTCCAGTGCCTCACCACCCTCTGAGTGAAGAATTTCCTCCTAACATCTAACCTAAATTTCCCCTCTTTTAGTTTAAAACTGTTCCCTCTTGTCCTATCACTATTTGCCCATGTAAAGAGTCCCTCTCCATCTTTTTTTTTTTTATAAGCCCCTTCAAGTACTGAAAGGCCGCAATAAGGCCTCCCCAGAGCCTCCTCTTCTCCAGGCTGAACATCCCCAGCTGTCAGCCTTTCTTCATAGGAGAGGTGCTCCAGCCCTCAGATCAACTTTGTGTCCCTCCTCTGGACCAGCTCTAACAGGTCCACATCTTTCTGGTGCTGGGGTCCCCAGACCTGGATGCAGCACTCCAAGTGGGGCCTCACAAGGACAGAGCCAAGGGGGACAATCACCTCCCTCCACCTGCTGGCCATGGCTCTGTTGATGCAGCCGGCCTTCTGGGCTGCAAGCGCACACTGCTGGCTTATGTCGAGCTTTCCATCCACTGGAAACCCCAAGTCCTTCTCCTCAGGGCTGCTCTCAATGAGTTCTTCTCCCAGTCTGTACTCATGTCTGGGATTGCCCCAACTCAGGTGCAGCACCTTGCACTTGGACTTGTTGAACCTCATCAGGTTCACATGGGCCCACTTCTCTAGCTTGCCCAGGTCCCTTTGGATGGCTTCCCTTCCTTCTGTTGTATCAACTGCACCACTCAGCTTGGTGTTGTCTGCAAACTTGCTGAGGGTGCACTCGATCCCACTGTCTGTGTCATTGATAAAGATATTAAACAGCACTGGTCCCAAGACGGACCCCTGAAGGACAACACTCATCACCAGCCTCCACCTGGACACAGATCCATTGACCACAACTCTGTGGGTGCAGCCATCCAGCCAATTCCTTACCCACTGAATGGTCCTCCCTTCAAACCCAGGCCTCTCCAATTTAGACATCAGGATGTGTTGTGGGACCACATGAATCAAAGGCCTTACGGGAGTCCAGGTAGACGACATCGGTCGGTCTTCCCTTGTCAAGTGATGCAGTCGCTCCATCACAGAAGGCCACCAGATCGGCCAGGCACCATCTGCCCTTGGTGAAGCCATGCTGGCTGTCTCAGATCACCTCCTTGTCCTGCATGTGCCTTGACATTGCTTCCAGGAGGATCTGTTCCATGATCTTCCCAGGCACATCTGTCTGCAGCTCCCCAGGTCCTCCTTTCTACCCTTTTTTAAAATGGGAGTGATGTTTCTCTTTTTTCCAGTCACCGTGAGCTTTGCCTGACTGCCAACGTCATTAAAATCTGCACTTCAAAGTGCATAGCTCAATGCTGATTTATCACATTTGGCCAGGAGTGGGGTGTTTCTGGAAGTCTCAGTTATCATCTGTGAATTATAGACTTGCCTGTGACACAGGCTGCAGAAGTCTAAATACACGAAGAAACATCCACTGTACTATTCCTTTCAGAAAAGAAACAGCATCTAAACAAGCAGACCTCAAATTCTGGATCCATTACAAGGTATGCTTCCCTCTCCCACCCCCCAACATGCACCTTAATCAAGTACACATGCACAACATTTATGAGACTGATCTCATTGTTCCTTTCATACAGTAAAGTCTATTTTTTAACTCCTTATTACGTCTCTCATCATGTGAATGCATAAACTAAATTTTGCTAGAAGTACTCTGAACAAAAGACTTTTCTTCATAATTCAAAATGCATGGTCAACTATGATCTCTAGTGTTCACTATGCTTATTGCCCTTTTTAAACGAAATAATTCACAGGGGATTTCAATATGTTATAACATCTGTGGCACGTTTCCCTAAAGCATACTTTGTTTGTCTGCTGCCTTCGAGTACAGAAGCACTAGATTCCACTTAAAAATTCAGCTTCTGGAAAGCTGAGATTTTACCTAAAATGTACAGAAAGGTCACATCAACTTGCCCCATTCCAGCTTTTTAAATGAACACTCTGCAGCATCCAGAAAAAAATGAAGAGAAAGCCCTAGCTGTTCTTTATCTTCATAGCACTTCTCCTGGATTAATAAGTGAAAAATGTTATTAAAAAACACTTAAAAGCAAAGATGCATGGTGGTTGCATGGTACTAACAGCTCTTAAAAAAAGTAAATAAATATCACAAAACATGTCAGGCTAGAAGAACCTGCGGGAGCTCTAGTCCAGCCTCCTGCTCAAGGTGATGCCAACACTCAGTTCACACCAGATTGCTTTCACCAGCTTGGTCTTTAAAACTGACTCAAGAGATGAAGATGCTTCTCCAGAAAATGAAAGCCTCTGACTCTTTACATAGGGTCCCTAACAATGATGCACTTCAGAGACCATTCATCAACCTAGCCCCAAGCCAGTGACAAATCCTGATCTTTTCCTTTGTTAAATACTTTTACACTCAATGAAGTTCAGAGCTATTAAATTACTCCAGTTTTTCAAAACATTTTAAAGGCTCTTCATAAAGCACAAGTACCACCCCGTTATTAACGCTTAATGCATTTTTAATCAAGTTATATTTGCTTACAAGTGAGTCACTGGTAAGTCTATACAGGCAGAGTTGAAGACTAGTCTCAGAAGAGAACTAGTGTTCTGACTCATTTTAATACAGCTACTGGGTTTCTCACAGCCAGAGATCAGTGTTTTTAAGTAGAATAAATCAACTTGAATTTCATGTGAATGACATGTAAATAAGGTTACACATTATTTGTACTGTGAATTGTCAAAATTTTTTTCCCCAATTCAAGGTACAATACAAATCAGTTACCACAGAAACTCAAACACACAAAAGTAAGCTTACATAACAAGAAGTGACTTGTGCCACGACATTTGTTTGTGGATGATGGCTTGAATACTCATACCAAGTCACTGTTTACCTCATTCTCTACCACCTACACGTCTGATGCTTCAAATACACCCAGTCAACGAATGCTGAAGTTTAAGAGCCTCTCACAAATACCAACATATAAAAAAAGCAATATATGAGAATAAATAACATAAGCTGACAAAGTAAACGCACATTTTTACAGGCCTGTATAAACCCATGCTTTAAGTTTTTTTTTTTTAAAAAAACATCTTTTAAGTCTGTAAGAAGCAGCTCATTTCATATGCAGATCCCAGGAGGTTTAGCAAAGATAAAAACAGGTCACTTGAGATGTTTAGGAGTTTCAATACTCATTGAGCAAAATCTGGCAAAAAAAGAGTTAAATAAATAAGGAAAAAAAAGGAAACAGCAATCACAGTATCTATCTTTGAATGTTAACCCTGATCACAAGACTGCATCTCCTCTTTCCAGCCTGCTCTCCAGGCCAAACCACAAAAGATGACAGTGTAAGGGGAAGCAATTCGGTACCACACAGTTCTTCAACAGCAGCATGGAAGGTCAGAAGAGAGGCTTCTTTCCTGAGGGCTTCCTACAGCACAGGATACTGCAAAGACATCCTTGTGCTCCCATCAACAAGTACTAAGGACAAGCTCCAGGTAAGTGAATCCAGTTTAGGTGGAGAAGAATGTTCCGTTCACTTCCCACAGGTGATTCTTCCTCAAAGATCTCCCAGGTAACTCATTCTGTGGAAGCTTATCCAAAGATTCACTGTATACCTTTACTGCTCTCAGAGAAAGTTGATTTTGGATTAAGGTATTACATTCCATATCAGTGGAGTTATGAATAGAAGTCTTAAGAAAAATATGCATGTTAATAAAGCAATAAAAATAGGTCATTCCTAGATTTTGAAATAACTGAGAATTGAACCAAAAACCTGAAGTTTGAATAGGAAGAAAGGCAAACATATGCACAAGTCACCAATTCAGACACACTGAGTCTCTGCCTTGGTTGACACATTGTCAAATCAGCCTGAGCAAAGAAGTACTAGCAGTACAAAACAACACAAATTTCATAGATGTGCTTGGCTTTCATTTCAGTGAAATTAAACCACATGAGCAAAACAGAAAGAACATACCTCAATACATCTATCCGGTTCGGTGCTAACCATATCTTTGTGATAAACAGAAGCCATTTACATCTCAGGAGTGCTAAAGAGTACCAAGTAACTAGACAGACATCTTGATGATGGGCTCAGCATAGCAAAACAGAGCAGAATTCTCCTTGTAAAACTGAAGTTATAAAATTCAAAAGGATACTCCCATTAATTTACTACTATGTGGATTTAAAAAAAAAGATGAACAGTAAAAGCTCGCAAATTACTATCATTCTTTCAAAAGACTTCATGAAGTAAAATCTGTATTAATTCTCTCTCAGGAATAAATCCATTGCAGGAAATCACATGACCAAAAGATTTTTTGAAAAGGGCTATAATAATGTACCTAAGTCAAACTACTCACTATATTTGCCTTTGCTATAATGTCTCACTTCAATGTCAAGGTCTTCCAAAAGGACCCACCTTAGGGCATACAGCTAGTTTTCTAATGCGTCTTTCTAAAGTGTCGTTTTTCTGATGACACTTCAACAAGCACAGGGTTGACTTTATTAAAACTGGTTGCAGAAGTCAGTAGGACATGGAACACAACACACAGCAAGACTACAATGCTGGACATACAGCAAGATTATTTTGAAATTCCAGTGGGCATAAGAACACAAAGCCTCAAAAAGCTCTGTATGTACGATAACAGTGTTAGAGCACCGGTCATTACAGATACCTACTTTGCAGGGAAAGCTAAAGCATGAATAGCAGGAAAAGATGCTGTAAAAGTAGACAGGAGTTTCTTACTTGCCCTGCTGCATCTAAGTACCCACTCCTAGATTGCATGTGACATATACACTTTGCAACAACTAGAATCAACAGGGTAAGCTAATAATTCACCAGCACCTCTGAAACCAATTAACAAGCTTGTAATGTAAATACACTCTTCTAGTTAGCACTTTTGGCATAACTGCGGCCATTTACATGGCAAACCTTTCCTTTGACACCTGCTCCTTAAAAGGTCATTCACAAAGTGCTGCTGGTAAATATGCCATAAGAACATTAAGCTTTAGATCTTTCTTTGAGCTCCTTGCCTGGAGAGACGCTGTAGTTCAACTGTGTGCACACAGTTATCACAGGCAAGGTGCTAGATAAGTCACATTAGCTTAATGTCTTTGACAGAAGCATCCCCTAGCATTACCCAACAGCCACAGCACATAGGTACTGTTACTAATAGTTTCCATGGCTCACCTCATAGGTGGCATCTTGTTCAACTATCTTAACTTTACATTCGTGCCTTTGAAATTTCAGAAGAGCATCCTGCTGTTAGGCATTTCAGAACACTGACAGAAAGAAATAAGTGGTCACGTTGACGTACAAGTTAATTAAGTACTTGTCTGCAGAGTAGGACTTCATTACAGTGACATCTTGCTGGGATTGCCAACAGTCTCCCTGACTCAAGGTGGGATATACATGTATCATCTCCTGGTTTAAGGTCTAATTAGTCATCTAGTAGCTATACCAACCTTCTCTCACATTTTCATGAAATCAGCCACTGAGAAGTAGTGGTTAGATATCCAAAGGAGGTCCATCCTGTAATCTTATACTAAGATTTGCATTATGAATGAAGCATCTCAGATAGCTCCCTCCTCAATATTAAGACCAAGTCAGAGAGACTCATCTGCCCGCAGCCCTTGCAATCCCAGCAAGGAAGAAAAGGCTTGAGAGTACTGCTGTATATAGTGACATCACACGAGATTCAAATAATACCATCCACTGCTTCTAGAGTGTCTTTTTTTTTTTTTTTAAATGAGATCCCAGTTTCAGATGGCGTCCAAACTTATGTTGGCTCCATTTCATCACTGTGGTGCTTGGAAGCCAATCGCTTCTTGTAAGCCCCAGACCTGAAACAGAGGTCCTGGTGGGCTTGGGCCTCTACAAGGGGTCATGGTCCACAGCTAGTGAAGCATTCTGTATTCACAGAAGCAGCCTGCTTTGTTGCCTAGGTTGAGCAATAATATCCATTCTCAAGAACTGGGGGTTGACAAGAAATATCCTATCTGGCAGGCCGGGAAGCCATTACCCACCTTTTCCATGTCAGAGAAGGTTTTACAGCAGGAATGTAGGGAGGACATTTCAGCTATTACAGCACCTTGTTTCATTTTATACTCTGTTATAGCAGAACGGCCTTCTGTCTACCACATGCTTTATGTCCCCGTGAGAAAGAAGCTGACTCTTAAAAACAGCATATACATTGAATACTATCCTCATTTGTACTAGTCAAGATGAAAATGGAGGTTAATTTGAAATTTTGTCTTCTAAACACAAATACAGTTTGTCCTGAGATCATTATGGGCTATTAAAGTAAATCATGGTCAGAAAGCATATAGACGTCTAAAAATTTACACTGTTGCATAAGAACTTAGAATGACAAGTGCAGAGGGCACCACAAAATAGGAAAAGATATCCTTCATGCATCTATTAAAATAAACCCAGTTATCTTCTCTGCTACCCACATAATTAAAGCAAATATGTTTTTAGAAAAGTTGAGGTAAATGATGCAAGTCTTTCAGAAGAGAAGAATATTGTTTAGAGGTGACAGCATATCTCAATCAATTGGGAAGTCATAAGTCTGAGAAAGCTCCATTACATTTCCTTCTATTTATATTACATTTTTATCTTATAGCGCATAAAACCCAAACAAATAAAAAACAATATTTAAGTCTTTAACATTTTCTACACAAAAAAGTTTGCGCTTACATGCTCTTACTATAGCAGTGGTATGCTCAGGTATGGAGAATATGCTCAATGGTATATGCTCAGGGAGGGAGAATTAGGGTTCTTACAACAAGTAATATGGGAATACTGTAATATGGAAATGTAACCACTGCAGTGACTTACGCTCTGCTAAGGATAGGTATTTTTGCAGTGACAAGTAAAGTACATAGAAGACATCTACATGCCACAGGCATTTTAAGTATTAGATTCAAGCTAAAAAAAGTTAAGGAACATGATTGTATTTAACTGCTCTACACATCTGTAATGGTTAATGTTTCTAAGCAGCTCACTCCTGGAAAAATAATCAAAAGTGAAGAGTGAAAGGAAAAAGCAGCAGATAGGTGAAACTAACCATCTTGTCAAGACAGACAAGAATGTGGTTAGAGGTCAGTGAAGGACAAGGAGAGGGAGGGGAGGAATTCTGGAAAATTCCTGGCTTGGGTTTCCTGTAAGGATACGGCAGAGCGCTGCCCAAAACAAACATTACCTTCTGAGGGGCAGAGGGAATGAGTACTGACAGGATGTCAGAATCACAAGAGGACAGGTGCTCAGTGTAAGTTAAACCCAACTCCACTGTGAGGGAATGGCAAAGCAAGCGTCCCCCACCCCTGGCCCCAAACAGCTGGGCAGCAGAGGAGTTAAAGGCATACCTCTATCTGCAGCTGTAAGATTTGAAGAAAAGAGCATTCCAGCATCTTTCCCTCCCATCCAAAAGCAAATGCTACATTGCAACTAAAGAAACACCTTGAAAGCCACTAGCTCAGGAACAAGTATTTAGGATGACTTACAGCAGAGCTGAAAGAAGCGGCAGTGCTGTCAGACACACTGAGCGCACAACCAGTTCAGTAAGCAGAAGCACTAGCAGAACCATAGCAGGTGCAGTGGGAAATTGGCAACATAGTGTTTAGGAAGGCACATTTTCAGAAGGCACACTGCAAATTGTACATCTCCCAACACAGACAAGGAGAGGAGATTTTGGGCTACAAAGAGGCCCAGAACGGCCGAGGCGGGAAGGTGACTATGACGGGCCCGTGAATGGGACAGGGCCCGGGAGGCAACAGGCCCGCGCTGTGTCCAGCTCTGCTGGTGCCGTGCCCCGCGGGCGCTCACCAGCCACCCGCTCCCACCGCGAGAGGAGGGGAGGGAGCGCCTGTCTCTTGCTGGGCACTTGCGCAGGGCCTGCCAACACAGGTCTGGATTTCATGCCAGGCCTCCATATACCACTGTAACGCATCGTTGCTGATGATTTGTTTTGCAACACGTCAGAACGAAAGACTGGCAAGCCCTGAGAAACTGAACACCCAGAAACTCCTGTCTTGCTAAAAGTTTAAACTAAAAAAACACCACTTGAATACCTTAGAAAGTGCAGTTCTTAGCTTCTGGTGAGAGCCCAGCTCCCTGTCACCTTATCTAGGAAGAATGAGCCTCTACCCTTAGCTTCTGATACAGAACATGACCCCTTCTGCACAGAGCTTCAGTTTATTGACAGCAGACACAATCAAGTCTTCTCTTATAGCACATACCACCTCTTAAAGGTATGCTCCCTTATCTTCTAGCCTTGCCTGCAGAGACAGCAAGCTTCACTGCTTCATTAAAAAGCAAGAGGCAGGTAGTCAGCTTTTCCTACTGGTAAGTAGCAGGCCTAGGGAATAATATCATCTTCATTCTTGAGTTACAAGGACAGAATGAGTTTTCTTGCACCAGATCACCCTTGCAGATGTCCATCCTACTTGTATCAAGAGGCCTCTAAAGAAAATTCTCCCACAATCTCACATAGCATAGTTTAATCCCATGGACTGCTGCTGTCTTTTGTATTAAGTTGGTTGCTTTCTGGTCAGTTCTTGGGAAACAAGGAAAAGGTCACATACCATAGATAAACTTTTCACATGTCATTTCATCTTGTCACCCCCCTGTGTCTTCCATTCTTGGAAGAAGCAAAGCTCAAATACTTTTTTTTGTTGTTGTTGTTGTATCTCAGTTTGAAACAAAGGCTAAATTCACAGGATATGAGTGAACAAGTAAACTGGTAAACAAGTACAGGAACTGCAGTACAACAACACTGGTAATAAGACAAAATTACATCTCTACTCAGACTATTTTGTAAATTCTTGTTAATTCGGTCATTTTCTGACAGATCTTATTCACTGGAACAAGTTCTGATGAAAAATTTTACTAAGCTATTTCCCAAGTCCTTCAAAATCAATGTTCCCTTGTATGATAAATAGCCTTTGTTATCTCTTTGGAGTATCAGGTTACCATTTCCAATCCTATTAACAGCATGAAAGCACTGTGTTGCATTCAATGACTGTTCATTACTCCTATCGCTCATCTGTGCCAGTTCCACTACTTGAAATACATAGCATCAAACGAGCAGCTATTCATTAAAGATTTCTGTCCTCACTCCCAATGAAGCCAGTGCGAAGGCTTCAATTGACTTGGAGCCTTGGATGAAACCCAAAGCAAGCACATACACCACACAGAGGGAGCAATTCTGATGAGTGAGAACATGTTTAAAAGAGCCACACAATCACTTTCTGATGGGCAAGGACAAGGGCATTCCATTACTGCCATATGTTTCTCTTCACATGCCAGTTATTCTAGGTAGTAGGGCTAATTAACATTGCTAGCCATACGGCTTCAAATGTGCATTTAAACAATTGGTACCTTGATTCCCAATATTATCTTTTATATATTATTATTATGCCCTGGCATCTTCCTACTTTCTTCTCCAGGAAGAGTTTGATATGTGCAGACATCTCCTGAGTTCATTACTGTTTCTTCTTCCTTCATGTGTCACAGAGAAGAAGAAAAAGCAAGACAAGGATCTTCAAGGATCTCACAAGCCTTCAAGAAGAACTGGCCGAGAGACCAGGCAAATTTAGCACAAAACAGGGGGATCTGAGGTTTTAAATTATTCTCTCCCCCCCCGTTTTCACTGATAATTGCTTTCTTTATTTTTCCCTCCCCTTAACACCACATTAATCAGAGTTAACATTAGTATTAATCTGCTAGATAATAGCTATAAATTCACTGAGTGCCAAATTACATGCGGCTTTTCTATGGTTTTAAGCTTAATATAAAAAAAAACAAACTGACAACAAAAATATCTACTTGTTAGAAAGCAACGAAGAATGCTTTGCTCTCAATTGATGTAGGAGGTAGTCAATATCAGTATAGGCACAGCAGGAAGGAGGGGAGGGTGGATAAGGGAAAGCTGGTATGATCTGTTGAAGATTCCCAAACAGGCTAGTGACAAGAACAACAGACCCTCCAACTCTTGAAGCCACGCTGTCTCCCCACTTTGGCATAGATGCAAAACATCTGGCCACCCAGTGGAGTTACAGCCTTTCCTTATCCATGCTCATGAAACTGCTGACTGACAATAAAATGTGAAGTTTCAAAAGGTTACTCCGGAAACTCCAGATCCCCTTTGAACAACGGCTTGAAAACACTGTCAAACACTTCAGGAGTCCAAGAGTCTTCTAGCAAAAAGCTTTCAGTTCAGTTGAAACAAAAGGAAGTTACAGATCCTAAGATTAAAGGGAAACTTGCAATAAAGAGAAAGCACTAAAACTGCCTTGCCATTTTAAGACTGGATGATCCAGAGACACAGCAAGGTGTATGCTAGAAATACATCAGGTAGCATTGCAGTAAGGGAAATGAGACAAGGTTACACCTAGTACAGTTTTCAAAGGGAGTAAATGAATTCAAACTACAACCTCAGCCCTGGAGCAAGGGCAGAAGCTGGATGGAAGTCAGTTACATTACACATTTCTAGACATTTCCCTCCCCTTTCCTCTCAAAGGAGTAGTAAGGCATTAAAACCTGATATCTCCAAAAACAAAAAAAATATCATGACCGCCAACACTGGGAGAAAGAACTATCCTGTCAAAAACATAAGTGTCACATCATTGTACAAAGGCACGATTAATACTATAGCAGAGGACAGCAACATTCAAGCCTACCTTTAGAGTTGTGCCATTTGTTTGCTGATGAAAAATACTAGAGTACCTCACAATTTTTCAAAGTTCAAGTATCCTCTTAGTGCACCTGCATGACCATTTTCTATTTGTAAAGAAGGTTAAATCCTCTTAATTGAAATATATATTACTATATCAACAGTACTAGCCCCAATCCTCAAAATGAACGTCATGCCCACACAGAAAGATTTCAAGGATATTCAAAAGTTATCAATAGTTACTTACAGTCTCTCTGTTAAGATTCCCCTCCGAGTTCCAGTATCTGGGACTACTGAAAACACACTGGGCACCATTTTAAGATTCAGTTGGCAACCACAGGTTGAGACTCATCTTGTACAGTGGGCTCCAACATAAGAATTTAAGTAAAAACAAATAATACTTGGAATTTGCAGCATACTATTGTATCATAATACACACGTATAATTTTTTTTTTTTTAATTTGTTACCATGGGTTGAACTATAGAATATTTCCCAAACTCCAACTGACACAGTACAATATAATTGGCTCCAATATTAAGACAGGTGACTTCACCAGTAATGTTTTGGAACCAAAACTAATTCAACAATGTATATTGTTACCTTTGCAAACATTTGAGTGGTCTGTTAAATATCCCATATATTTTAGGGGAAAAAAAAAGAATTTGCTAATAATATATATTTACTCATTTAAACTACAGACCTGGTTTATTACATACAAAAAGGAAACTACAGAGATGACCTTCTGTCCTCATTACCATTCTTCTCTTCTTGTGCTAAAGATAGCATCAAGAGTAAAAATAAATAAATCCTCAATAGCATTAGGAATTAGACAATGTCATGTTGAAAGATACCCTAAATGATGAGCCTTATCTGTTCTTGCTGGCTGAGATGGCAGGAGGGCTCTTAGGGGGAAGGTAGCATTTAAGTGTTCTCTAGGTGGTCTCTTCGTAGCAGACTCCATTTCCAGCTGTAATTGCTCGTCGGCCCTAACTGGATGACTGCACACTCTGGAATAGCTCAGCAAAGTATTTAAACAGATGGATGGTACAGGCCACTGGAACAAAACTCATTTTTTCTCTGGCTATGGTTCTCTTTCAGCACATTCCTTTGAAGTCTGTGCCACTGAGGAATCAACAACAGCTGAGAAACATGTGTTATCATACAACACTGAGCGCAGCAACAATATTGCACAGCATGACACTTTTGTTCAATAATCCTGGACTATAGGGAAGCATTACAATGCCTTTTGTTGTTGGTAAGCCCTTCTTCCAAGGGAAACAAGGAAGTAAACAGATTCCTCCCCCCTTTAAGTAGTAACTCAAAGTAAAAAGGTAAATTAAGCACAATTCTCAAGTGCCTCCCTTCCAAAAGCTTACAGCATGTATCACCTCAATTCCTCTCAAACGTATTCACCCACCTCTGTATTTATGTTATCACAAAGACAACTAGATGCTTACAGAGATTGAGCAAAAGTAACAGCACAGAGGGGCCCCATCTGCAATCCCTGTGGCAGATGTGACAAGCCCTTTATAAGCTACAGCTCAAATCCAACCTTCCTTTTCCAAGCAGGGTAAGGTCTCTGATCTCAACTTAACGGGTAATGAACCGGGGCAAGCAGAAGCACTGCACAGCTTGGCATTCACAGGCAATTTTCTCCTCCCTCCATATTTTGTCAGTACAGAGGAAGATGCCATACAATCCTCACAACAATAACAGGCGAAAACACTGTGAACATAGAAAACGTGAACATCCTTTCATTGGCCAGCAAAACTATTCCGTCAAAGTTGTGAGATCAGGGTACACTTTGAAGGGGGTTATAAAGGATAAAAAAATTAGTTATTTGTGGAACTGAATTTGTAGCTAGACTAACTGCCCAGCTTGCGACAGCAAGGAGCTAGCTACATGTGTATGCAAGAGGACAGCAAGTTTCTACAGAATCAAGTCTCTCATTCACAGCAGAGAACTACTTACAACAGGACAGAGCCTCGTATTTACTAAGTGTACACATCTCAGATGCTACATGAAGGCAAGCATTGAGATTGTCGGATATCCTGTTGTCCTGTGAAGTCCCATGTCCTGGCTTGAAAAAGTTACAAGAAAAATCTAACATTTCAAACAAGCCCTAGAAAACCACACAGCATTTACATTTAATTTCCAGATAGAGATCTTAAAGACTTAAGAATACAGGCAAAGATCTAAAATTAGAAAGCAAGCAAAAAAAACCATGTAGTAAGCCAATCTCACAATTACAGAGCTCAAAAAAAAGCCAAGAAATGCATGCATCTCATTGGGGGGGGGGGGGGGGGNACTCTGCAATTAAATCTCATAGGGTTTCTTTCTGGAGATCCCAAGAGCAGTAACTATCAAATTCACACACCAGTAAGGTACCATAGATGGAGCACGCACCAATATTCTCAGTTATAGAGAGGATAAAAAGAAATGGTCTCAGCACTATTACAGCAATGCAAAATCTTGTGCACTGTCACTCAGAATAAATAGTGATTATCAAGAGATCTGCTTTACAACTTCCTGACAACAAATATTAGCACAAGAATAACTATCAGCTGACCAGCATTCAAAAATCACTACTAAAGAGTAATACACCTGCACATAATTATTCTTAAAATCACGTGCAAGAGTACTTAACAGATACTCTGAAATCTCCATATCCTACGAGGTGCAGACAGGAAAACAGCTTAGGTGAAGGTCATACTGCCATTTGATGGCAGAAGCAGGAACGGGACCCACGATCCTTAGCTCTCAGCACCATACTTCAGCAGCTCCATCTCCTACTCTCTAGCTAACGTGTTCCTTTCCAAAGCTTCCCTCAAAAGGGCTTAACAAGTGATGCTAATCATCTTAATTTGGCTCTTCAGAATCATTGGTGGCATTTCCAGAAGCAGTCCAAGGTACAGTTTTAAAAAGACTAAAACTTCTTGCTAATATTACTTGTTATTTTTCCCCTGATCTCAAAGTTTTCATCTCCAGGAAAGAAAAAGATTAAATCAAACAACCGTGGTCAAATTCTGCTGGGTTTGTGGTGGTGGGAAGGACAGGGAGGTTACTTGAGCATAAGAAGTGGAGTATCTTAGCTCTCATAGTTGTCCTAAAGAGCATGCAACTGAACACTATGAATGACAAGCAGTCTTTTCTGCTCCCTCATAGTGAAGAATCACTGCATATGTGATGAATTGCTAAAACACAAAAAGAAATACTTCTGGTTTAATGTCTAGCCTATTTTCTAATCATTAAACAAATTCGATATGAAATTGTATTGCCACCCCTCTTTAAAGAGGGAGGGAGGGAAAGTATAATTTGCAATTTAACCATGTAACCTTGCGGCCTCCAGGAATGGCATCTATCAGGAGAGGTAACAACACAACCGAGAGCTACACTGTTTCATTCTCGCCTAAGGAGTTGACATTTTTGGTGAACTATGTATTCTCTGCTAAAAAAACATCAGGCTTCACTTTTACAACACATAACACAACCACAACACTACCCAACACAATTAACTGGGAGCACCAAAACCCTTAAACAGGTGTCTTGGTAGAAATCGTTAGGCAATTGATTGACTTATTCCGCACAGCGCGTACCTCATTTGAATGCGTGATGCTGACTGGAGATGAGACAGAGAAGCTCGTGAAGTCCAAACCAGACTTCACAACCTACACCACAGCGCTCTCTGACACGGGTGTAAGTAGCTTCCAGCTATTTTGTTAAAGTGTCAAGCTCTGATACAGCTGCAATTTTCAGATGTAAAGTGTGACAGGTGTAAATCTAGACGGGACACTGAAATCCATAACCTTCCCCTGCTTCTGATTTTCCACACAGACGAAGCCCACAAGCAATACTGAACTACAAATTAGCTCACCGCTCCGTCGGCATCTGAAAACGACACTCTGCTGAACGGAGGACAGGCTGGCGTACGCTGGGCTACTACAACAGCCCAAACATGGATCCTGGACCAGACCTTCCCAACAAGGCTTTAGAGCAGCACAAACCAAGGACCAGAATCCATTTTCTTACCCTTTGAAGTTCATGCCTCTTGATTGTCCTGCTGTACTGTCTTTGCTTAAGCTTTTCTCATCAATGTTCTCCCATTCTCCCCCACCACAATAATAATAATAATCTCATGCACTCCCTGCTGGCAAAACAGCTTTTCTTTCAATCTTTTTCTCACTGGGGGAGAGAAAGAGAGAGGGCAGGGTTGGGACAGGAATAAAACATTAATCATGAAACAAATCGGCACTGTCTGGAGAGGAAGAAAAAAAAAAAAAAGACTGAAACCAAACAGTCCACGTCGCAAAAACACAAAAAGCAAAGAGGAGAAATTCTCTTGCTGGGGACAGCAAGTGGGGAAAATGAGAACTCCTGCAGAGGCTCCCCCGCGTAAGAAGAGTAGCTTCTGAACTCTCTTCCCAAGGACGCAGAAAAACAACCCTTACTTTTCTGCACGATGCCCGGCGGAAGCAGAGAGACCAAATGCCAGGGAAGGGGCGAAGGGAGCCGGGGAAGTAGCGAAGGGAGAGGCGAGTGGGCAGGAAAGAGCGCGGGCGGGGAAGGAAAATGCGTGAGGGGGAAAGAGAAACGGGAAAGTGGAGAAAGCAGCGGGAAAAAAAAAAAACGCACAGAAAATACGAGGGGAGATAGGAAACCGGCAAGCAAGGACGAGAAAGTTGGAGAGCGAGGGCAGAGGGGAGGAGAGGGCAGCAGGGGCGAGGCGGCGGGCCGGGGAACGCGGGCA
>VXAL01018597.1:32134-43404 GCA_013399475.1 Chauna torquata
CTCTCTCTCTCTCTCTCTCTTTTTTTTTTTATTCCTCCCTGAGATTTTTCTATTGTTTCTGGAAGGAGCAAGAATGCCTTTGTTGCTTATTTTTAACTGAAATGTGGCAAGCCGGCAGTCAGTGTTTGCTATTGTTTCTGCTTTGGGCTTTTGATGATGGAAAATTCCCTGAGGGGGGGAAAAAAAAAAAAAACACCTCGGGGCAGCAAAGAATCTTAAGCAGGAGGCTATTTTTGGCAGGAAGTTTTGAATAAGAACTTTTAATCAGTTTTGTGTTTGTACAGCTTGGAATAGGAAGATGACTGTTTCTAAGGCAAAACAAAACAAAAAAAAAAAAAAAAGGGGAAAGAGAGCTGTGATTCACAGGCATTTTTTGCCGTCTACGAACGTTAGCGCCGGGTCTGTGCTCAGCTACCAGCAGCAGCAGCGGTAATGCCTGGCTCTCTCTTTGCTGGGCTGGTGGCCTTTTCAAAGCAGCCCGTGTACCACGTCCAGAGGCCAGGGAACGCTGATGATCTGAAAAAGGATCTCTCAAAGAGAACTCTTTCGACTGTTCGTGTTACCACCATTTTGAGAGGTTCCGCACCATTCTTGTGGGCTTTTGAGTGTGGCACACTTAGATTAAAATGCAGGCATAGAAGTATTTGCAAGATTTGGGTTTGGGGATGTTTCTACAAATATTTCTAGTGGGTCTGGGCCTTGGGTTACGATCACATCATAACTTTATACTACTGAGCATATTCTTCATAAGCACGCCTGGAAAGACATGAAGATCCTGCTGAATCAATAATCTGTGGGACAGAAGGACGTCACTTCTACATGTGAGCTGCACCTAGGTCTTCTCATCTGCTTTTAGACAGGAGCAGGTGCCAAGCAGTCTGTGTGAAAGGCCTTAAGCACATGAAATGAGGTATCTTTAGGAAGAAATCACAAAGATTAGGTGAATCTGTCAGGTAGCATGTGATCTATCTACATGGTCAGCTATGTACACACCTTGACCTTAAGAAACTGAAGAGAGGAAAAAAAAAACAGTAGAGGGATACCTCCAGCAGTGGTGTTGGTGACCAGTTTTCCTGCAGTCTACAGGATGAGATTTGTTTGCACTAAGCATTTTTAACCATTACTTTCAGGGGTGTGCACAGTATTTAAGATCATGTTAGCAGACAATTTACAAGCAGGAAAAACGGCTGCATTTTCCAGGTAGACTGTTTGTTGCAAACATTTAGCCAAATACTTCTTCAAAGCTCCTGAGAACTGCTGTGCTGATAATACCACTACTTACTTTTTTTCATGAAGCATGTAAACACAACAGAAGCTGTAAAACTCATGCAAGATCCTTTCTCAAAATCCGGGAGCTCATATGAGGAGAGTGATCTGTGAAAACAATTATTGTTGGAAGGAGTAAAGCCTTTTTCAATAAGTTTCAATAAGTTAATTAATGATCGAAAGCAAGTACTTGTTAAGTCATTGGGTTTGTATTGTTTACCACTCCAGGTGTTCGGCAGAACGTCAAACACCCAGTTTTATATTGAAAGCTGGCTTTCTGATTAGCTTCTCAAACCCAACAAACAGTTTTTATACACTTGCTATCTAATTTCCTGTTAGAAAGTTTACATTAATGGTAGAAAATCAGCCTATTATAGGGGAGAAATTCATGGCCATAATTAAGAGATTTCTGGCGAAGATGTTCAGAACATACATAACAAGGCATAAAATGTTTATGCTCATTATTGGCTTGGTGTTTCACTTGCTGGTGGTGACAGTTTTTGTAGCTAGAAAGAGCATTTACATTTCTAATATTCTAATATTTTCTTTTCCCTGTTTCCCTCTTGTAATTTAGTCTTTAAAGGCACTGGAGAAAACACATTTCTGCTTCTTAAAAATAACGTACATAAAAATTTCAGAGCAATTTTTGCACAGGTTGATAAGCCATTATGTCCAGGGAGGGCATCAAGTATATTTTCAGGAGTGATTTTTCATATCAAAATGGAACTCTTTGGAAAGGTGAGATGGTGTAAGAAAAGAGAAAAATCTCTGTGTTGTTGGGATAGACCAAAGCTAGCCCCAACAGGGAAGATGACAATGGCCATTTAAGAAAAAGGGGGGAAACTAGCCTCAAATCCAGCCATAAAATAAGACTAAAATTGTATAAATACCTCCACTATGTAACATAGCAGCCTGGTTGCTCTTTGAGCCATATTGATAGAAGAAGAGCCTTTGTGTCCCCAGAAATTTTGTGAGAAAGATACAATGGAGTGATGCTAAATTATACCAGCCAAGGACAAGACTTTGTGCTGTTGTAGGATGTCTCTGCTGTGGCAGCCAGTTCCTGGCTCCCAATGCCCACCCCAGTTGCTTCCTAACTTAATTACACTATGTATAATCCTAAAATAATTTGTGTTTTAATCACCTTGAGTCAATCCTTCCTTTGTACATCACTGGAGAAGAGTATAGATTCTAATTCAGTAAAACATTCAAGCACATACTTACATTTATGTGGAAATCCTGAGGACCTAGCCATATATATATATATATATTTAATGATCTGGATCACTGATTGATGTGTTTGGAGGCAGATTTCTCATAAGGATCCTGGTACCTCTTTACCAAAGAGGTAATTAAGGTATCCCAGGCAAGGAGTAAAAGGCACTCTTGATGCTGGCACTGAGTGTTGCACACAGAACTCCTTATACCACACAGGCGCGCAGTCTTGCACATATGTTCTTAATGATGACAAAAAGGAGAAAATAGGCCCACGTGCTTTTTGGTTATGTAAGCTTTCCAAGAATTATGCCTTTTTGACCAAAAACGGGAAGAGAATGTTTCTGAGGTTCCTTAATTTCCTCCTGTCCTTGATCTGATCTTCAGCTACCACTGCCCTTTCCACTGTCATTTCACCTTGAGAAATCCAATGTCTCAGTGGGCTCTTTATGTTTAATCTAGACTACAAAATCAGGCTCATTCAGAACAGAAAAAGCTCTGTGTGACCAGCTACGAGTAATCAACACAGCTTTCAGTATCATGTATTTGCAGTAAACTCTTCATGGTCAGAATAAAACAACCCTGCCTCTGCAAATGCTTTCTTGAGAAGAAATAAAGTAGGTTTGGATTCAGCAAATTATTTAACTATGTCCATATATTTAAGGATGTGAATACTCTCAGTGGGACTACTTGCATGTTCAAAGTTATGCATGTGCTGAAGTACTTTGTTGAATTGGGTCCATAGCAAATAAATCTGAACTGATACTGAACAAGCAGAAAAACAAGCTAATTTTGGGGGAGCAGGGTTAATTTGTGTCCTGCAGTATATTTGCTTTACTTTAAAATGAA
Organism: Chauna torquata; assembly: GCA_013399475.1. Lineage (NCBI taxonomy): Eukaryota > Metazoa > Chordata > Aves > Anseriformes > Anhimidae > Chauna > Chauna torquata. Next base: position 35,465 of record VXAL01018597.1, read on the forward strand.
CATTTCAAGAGGCTGGTTTTTGTTGTTGTTGTTGTTTTGTTTTTGTTTTTAAATAAATCTGCTGTCTGAAATCAGGGGAAGCAAACAGACATCAAATTAGAATTTAAGTTAAGTGCATTCTTCAAGCTCTTTCTTCTTAGTTTTGTTATTCTCCTTTGTTAGTACTTATTTCTTGGAGCCTGAAAAGCAATAATTCCTTGTTTCTCCTCCAGGTTTTCTAGATCGTGTTATTTGCTGTTTATTGAGTATTAGCAACATGCTGTGTTAGATATAAGGGAAAATGCAATCTCTGTCTTAAAATGTTTGAAATACAGAAGATTGATATTCCAAGATGCAAAATATGTTGCATTTGCACTTCACATGGCAGGTTTTGGATGCTCCCAGAGACTTGCAGGTTTGAAGACTCAGTTCCACATAATAAATCCAAATTAGTTCAAACAAAGAAGAAAATCCAGACCAAATTCCTCTTTCCTGACCTGGCCATGTATGTTAACTCACATTAATTGGGGAACTAGCCTTGAATAAGTAACCAGGGTAATCCTATACCCTTATTTTTGCTGTCAGCAGCATTAATACCTAGTAATTCTCCCAGGTAATGGTTCAGCCTAAGCACAGTATGAATATATTCAGGGATGGTCTTAAAAAGCAGATTTCCAGTGAGGGAATATTAGAGTATTTTAGGAGTGAATGACAATGACATCCTATATAGAAATATATAAATAACTTTTAAAAGGTGGGCTTTAAAAGAGGAGAGGCCCAGTGAAGGGGAAGGATTCACATAGAAAAGCCATTAAAGGTGAGGATTTGGAACAGCAATGAAAACGTTCATCCTTCATTGTAAGCACATACGCCTCCCGCTTCCTCCAACGTGGGAAAACCAAATTAAACCTTTGTGCAGTTCCTTCCAACTTCCCTGCATTCACGCTGCATTTGTAATTGGTCTCTCCTCTAAAGAAGTGCAAGGGCATCGTGCAGCTTTCTCCGCCCTCAAGAGTTACAGGTCCATCAGGCAAGATAGTCATTTTTCTGATTAAAGCAGAGAACAAGGGCTACCTGACTCCCTTTCCTATCTGTTAATCAATAAATGGCTCTTTACTTCTGTTTTTCCTTGATTAATATAAAATCATCTCCTTTCTTCAGAGAGTGTTTGTGAAGCTCAGTTCAATCAAGTTAGAGGAATGTGTTGAAATCTATGGTGCATGTGTGCCAGAGGAGTGAAACATTACTAGTGGACCTCACCCCTATGCATTAGCCATAAGATTGTAAGATCTGGATGAATACCTATAAACTAGGTTTTAAAATTTTCACTGGCTTTTTTAAATCAATAGTTACCTGGCATGGTCAGCTGCAAATCATAATTTTTAAAATATTTTTCTTAAAGTTCTATCTTCCATAGATCACTGCACAATAATCTCAGCTTTCATTAGAAAAAAAGTAAGCTCATAGTTGTCATGGTTACAAGGAAAAGCAAGAAAGGTGTGAACCTTGACAGTTCCAAAACCAAAATGCAAATAAGAGAAAAATCTAAATGTCATCTGATTTAGGAGGAGAAGTAACCAATATCAGTCTTTAAATATTCAATTTTAATTTGAATCACAATGAAATGCTTTGACTACTAAGTTTTATGTATGCAAGTACTTTGCATCATCTTTTTGCCACATCCTGGCAAAAAGTGACAATGTAAATCTCAAGAAATTTAGAAGGCAGAAAATGAACTACTGTAGCTCTGACAAAGTATGGGCAGATATCAACACAAATAAACGTTCCTGTGGGAACCCCCATCAGTCTTCCCTAGAGAAGCTAAATGTGGCAGTACCACTACTCTCAAAGGACTGAGGAAACATCCGAAGATCAAGCTACCTAAAACGAGTCTCCTGTTGAAGATCTGATTTAGGATAGAAAAAAACCTCAAAATTCCACTGACAGGGACAAAAATGACAAGAAAAATATTTTGATTTGGAAATCGGAAAACGTACACTTGAAACAGGTATGATATTTAATGTAGGAGTTAATTTGCTTGATGGCTGGAACTGTGAGCCCTTCTCTGATCAAGAAGATTCAGACAAGAATATTCTTGTATAATATGCAGAAAGGTGGTGAAGTCTTTGTGATTCCAGTGCTGTTTTAATGCTATAGGTTTTGCTGTCTTTTTCCTGTAGAATAGCGGTATCCTTTTTACCATAGCATAATCTTCTCTCTCTCAAGGTGTGATACAAAACGTTAAGATGTTAGGATGTCCCTCCTTGAAGCTTGTAAACCATGAATATCTGAAGGGCTTATCATGGTACTGTTGCTTATGATTAATTATGATTATAATTTCCAGTGTAATGTATTGTTTTATGACCATATATTTAAATATATTTAAATCCATTTATAAATCTATTCACTTTCAGTTTGTTTTGTTATTCTTCTGTAAACTAGCAAAAGTCTGCCAAAATACATACCTACTTTTTTATTATCCACACATTTCTATCATGCATATAAAAACAAATACTAAATCCCTTTCATATTTTGCCCTTGTCAATAACTTCCAGAAACTCAGTTTTTCTGACTGTACAGTACTTCGCCTCTGTCAGAAATGGTGGGAATTACCTGTTCCCTGAAGCAGCAGAATCAAGTCTAATATACTTTAAAATACAAAGAGTGTAAAATTTCGAAAACACTTCAGGAATTCCAGAGCTTAAGCCCCATTTTCGTAAGTTAGTTAAGGCCAGATTTCCAAAGCTTTTGGAAAATGTAAATAGATGCCTAGAGGGCTTTCAAAAGCACACATCAAGATGGGGGGGTGGGGGGAGAGAACAAAGTATTGCCTCTGAGGTTTCCATATTAAGAAGTTTGCATGGGAAAAAAAAAAATTTTTTTTACTTCTCATGGATTTTTGGAAACGCTCTGAAATAAACACTAAAACATCACTATACAACAGACACTCAGAATTATGTTATAGATGTTTCAGGTCATCCTAGCAAATCCATCACAGCAAAAAATGTTGCTTTTCTTTGCAAAGTCTGTATTTAACATGAATTCAGCAGGTTAATTCCTTTTTTGAAAGCAGTTTCCCTGTTGTTTTCTAAAGTCTTTTTCTCAGTCTCATTCCTTACTTCTGTGGCCCCTCAGTTGGGAAACATGAGAGGGCAAGATACCTGCTTTCAACAAAGAACTCATTTCCCAATCCTTATGACCTAAGCACACCAAGCTTCCCCATAAAGAAACAAACTGAATGACTATTTTAGGATAATTGGGTAGCTTGATGCCTTACAAGTTATTGGAAATCAGAGCTGTGAAAAGGTCTTTCCCAGTGTTACCTGTAGTTGCCTCTCATTGAGCACTTCGTTTTTGAGAGGTTTCATTTTTTGCCTACTTCAGACACAACTGAAGAAGAGCAAAGAGAATAACAAAAGCAGGCTTGTGAGAAGGTTTCAGATATGTGCATTATAAGCTGGTTGTTACTGGGATGAAAGTTGCCTTCCTGCTGCTTTTTTCGTCCCTTCTCCTCTTCCATTTATATGATGTCTTTTAAAGTCCAAAGTCTTCAAAAGACCTGTGTGCCTGTGTGAGGCTCCATCCACAAGCATGCGTGTATTTACAGATCTATGCACATCCTCACTGGATTAGGTTTTTCTATGTTAAACTTTTAAGAGCGTGTATCTTGGCTTCTTACATTTATTGGAAGTATCTGCTTTACTGCTGTTGCATCTAACACCCATTTAATAATAGTTTTGTTTCCAAGGTGGGAAGTTCTCACTATGGGTTTATGCCTTGTGTTTCAGATGCTCATGAATCTCACAGATTTGTAGTGCAGCACCATAATTCCTTGTCCTCGGGGCACTGTATGCTGGGACCAGTGATGGGTCTGATCAGCCACTTGGTAGCCTGTGGAGTCTCAACCTAGGAGAGGCTGTGCTGGGTCTGGGCGCTGCCCTGCAGGGTCTCCACGGAGAGGTTTCCCAGTGGAGCTTCCCTTGCAGAGGCTGCCCAGGTGCCCTGACCCAGCTGCCTCCTTGTGCCTTCATATAACCCATGTCTGGGCTCATGCCTCCTGGCACAGGAGGGAGTAGAAACATGTGGTGATAGCTATCAAATAGGCTGTTGGGGATAAAGAAGCCTAAATCGGTTTTAGCAACATTCACTTGAACAGACCTGATTATCTTGGAGACTATATATGAAATAAAGCCTTCACACTGCTTTGAGGTTCGTAATAGTTTTATGGATGGGTGAGAACTATACCCAGGAGTTGAATGGGCCAGTTTTAAGAAATGGGCACAGATCCAGGTTTCTCTAGGAGCAAGTTTTTGAAAACATCATTGGACTGGTTAAAAATCGCTCAGCTCCTCAGTGGCAGAGTTGGGAAGCTGAGCTTCAGGTTCTGGAGTTGTGTGCTCTCGCCAGTGGACAGCACTGGGCTGTGCCATAATCAGAGTAACTCCAGAACCAAAGCTCCAGCTCTAGCCACAACCCAAGGCCAACGTCAGACGAAGCTGTGCTCTACTGCAAGGAGGTACCTCTCCAGAAGCAGATGGACACCTCTTCCCGCAGGCTGTTTTCTGCACAGCCAGCACTCAGTTTCATGGGAGCGTGAGAAAGGTGCATCTTCCGGCATCCTGATACGGGGATGAAAGCCTGACCCGGGCTAGCTGAAGGTTAGGGTACAACTATGCTGTGCTCACCCGAGTGACTGAAATGCAGTCGAGAGCTATCCAAACCATTACAGAATAGCTGTCACAGGTGGTGTTGTGAAGTCAGATCTTATCCGAGATCAGGGCAAGCTAATTCACCTTTCTGGGAAATAAGCTGAACACAGTGTACCCTTTTCTATACTAGGGAAGTATTTCAGAGCAGTTATTTAAAACTGAAGCTCTGTTTCTGAATAGCAAGCCCGTTCCCCTTTTGTAGCTCCACAAAGCCACATCACTTCATAACTGCGAAGGATTTGTGAGCTGCACAGAACTATTAGAAAGGGGATTGTTGCTACTTATATTCCGTCATGGGGGTCATTATCTAAAACGTCCACCTGGTGTCCCTTTGCATTAGGAGCTGTGTACCCATATCGTAAAGAGTTAGGGCTCTGTCTTACAGACTGTGCAGATCTTCTGGGGAATTTCCTAGAGTAAGGAAGAGCGGAGTCCTAGCAGGATGGGACTCTGTCCTGAAACAGTCTGGTGGTGATTTAACAGGAAGTCGCATGCCATCTTCTCCTGGCTGTAAAACTGCAAGAGAACTCAGATCTACATTTTTTTCCCCAAGAGAAAATGTTGTGCTCCTATATATATAGTATATAACTATAGTTATATACTATATATATCCTATATAGTATATAACTGCAGAAATTCTGATGATAATGTTCATGCATGTAACTATAACCCCTGCAGAAGGGTAATTTTAATTTTGGGTCTAGGGCCATAATTCTCAGCAGGTATAAATCACTATTGCTCCAAAAAGACCTATAGCGATTTATATCAAATGAGGATCCAGTCTCTAATTTTCTGTACCGAGTAAAAATGAGCGCTACTTCTGTTTCTTTGTTTATTTTGTTTTTTTTTTTTTTTTGCTTTGGTTTGGTTTGGTTTGGTTTTCCCCCACTGTTCCTTATAGCCTTAAGCACAACCCTCCAGTGGACAGAATGATGAATATTTCAATGTCCCAAGCATGATGGATTTTAATTTCTTATTAGAGGAAGCAGAGGAAGAGAAAAAGTAATAGCTTCAGAGATAATGGCTCTGTTTGTTTGTTTGTTTGTTTTTAAGTACTTGCATTAGCCTGGCAGTCTGCTATTTAACTGAATTTCCTTGAAATCTGATTATTGATGTACATTTTTTTTATTTTATCTTTTATGTCAGACAGCTCACTAGTGTAGTTCAAGAGGGAATGAAAGGGGTGTAAAAGCAGAAAAAGAGCTGTAATGCTAAAGAGAAAGAAGAAAATTAGTATTAAGTATAGGTGGTCAAAAAAGGGAAAAATAGTTCTGTTGAATTATTGCTGTTCTTCTCAATAACTCGGCTGTAAAAGCAATCAATTATGTGACGTGGTAGAAATCCTGGGTAGAAATTTCTAACGCAAAGACCTCATGTCATTTGTGCACTGAAATGTTCTATTGAAATATAAGCACAGGAGGTGTAAGTAATGCAGGCACAGCCCTCTGACATTGACTGGATCAATACCGCATGTATTCTTCTTTTCTGTAAAATCACAGCTCAAAGCTGCTTTGAAGGATCTGGTCACTAAGTAAAGGCAAACAGTGTGTCAAGCAGGATAGCAGTAAATTGATTTAGGCCAATTTTTATTCTTTCAAGCAATGGCAAGTAACCTCTAAGCTCTCTGTTTTTCTGACCTATCTCTGACTTCTTCTGCTGTTTGTTTGCTTTTTCATGTCACTCAGTTTGTGTCATGCTTAAATAAAAAGATGGAATGATCTTTTGTGCTTGGTCACTTTTAATTTGTTTTCTACAAGCTGTACTTACAGTCAGTAGAGTTATAAGGACTGTAATTCTAAGAAAAGCTAAAAAAGAGAAGGTCTTGAATAAGATACTGACTTATTTTTTTACATATTGTAGCAGAAAAGGGTTTCTCAACTAATTAGCTATCCTTTCAACCAAAGAAAGAAATAAACAGTCAACCTAAGATAATCGTTCTGTTTATCTGTGCTGTACAAACACTACTTGTAAAGTAATGATAAGCCCTTTGCACTTAGCTACCACAGTTCATCCAAGCATCTCTCTCAGATGCCGTACAGATCTCCTGAGATTCAAAAGAGGTGTTTACGCAGATTCAGGTGGGAAATGGTTTTCCAGATGGTCCAGTGAATATTTTAGAAATGTCAACAAATGTCTTGTTCTACAGTCTAGTGAAACATATAACATTTGAATAGTAAGGTGTGCATCCCCACTCCTCAGGAAGGGATGAGAGAAATGTAGATGAAAACTCCTCGTTCCCTTTGTTTCAGAGCAGGGATGTCAGCCTGGGTGTTTTCTCCTCTGCCCATCCTCTGCAGAGGTGCAGTTAATTCCCTCTCACCTCAGCCTAACCTTCATTTCTCTGCCAAGCAAGCTGGCTGGCTCACCTCACAGGGTGGGACATGTGAGTGAGCAAGGAGCCGATGCTCCATTTCGCTTCTGAGGTTTGAGCGAGGACAGTTTAGCCTTCCTCTGAACCCTCACCTTCCAGCATCTAGCTCTCTTTGGGGTTCTCTGATTTTAAACATGCCATACCTGAGGAGCACTCCTGACAGAAGCTGTATTGAAACATACACATTTTTTCTGACAACAACCCCGTCAGTGTTTCCTGTTAATCAATACCTTCTTGGCTTTCTCTCATTACAGGAGCTGGGGGTCTGCTGCATCTCAGTTTCCCTTCCGTGGGCTGACGTTGAAATTGGAGGCACTTTGGGCAAGCAGGAGTAGTTCCTGTAGGCTGTAAAAGGAAACAAGAATAATAGGGCCTTGTTACTTCCAACACATATAGCTGACTATAAGGAAATTTTGTTTAGACACAGTTTTGTTTCTTAGTAGTGAGAGGGTTATGAAGAAGATCTTGTTTGTTATTTGCTAGTTATGCCCTGCTGTGAAACTATTTCTGTTTTCTGAGCCTTTTTTTTCCATCCAAAGGCAACCTTCCTAAAACAACATTCCCAAGCGTGTTTCACACCAAGCTTTTTGGGAAAGTTTGGCAAAGTCATACACCTGTTTATGCCTAGCGTTTTGTGAATATTTGATCTTTCACAAGCAGTGCCAAAGAGATTCACCGTGAAAACAACAAGGATCTAAATAATTTTGGGACAAATGATGGGTGGTTTTCTCTCTTCCAGTGTTCAGTGTTTGTAAACTTCAAAGGAGTAATAACCTTGACAGAAATTACAAAGCCTTGCTTTGAAAAATCCATGCTTTATTTCAGAAATGCCACAATGAAATATCTGCAATGGTTTTGATTTATCTTTCTTCCTTTCCTTC
>VXAL01018598.1:0-12415 GCA_013399475.1 Chauna torquata
GGCGGAGCGGGCCGGGTGCGAGCGCGGAGCTGAGTGCGGCCGCGGCGCGGGCGTCGCTGCCCGTCCGTGCGGGGTTGCGGCGAGCAGGGGGCCGTAGGGAGCCGGCGCAGCAGCGAGGGCTGCCTGGTACCTCGGTGCCTTCCGAATCGCGGAGGGGGTTGAGGGAGGGAGGCGCTGGGTTTTCTCGTGCGCGGCGGCGGAGGGAAGGTTCGAGAAGGCGTTTGAGCTGAAATCGATGCAAAGAGCCCGAGTCCCCCTGAGGCGCTCCAGGGAGTGGATTGCAGTTCCTCTCGTAGCTGCATCCACCGAAGGAATTAAGTTTTAGGGCTGGAACTGCAGCATAACCGCGACCTCAGTCCTGCTCCCGCGCCTCGCGTAAGGCATGTGGGCAGCTGAGAGCTGGCGCGGAGTTTTGCCTCCCCTCCCCATTTAATCTCTTTACTGGCCGTGCAAGGAGAGCGCGCGGTGGGTTTGATAAATGGCTCTGAGAGCAGCCTCGCTCCCATCCCTGCTGGCAGGCAGCGCTGCAAGCCGCCTGCCTGTGTCTGTCTCTGCCGTGTGCCGAGCCTGCAGCAGCCCAGGCAGGCGGCTGGGGGGCTGCTGCCTGCTGGGCCCACCCCACGCTGCTGCCTGGGGCCATCCCCAGGCTTTTATTCTAGCAGCAGCCCAGCCTTCGCAGTGGGACCCCCGGCCGTGCCCCCGCTGCCCCGTGAAATCCCACATGTTCCTGTTGCCCCACATGGCTTTTTTTCTGCTGTTGAGTGCTTTACTCCTGTTGCATTTCGGGTGACTCATGCAATTAATCCCAGTTAATTGCCTTCTCTATATTGCCTTATGCCCCGTGTTTAAATTCCTTTGTGTCCTTTGAGCTGAAGAATAATGCGCTTAAAACAGGGACTTGTTTTGCCAATGAGATTTTTATTTTTCTGCCTGCTCTGTTGAGCACGGCCGTAGGCGTGTGGCTGGAGGGTGGGTGGTGGCAGGGGCTCTGCTGCTGCAAACCGTTGGCCGGTCGCTGGAAATGGGAGAGACTGGGGTCTGGTCACCACTTGGCTGTCGGAGGGGTGGGCAGCACCGACCTCGAGCCTGCCCTGGTTGCGGGGAGCAGGTTTTGCGGCTCCGCGGTTACCCCTCGCTCCGCTGTGGATGTGGCTCGGGTCCGGCTTTGCCCCGGGCGCGCCTGCGGCAGCCGATGACTGTTGTTTGCGGGATGAGGGCCTGGGGTTTGCAGAACTGGGTTTAAAGCAGTGAGGTTTTGCTGCTGGCTATTTGCTCTGTGCGATGGGCAGCGGCAGGAGGGAGGCAAGGGGTCTCCCATCCCCGTGTCCCAGCTGCGTGCTGATCCCTTTGGCTCCGGGTGTTGCAGTGGATGCTCCCCTTGGAGTAGCGCGTCGCAGGGCGGCGGGCCGGGGTGCTGTCAGGGCAGCTCCCGTGCTTTGGTCCCCGCTGCTGCGGAGCTGCGCCGTGGCATTTGCAGTCATGCCGGTCCCCTCTGCCCTTCAACAGTGTCTCCTCTCCCTGGGTATTGCCCCGTGCCCTCCAGCAAAGCTGCTCGGTGTCGGCCTCGCTCAGGCACCGCTGGTCGCCTGCGTAAATCACGGCTCCTCCGCTGCAGCTCTGAAATCCCACGCCTGTCGCGGGTCCCTGCCGCAGGCATTTTGTTCCGCTGCTTTTTGAGGCATCCTCATTGCCAGCACTGCGAGACCACGCGCAGGTTCTCCCTGCACCGCGGGGCAGGAAGGTGACGCCGTGATGCCCGCGGATGCGCGGGATGCGCGATGGCAAGGCGCAGCGGCCGCTGGGTCTCAGGCTGCCGGGGTGCTGCGTGCCAGCGGTGAGACGCTGTCGCGGAGCAGCTGGGGCTGGGGTGAAGGGTTTGTGGGCAGCGCTGCCTGCGCAGCCCGCGTGTGGGCAGAGCTCCGGGTGAGCCTGCCTTTGCACTAAGGGGTCTGCCTCCCCTCGCTCCCCAAACCCCAACTCGCGCCAGCATGCTCCCAGCTCCAAAATCGAGCCCGTGCACCTTCCCTCCACCTCCGGCCAGACCTGGATGCTGCTCAGATACATCCTGTTGTGCAGATGGTTCGCCGAGGAATAATTTTTCCCCTCCCTAAAGACTGCAGCACCAGGGCCAGAATGTGTAAACACCGCAAAGTATCATCTGATACCAGCCGACACTCGGGGGCTTTATCTGCTAGGAAATTATTGTGTTGCCAATATATTAAATAACTCCCTATCTAATGTATGCCCAGGTTACTGTAGAATTCATTTTATAATAAGAGCACTGGGATGCACTTTATTAATCATTCTGTCTAACAACCTGCACTCCACAGTTTCAGTTTGATTTGATTCAATCCTGTCTTTCTGCAAAATATATGGCTGAGTGGGTCGGATAATGTATGGCTTAATTTAGAGTTGTATGGGTTTGAATTACCATTTTCATAATGTGCTGTGCATTAATGTGTTGCATCATTTATACAGAAAAATGTGCAAGGTTTCAAACCTCTCCGGGAAGCAAAAGTCACCTAAAGGGAACATGGAGCAACAAGAAAGGGCCTTTCAAACCCAGCTGGCAGGGGGTGCTTTTTGGGGCAGGAGGTGGGGTAGGGAGGGCCGGGAGCGGGCTGAGGCTCGGATAACACAGGTGGGTGTTAGGACACGGGAAATGTGTGTTTGAAGCTGTGCTGGCAGCAAGCAGCTCTCCTCCTTATTGCATAACAACAACTTTTCCAGCTAGCCCTGAATTGCAAGAGACCTCCAGCGGTTGACTCTCAGGTGACCCTGATCCCAGCGCTCTCCCGTGGACGGCTATAATAACACCAGCTGTCAGTTACCCCGGCTCTGACTGAGGAGGAAAAAGCACTGATTATCCAAATACAGTCATTAAAGGGGAAATGTGTTTTTAGGACTGTCAGAGTGATTAATGAGGGTTAGCAATCCTTGCAAATGCACTTGTTTAGTCTAACTGGCAGCCTCTATTTTCCTATTGATTTATTGCAGCAGTTGCTGAGGCCGCAGTGTGTGTGGAGGGAGTCAGGACACTTCACGACTGTGTGTTATTTAAACGGAAAACATGCAGGATTTTGTTGTGTGCAGCGGAGGGGGGCACCGGCTAAAAAGCACGGTGCGCTTTCGCTTTGCCCTGGCCGTCGAAGGCAGCTGAACAAAGGCAACATTATACCTTGTGCCGGGGAAGGAAAGACTTGGACGCACATGCAAAACAGCTCCGCCGTGCTGCGTGCCTTATAAATATCCCCGTTTGTAAAGCCTGAAGCCCATCTGACCACAAATGATCTGTCCACCCAATAAATATGTGAGCGAAAGAGCAAGGCCATATTTTTTTGTTTTCCTTCCTCTCCCGCACGCAAATCCCCGATGCCTGTTAGGCGATGCAGAGGTGTCTGCCCGCAGGCGCACAAAGCGTTTCAAAGAACGGACCGGAGCACAAAGTCTTCAAGGGCTGGTGCGCGCCCGCCAAGAGGAGGTCAGGTCAGGCTGCGGAGGCAAGGGCTGGAGCAGCAGCGATGGTGGGTGGATGAGAAGTTTCTCAGCTGCATAAAGCAGCTTTTCTTTCCGTGTCAGCCCTGGTAGAAGCCCCGGAGAATACAGGCTCTGTGTTTCCTCCCCGCTGGGGACATCTCCTGTCCCCCTGACAGTGCACCCGCGCCCAGCCCGGCGGCGCAGCCCCAGGGGTCAGGGCTTGGCTCCGGGGGATGCTCGGTGCTGCGAGCGGACCCGCAGGGGGACCCCGTGCTCGGAGATGTCCCCTGCAGCAGGCAGAGCTGCTGCGCCCAGGGCTGCGTGCTGGGGCTGCAGGGGAGCAGCCTGCGGGCAGCGGGGTGCAGAGCTGCCCCGGGTTTGCGGCGGGGCCCCACGCCACAGCCCAGCACTTCCCTCACCTGCGCTCCGGCAGGTAAGTGCCGACGGTGAGAGCCTTCCCAGGGAAAAAGAACGTGGGGAAGTGTCCCCATCGCCTCTGAGCAGCCTTGGGCGGCGCAGTCGGTGCGCCTCGCTGGGGCTGGGGTGAGCAGGGCAGGAGCTGTGCAGAGCAAGCCTGGGGACGGGAGGATGGAGGGGATGCAAGGGGAGAAGGGTTCAGGAGGGGATGAGGGTAAAGGAGTGTCCTGTGGTTTGCCTCCAGGCAACGTCAGTAGCAGGGCAGCACCAGCGAGAGGAGGTGTGTGGAGAAGAGCAAAGACCTCGAGGTGCTCAGAGAGCCTGAAGCCAGAGGAGCGCAGGCAAGTGTCCAGAGGGTGCTCGGCGGCCTGGAAAGCTGCAGGTGGAAGAAGGCTTTCGTGTGGCTTTAAATGACTGCTGAAGAGCCACTGCTGTCACTGGTCAAAACCTGGAGTGCGGTACAAATCCTCCCAGTGGCACCAGCATCTGCTTGCAACAGGGCTGCGCCGACGTCTTCCTCGAAACAGGATGCCCGTTTTTTGCTGGTTACAGCGTGGGAAGTGCCCAGGGTGACAGTACATGGTCACGGGTCCTGCCGCCTTCCACAATGTCCGGTGTGGCTCGGCACGGCCGTTCGGCGCGGGGGCATTGGCGGGCTGCAAACTGCCCCGGTCCTGCAGCTGAGCTGCACCCGCACTGGTTCCCTGCAAAGCGCAGCCCCGCTCGCTCAGATTTACACCGGCACGCGTGTAAGTGATACTGTTCATTACTGTGATGCATGGTTAATAGTTATCTCTCTGTTTATTATCATGATGAATAACTGAAGAGTCGTAATTCTGTATACACAAATGTTTCAGCTAAACGCTCGCTGGAGAACGCTGGGGGAGACGCTCGGCTGACAGCTTAGTTTACAGAGTATATTCCTTGAGCTCAATTCACAATAACAAACAGATTTCCACAGACCGTAATGTTTTCTAACACAGCGTTTATGGAAACCTCCCAGATCAGCTTTGCCATGACTTCACCCCACCTTCCAGCACAGTGCACGGGACAGGACGGGAGGAGTGCAACCTCCGTGCGGACGGACCGACCCTGGAGGTGCCTTTGCAAGAACAGCCACTGGGAGCTGATGCTGCACCGACAAAGCGATGCTGACGTGGGGACTGAGCGGGATGGCACGCTCAGTGCTGCGCAGGTGCAGCGTGCCCAGCGCCTCATGGTGCCAAACGCCGGGATGGTCCCCACCGGCACCCAGAGCCGGAGCCCTCCCAGCCCAGCAAGCAGGCGGCAGCTGAAGGACACACAGCGTCCCTGGCATCTGGCGAGCAGACACAACGGCCTCGGCTGGTTTTATAATCGCCTATAAATCAGGCCTCCTGCAACCCGACCACGGGCACCCTGCAGGATCAGAGAATAAAAATGGCCTGGTTTTCTCCTCCGTATTTGCAAGAGGACTCATGGCAGCAGCTCGAGCATCTCCACCAGCCACCCCATGGCACCCTCCCCAGACCCCACCCAGCCGGGTGGCAGAGCAATGTCGGTCCCCGCTGCCCAGCGGTGCTCACCAGGAGGAGCAGATGCTGCTGCTGAAGAGAAAGGGACCTGTGGGAGCCCAGGGTGCTGGGTGCCTGCCCTCGGTGAGCGCTCACACCAGAGGGGTGCATGGGCAGGCGGCTCTGGAGAGCAGAGGAAAGAAGAGGGGGACTGAAACATTTCAAGACATGCTGGAGCTTTATTGCTGAGATTCAGCCCTCGCTGCCTTCGCTGCACTCCTCTCCTTGGGGCAGAGGAGAGGGGAGATGGAAGCATTTGAGAGATTTGCTGCGTTGTTCTTTCCTGGCGTGCTCGCTTGCTACAATCCAGAGCTGGCTTCTGCTGCGCTCTTCTCCTGCCTTCCCCAAGCTGAGCGTGGTGACAGGACCACTTTTTGCTGCCAGCACTCGGGGACAATCAGCCCTCTCGTGCCCCCAGCGCAGTGACGGGGCTGTCTCCACTCGTGACCACGCAGGGATGGGGCTGGTAACTGCAACCTTGGCTGCAAACCCAGCGCCGAGCCTGGGAGCTTTGCTGGGCAGAGCTCCTGTAAAAGTGACTAATTGTTTCTGCTGGAGCAATTGTTACCTTCGCGGGTTTCTGTTCCAGTTCTCTGCACAGCCTCAGTGACGTCCGTGAGGTGCAGAGGGACGGCAGCCAGGTCCGGCTTCCAAGGTGGAAAGAGTCATGTTCTGTGGAAAATGTCTCTGACATGAACCAAAGCGCAAGCCGTGCTCGCGCCGAGCTGCTGATTTGTCACAGGCGTGGAGCAACCTCATGTTTTTAAGAAAATTATTGCTCAACCCACCCCAGATAACAAACCCTTGCAAAGCAGGGGTGGGAACAGGAATTTACCACCGAGGAATGGAGCTGAAAAGACCTCCGTGCCTTCTGGTGTTTATGCACGTTTCTTAGGCTCTGGCTGCATTTCAGATTAGGAACAACTGCTCAGGAATCGTTCGCTCAGTGCACGCCTCGCTTGCTCCTCCAGCTGCAGAAATGTGTTATGCCCTTGATTGCCGCTTTGCTGGTTCCCAAACCTTTCTGACTGGTGGCAGCCGGTGCAGCGTGGGCACGGAGGAGCCCTGCTGCGTGCCTGTCCAAGAGCAAGGAGCTGGGGAGGTGTTTGGAGGGGTTTCTCCCAGGAAGAGCTGCGAGAAGAGCTCGAGGTCCCCAAGAGCCCCAGCGTCGCATTGCTTCATCCTCCGCGTGAGAAAGAGCTTGCGGCCCTTTGCACTACAGAGGAAGCTCTCGTAGCGCTTGGACCCATCGTGTTATTTTTGGGGTCTGACTCATGCTGCTTGAATGCTTGGGGTTTGCGTACAGCGAGCGGCACGCTCACAGGGAGCGTGGAGACAGCCGGGGGGACGGGGCCCTGGCTGGTTTTGTGGGGGATGCTCAGTGCCAGGAGCAGGGATGCTCCGTGCCGGGGCACGGAGCTGTGGCACAGCGGGAGGGGGCTTGGAGCCCCCCAGCTTGCAGCCCACATTGCACGCTGGTGCCTGTCCACTTGCACAAGCACCCAGCACGCTGCAGCGATGGGGTTTTGGGAGAGGGGCTGGGTTTCTCCCCAGGACAGAGTGGGGTACCGGGGATGCCGTCAGCATCCTGCATCCCACCCTGGGGTGCCCCTGCTCATCCCTCGCCACCGCCCGCCGCAATGAAGGGCGCTTTTATCTCTTCTGTAGGTACAAATGGAGCTGTCAGCTGCGATCAGCCCCGCGATATGACAGGTTGCGGGAGCCGGGGCCCCTCGAACAGAGCAGCCTTGTCTGTCAGAGCCGCCTGACACTCCCCATAATGGCCAGATGGATGAGACTCTGAAAGTAGGGCCCGGCGCGTTTTCAACTCTATTTTGGGTGAAAACACTTCTTGAAAGATCTTGAAAGGAGCTGGCAGTTTAGTAGTTCAAATGATTAATGAGCACTGGCTCTGCCGGGTGGATTTCTCGCGCCGTGCCAGCAGCCGGGCTGCTCCAGCAGCCCCAAACACGCCACCCCCCGCGCCCCCCCCGTTTTCCCGGAAATGACACCAACGCGACAGGCCCCGCATATGGAAAAAGTTAAATATAAATTACTGCTGAAAGAGGCCTAGCTGAGCGGAGTTAGTTAAAGATGTTTATGGATTCAGAAACACGGGCCTGCATATGTATTTAGAGATGACAAATGTGATTCAATAAGTAAAGAATTTCTCTGTGGGCTGAGGCAGGGCTCGGGCACTGGGGGGGCTCCCCGGCCGCTGCGGCTCCATAAATCTGGGGGACAGCCTCCTTGTTCCCTCTTGGGCAGCTCTGGGTTCATTTTCCTTTTTTCCAAGATCAGACCAAGGCACTGCACCTCCCGCGCTTGGCACCGCTTTGTGCCCGGACCCCTCCGTGTGCATCCCCCGGTGCCTCTGCTTCGTGCCCCTGCATCCCAGGGGCCGGTTCCCTACCCTCCACCCCTGCTTGTTTCCTCATTCTTGGTTTTTAAGCCAAAAATGGCCCTTGCTGCCATGGCATGAAGGGACTGTCTGCGGGGAGCTGAGGCATGGTGGTTCTGTGCAGCATCGGGCTCAGGATGTCCCTCGTCCCCAGCGGGGTCACACAGACCCCAGCCACCTGAGGGGATGGCAGAGCCCGGAGGGGCCCTGCAGGGTGGGGGTCGGGTCGGGACCCCCCTCCTGGGAAAAGCCGATGCCGATCCCTGCGGCCAGCCGGGCGCTGCACCGGTGCCAGCGCGTCCCCGTCCCTCGGCTCTCCCGTCCCCTAGGAACAGCGCTCGTGCGGCCGGACCCTGCAGGACTGTCACAGGATGATTAACGACCGACAGCCCTGAAGCTGCCCTGACCGCCAACCCAGGGATTGTTTGCCCTGGTGCTTGACGAGCGCTTTTGCAAGCTGCTGCTCGCAGGCTGCTCAGCGCCCCGGAGCAGGCTGGGGCAGGGGGACACACGCCCCTGCCCAAACTGGGGCTCGGCACAGCCGGGACCGCTGCAAACCGATGCGGAAAACCTCGTGGAGCAGGCCAGGGAGGGATGCCGGGCTCAGGGTGGCCAAACCTGGCACAGCCACGGCTGTAGGCAGGGCAGGATCCGGCCCCTCACATCCCCCGGCTGCCCCACTGCAGGAAAGCGCTTTTCAGGGGGTCAGCGCCTGGCCGGGCTTTTGACCAACAGCCACATTCCTTTGTCCTGATTTTATTCATTAGCAGCGTTTGGCCAGGACACAGAGACAGCTAATGAGGGACTGAGTTTATTGCAGTTTGATTTTTCTGTTAAAACAATACAATAAAATAAATGCACTTGGAAATCTGGTATGTGTTTGTACATAGTAGATTTATGGCTCTGGAGGCTTCCAGAGAGACGCAGCCTTTCATTCCCTTCCTTATTGGAACAGATCATATTGCAGAGTTTAAAGGGCTCTGGAGTTGTGATTTATTTGAAGGGAGAAACCAGGGAAATCCAACTATCTGTTCCCTGGCTCAGATCATCCAGTAACTCCCTGGCCAAGGGAATGTATCTGCACCTCCTCCACGGAGTTTTATTTTTTTTTTCCTCCTGTCACTCGCTTTATCCCACTCTAAATATATCACCAAGACACCGCTGACTTCTGACCTGGGCTTCAGCACCTCGCCGAGGCTTCCCCGGCCCTTCCCGGAATCCCACAAAATAAATCAGCCGCCTGGAGCCCTTTCTGAGCACCTCCGCTCGCTGGGACAGGACCGTGCATGGCCGCTGCCTTGATCCAGAGCAGAGATTCTTGTTTTTATCCCTGGGATCGGGCCGTAAATCCACGCCACCCATCCCCGATTCCTTTCAAGGGAGCCCATTGCCTTCCCTCGCTGCTCTTGTCCCCAGCCCAATGTTTGCACAGCCCCAAGGCGGGGAGAGCACAGCTGCTTGGATTCAAGTCAGGATTCATGCCTGAAAACCCTTTTCATGCAGTTCCTAACCCGCCAGCCCGTGCCTTGCTCCTGCGGCGCGGCTGGACCTGCTGACGGATACAGCAGGATGCATTGTGGAGGAAAGGCACCTTCTGCCCCTCTCCGAGGTTTCTGGCAGCTCAGCTGTCGCAGGGACGACCGGACATTGCTGAGGTCGCCTTTCTCCTCCACTGTGACCCTCTCTGCTGCTGGCAGACGCAGGGACGAAGCCACCACGACGGTGCTGGGCGCCCAGGCTCTGCTCCTGCCCCGCCGTCGCCGCAGCGTCTCCAGCCGGGGCTTTTCCCCCGCACACAGACGGGCTCTGTTCGCCGTGAGCTTCCCCTCCTCTGCCCTCGGAGCTGATCCGCACGCTAATTCCCACGCATGTTTCGGGTAAATCTACTTTCTTTCCCGGGATGAATTGTGGTTTCCAAGCACCATTAATCATTTCCCTTTAGAAAACAGCACTGGGGGGCTGGACACATTGCTCCTTTATTTCCTGGGAGGGTGACCTGGCACCCTGGCACCCAGCCACGGTGCTGGCGTCTGCGGGGCGAGCTCCGCTCCGCGCTTGCTCCCCCCGGCACGGCCCCCTCCGGGCCAGCCCTGCAAAGCCAGAGCCCCTGCAGCAGGCAGCGCCTCGGAGACGCAACGCGCGGGAACCCAGGGGGATGCTCCTCTGGGGCGCGAGGTGTCCCGCCGCAGCAGAGCTGAAATGCAAACCTTGTTCTCCGCGTGCCTCTGTGCCCCTCAAAATAGCTGGGACATGAAATAAGGACCCTTCTGCTTATCGCCCCGCCAGCGAGGCTTGGGTAGGCAGGGAGTCAAAGAAAACTTTTCCTGCCGTGATTACAGCGCGGGTAAATAGGTGCATCCAGCACATGTGAGCAGTTTCCTCGTTTCCAGCTCAGGACTGTCAGGGGATGATTAATGGCCAGCGCCAGAGAACTGCCTTGATTGCCAAGTGCTGTATTGTTAGCACTGACATGTAACGAGCCTGGACATACTTTAACACAATTCTGCACCGTAATCTGCAAATAACGTTCGATAGACTTAATTTGTTAAGTGTTTTCCCCCACGCCCTCCCTCTCCCCACCTTCTTTCCCTTTCAAAAGCCTGTTGTGAGGCAGCCGGGGCACCCCGCATTGTCCTGCAGCCCCGCCAGCCTCACCGGCTCCTTCAGGCTCAGGCAGGGAAGCAGCTTTGTGTCCCCTGCCCACCCAACCCAAATCGGGTGTTTACGCACTGTCAGCCCTGTGCCCTCCTGCCCCCCGCTGACGCCCCGCTGCAGAGAGCCGCATCCAGCCCCGGCTCTGGGGGTGCTGGGGCAGCCCGCCAGCCGGCAGTTTCGACAGCGTTTGGTGTGTACAGCACTCGCTCCGTCTTCGAGGCACTTTACAAACATCTTATTAAATAGCTATTAGGCATCACGGTTAGCAAAGTACTAGGTTTGCCTTCTAGAGCAGCTTCCCCCAGGAGTGGCCGAGCCCGGTGAGGCGAGCAGGGACGTGCTGGAGCTGGGAGCACCAGGGGACAGGGATGGGACGGGGATGGAGATGGGGATGAGATGGGATGGGATGGGATCAGACTGGACAGGATAGAATGGGGATGGTGGTGGGATGGGATGGGATGGGATGGGGACTGGGCGAGTGCAAGCTTTCGGCCCCACCGCTCCCCGCATGGCTGCGCGCAGAGGTAACCTTAAACGCCAAAGCAGGAACAGCGGGGACAGAGTTTTTCCACCTCTATTCACAACTGTCAGG
This sequence comes from Chauna torquata, assembly GCA_013399475.1. NCBI lineage: Eukaryota > Metazoa > Chordata > Aves > Anseriformes > Anhimidae > Chauna > Chauna torquata. Next base: position 11,096 of record VXAL01018598.1, read on the forward strand.
CGGTGATTAATGGCCAACAGGCTCGAGATTGCCTTTATTGCCAGCTTGGTATTGTTACTTGCGACAGTTAATGAGGTTAGACAGACTTTTACGCAGCGCTTGCCGTGGGTCCCAGCCTCGCCTCCCGCCGGGCTGGTGCCGCCAGCGCCGGGATGGTCCCTGTGCTGCCCTGTCCTGTCCTGTCCCGTCTGGGCTGGCGCGGAGGGACAGGTGACAGGCTGGGGGTGACAGCACTGATCGGAGCATTTCAAAGACCTTCAAACTCCTCTCAATTTTTGCAGTAAAACCTGCAAAATATTTTTACACAGGCTCCACTTCAGCGGGACGGGGAGGAACAGGGAAGAGATGAAAAAGGCTTTGAGTGCCAGCGAGAAGTGGGCGCAATAAACCTTTTGTTAGTGTAAAAAAGTCCATGCTGCGAAAAAACAGAGAGTCACAGCACAGACACCACTGAATGTTCCTGGCCCGAGGTCTAGAAGTAATGATTTTTTTGGCTTTTTTTTTCAGGATTATTACAAATAATATTTACCTTTGTGCTAGTTCACATCTTGATGCTGTTAAACACGTGGCCACAGATGGTTTCCCATTCAGGGTAATGATATAGCGCCGATGTTATGAAGCAAAACCTCGCCTGTGAGCCAGAACACCCCACATTTAAAAATCTATTACTTTTCAATATTATATGAATGTATTTTGCTTCAGCTCAGAGCAATTTCCTAGTTTACCCTTATTAAACTGAGAGGGGGCTGAGCAGAGGCTCTTGATTTATGAAACACATACTAGATTCATTAAAACCTTTAAAGATTTAATACATTTTATCAGGGCCTTAAATCTGGGCAAGCATTTTTAAAAAAATCTAATACAGGGTGTATTTCATCTCTGGCACCCTTTTGCGCTTATTTAAGAGCTGTAAAATTTGGATTGACAAATATAGCAGATATTTCATTCCCTATTTCTAAACAGCGCTGAATCCTTCTGACAGGTTTGTTATATATAACCCTTGGAGATCTATCAACTGTAAAGATCAAATTATTCTCCTTTATTGACATTTTATATGTCTCTCCTATGTTTTTAAGTCCCCTTCAACAATTATAGATGCGGAAGATTTAATATATCTTTGCATGCTCAGTCACTTTCCCTGTTCTTACCCCTCCGTCTGGCCGAGCACAGCCCAAATGGGGAACAGAATGTTTCGGATGTGTCGAGCCCGGGAGGAGGAGGCTGGGGGGGGCACGGCTGCGGGGCGTGGACCCGTCGGGGTGGCCTCGACGCTGGGGGCTCGGCGGTGCCCGACCCCCAGCACGAGGGGCCGGGGTCGCG
>VXAL01018598.1:13007-28059 GCA_013399475.1 Chauna torquata
ATGTTTGCCATTCATTTCTGCCAGCTGCCGGGGCCGTCCCGCTGGGCGCTGCCTGGGGAGCGGCAGAGCTGCGGGGTCGCGCCGTGTTCTTAGTGCCGTCGCCAGAGGTACGAAGGGGAGTGGTGGGCAAAAAACCGGAGGCTGTTGCGAGCGCCCGAAGGCGAGCAGTGCTTGCGCAGTGAGAAGCCTGGTTTTTAAGGGTCTTTTCTTAAATCTTTCTCTGTTCAGACCACGCTGCAGACAGATGAGGTGAAAAATGTTCCTTGTGGTACCAGGTGAGATGCTCAGCTGTTATCCCCCACAGTTCTCCATTTTTGCTGGATGCCTTTTGATCCTTTCCCTGTTTCCCCTTTCTCCTTACACCAGCATGCTTTAAAATGTGTAGTTTGGTCTTAATGGACGTGTTTTCCCACCACCACCCCTAACTGAAGCCAGTGAAAGGCTCCATAATGCTTTGCCCTGCTGAGATGGCTTCTGTGCAGCCCTCCTCAGTGTCTCTGCACTGCGTACTTCCCCTGAGCTTCCACGTTTGGAGTTAATGCAGGTGATGCCAATAGGAGTTGGTAATCTGATTCTTGGTCTAGTTATGTTTCTGCTGGATGTAGGCTGCATTATAGTTAGCTTCAGAGCACGCTCCGCTCTCATCTTTTTTGTAGCAACTTATGTGCAAGAATTTAACATTATGAAACTCATATTCTTTTCATAAATAAGTTACTTCTACTGTGCTTGCCTGAACTGAAGCACAGGAAGAAAGTGGATTGTTTGATATCATAGTACAGATGGAAACAGAGAAAGGACCAGGAGTTTGTATATCCATACAGTAGCCACTAAGAGGATGATTTTTCAAAGCCTGGGCCCGCATTTCGTGATCCAGGTTCTGGAGAGACCAGGAGCCTGGTACAAGGCATGGGGTGTTGGGGATTTGCCGTAGTGGTGCTGCGTGGAGGGATGTGAATGCCACGCTCAGCCCGCTAGAGGGGAGTGTCCTCCACAGAAGCTGTCCAGCTGCAGGGCAGAGCATTTGGCCTCCAGCAAACTTCCCCCCCTTTTTTTTTTTTTTTTTGCTTTTTCTTCCTTTTACAGTGGAGGAGTGATGATTTATTTTGACAGAATTGAGGTGGTGAATTTCCTGATCCAAAGTGCAGGTGAGTTCTTCTCCTGTGACCCTGAGAATCCTGCCATCTAGAGTGGTGTTTGTTCTTCTGCTCGTGCGAGATGAGGTGAAGAGGTTGTGCCTGCTTGTGCTTTGATTTGGGGCTGGGGAGTACCACAAGTATTCCCCTGTGTGCCTTGTGGAGCCCCGTGCTTCCTGGGTTTGAACTTTAAACCAGCTTTCCCAGACACCGTTTATTATTTCTTGCATGTACTTGTTCTGTGCTACTGGTTGCTTCACTGATACCTGAATACCATCCATCGCTTTTATTATTTGTATTATTACGGCCCCACTGGGCTTTATGCTTCGGTGAAGAACTTCTGATTTGAATAATGCGGTGTGCAAGAGGCAGGGGAGACAGGGACTCTGTGAGCAGAGGGCTGGAATCTGACACACAAAGAGAATGACCTGTGCAGCCTTTTTTCCAAAATGTTGGGGTTTTTTTTGTTTCTGTTTTTGTAACGTCCTGTTGGTTACAGATGATGGTATAACTGCCTGGGTCATCGGTGGCCTGCTTTGAGACCCCCGGTTGGAGGATGCCCCTCCCTTGCTGTGCGTAGACCACACACACTCTGTATTCTGCGACTTGTACACAACTCACATGTCTGCAGGACAGAGATGTGCAGATAATGTAGAGAGGGCCACTCTTACTAAGATGTCATTCTGTTTGCAAGGCATGTGACAGAATATTGGTTAGGGTGTGATGAAATACTAGTAATAATTAAAACTCCCCTGAACAAGGTAGTTGTTTGTGGTGCAGCCTTCTCTTGTGGGTGCTTTCCTCGTTTCAGTCTGGCACTGCATCTCTTGCTGCTGTGACTGAGCCATAAGTTTTCCACTGCAAGCACCCAGCCCAGGCTGTGGCATCCCTCTGTCCCAGTTGTTAACACCAGTTTCACTTCTTCTTTCGCAGTATATGACATAGTGAAGAACTACACTGCTGACTATGACAAAGCTCTCATCTTCAACAAGATTCACCATGAGCTGAACCAGTTCTGCAGTGTCCACACGCTGCAGGAGGTCTACATTGAGCTGTTTGGTGAGCTACCTCTCTGACCTTTCACTCTCGGATTGATGTCTCCTTGAATGATGTCTCTGCAAGCTATTTGCATGGTCTGCTGATACAGAAGTCCCAGCTGGTGGGCTTTTTACATATTAATCTAGCGTCTGCTCTGTTTGGAATCGGGATTGTTAACCAGTTACAGTTATTTACTGCTTGTTATCTTTTGGTGCTGAGTGCTTCACTGTATTATAACAAAAAAAAAACAAGCCTAAACCTGCCAGTAGTAGCAGAGTAGGGAAGGGAATAGTAATTCTGCTGCTTTGCGTGCATTTAGCAAATGTGACTGGTTGAATGAGTTGCAGTGTTTGCTAGTCCAGATGGAAAAGCTAGTCTTGTGCTCTTTGCTGTTACAAAAAGTCTTGTGGGTTTGATTACTTGTGTGTCATGCGCATTGCTGTGGTTCCTGGGCACTGCGAATGAGTGCTAGAAACCAGGGCTGCTTGGCGAGGGCATGCTGACCTTCCCGTCCTCTCTTCAGACCAGTGGGAAACCAGGCAGCACAAACACTTGGAGCGCATTACAAGAGACAGCCTGAAGAAAAGTGATGGTTTCTTGGTAGCAATAGGCCCGTCACTGCCAGTGCTGAGTGTTTTCTTTATGGCTTTCGAGTGACAAGAAATCCCTTCCAGCATCTGGCAGTACAGCACTGCTGGCTGTGGGTGAAGTGTTGCTGTGAACCCAAAATTGACAGAATTAGTGGCTGGGATTTTTCAGTGCCAAGTGCCTGAAAGAGCACAAGGTGTTTGCAAACCACTTTTCTGTTTAAACAGCGCTTTCCAAGAAGCCTGGCTATCCCCTTTCTGACAGGGCCTCTGCACAAAATGTAGAACTAGGGCTCAGTTCCCCTCCTGTTCCTTTATGGGACTGCTGGTGAATGTACCGCTTCTTTGTCGATGGAGACTCCAGATGTCGGCAGCTGCTGAAGACAACTGCTTGAAATGAACTCAAGGCAACCAATTTGCACAGAAGGAACTTGTATAAACCCCTGTGTAACTCTTTCAGTCAGAGCTGAATGTTTTCTGGCTCCAGAGTTATGAAATGGGGCAGAGCCCATTTCAAGCAGACTTATGTCATTCTCTGCCCCCACATCTGCAAGCAGGTGCAGGAAACTGATAACAGCTGCTTCCTAAACTCCTGGCTGAACTTCATTATGAGTGTGAGTTCCAGCTAGCTATACTGGGACCAAAGCAAATAATCAAGGAGTGTGATGTGATCACTTTCAAGGCTATTACATTTTATTTTCCCTTTGCATTTCTCAGCAGGCCCCAACTGGAAACACTGCTGTCCTTAGAGCTTTTCACTGAAGAAGGGTTTTTTGTGTTGTATTCCTTTTGAAATTTCTTAGCTATGCTGCAGTTAACTGGTACGCATTGAGCCAAACAGCCTTTACTGATGAAATTTTTGCAGCCTATTAAAGTAACTAATGCAGCCATTTTACATTTCTGCCTTTCCATTTTCTTTGCTGCTGGCCCAGATACAGTTCCTAATCAATCATGATTTAGCTGGACCACATCTACTTCAGGATCCAGTTGGGAAGGTATCAGTAGGGAAGTGGGTTAGAGCAGAGATTCTTTACCATAAAAATGCTACTTCTGGCTCAACAACAGTCCACATTGCTTGTTACTGGAAACTGGGAAGAGCTTCATTTTATGCTGGCCATGCTCCTATAGTCTTTCACAAGTTCTTGCCGCTGGTCAATGCTGCTTGACATACTGAGGTGTGAACCTGCCTTGAGATCAGGGATGATCTTTCTCAGGCCAGCACTTCTATATCAAACTTACATTTCTACTTACTTTCCAGGAATAAGAAATCTGAGCCATTCCAGCTAATTCTGTACCTGTTGGCAGCAAGCTGCCTTTGTAGGGCTTTTTAGTTACTTTTTTTTTCCTTCCCTCCAATCAGATCAGATTGATGAAAACCTTAAACTGGCATTGCAGCAAGACCTAACTACAATGGCCCCTGGATTAATTATACAGGTAATCGGGGTTCTACCTGGAGATGTATAGATCATGAGGGTTAACGGCTAACTGGAAATAGGAAACCGTAACTTTTAGAAAATTGCTTTAAAGTACAGAGTTTGTTTAATGTGAAGAATGGGAACAGGGTCCTTCCTGTCCCCTCTTAGCTTTGCCATGTTGGGTTTATTTTGGCGTTACGCAGGGGATACTAGTTTACCCAGGCTGTAACCTTCTTTCACGTCAGGAGATCATTCAGTGCAGTGTTTGCTCTGTGGAGTTTGGAGCTGGTCACAATTTCTGCGGCATGTGAAAGCTTTGTCTGGCAGAGCTCACCATAAGTGTTAGCTCCCCCACCCTCTGCAGCCTCAGGGCCGTTTGCCTTTTGATTGTTGGCTGCTTGCCTATGTTTTCTTCTATCTCTCTTTCCAGGCAGTTCGAGTTACAAAGCCAAACATCCCTGAAACAATCCGGAGGAATTATGAGCTCATGTAAGTGCCTGAGACTTGCACCTTTGTGTTACCAAAAGGAGTCGGTCATCCAGATTAATGTGTTTTCACAGCATGCACTGATCAGAGTGCCCTCTGCCAGTCCTGCGCTCAGCCTCGTGCTGCCTTGCTGCCATTCAGAAAGGGCATGGTGAGGCTGCGCCAGATAAGCGTGCGTCTGTCACTGTAGGTGGCTGGCAGGTCACTGCTGAGTTAGGGTATTTCTCCATTTTGAACACTTGAGCACAGGAATTATTTGCCCAGGGCTCCTTCCCCTTTACACTGGCCCTATTTTAAAAATGCCTTCCAGAGTATGTGAGTGAGTGGCAGGTGGATAGATTCCATCACTAATCCTGCTGTTTGACTAGGATGGAGAAACTGTTGATTCAACAGGCTGGAGACTTGCAAAGCTTTGAAATAACTTTCTTTAATAGCACTTGACATCTGATCCCTTTTCAATGCTGTGAACCAGCTGCCTTTTCTTGCACTTGGTCATTCAGAAATGCTTATGTTCTTTGAGCACTCTGCCAACAGAGTCTGCATAGACCAGAATAAGATCCCTCTCGTCCATTTTACTTGACCTTTTGGTATCATGGTAAGTCATGTGCAGTAAGGTCATGTTAGAATCCTAAATCAGCCTGTTCTTATCTGTTGCCATAAATCCAGTTGAGCAAGACTTGTTCTTGACTTTAATCTCTCTTCCCCGATTGCGAGCAGGAGTGGAATATTTAAATTCTTTTGCATATTTGTACACACGCACACCCTTTTAAGACTTTAGTGTGTACACAAAACAGTAAGATAGAAAAGGGTTTTAGCGTGCAAAATGCACAGACCCGTTTGACTGAATGAAGAGTGAGTTCAAAGCCATATATATCCAAATGAAGGAAAATAAGCTGTCTTGTGGGAAAGTTATAACCATCTGTGAGGACAAGACTTTTACAGGATTTTAATTTCTTACTTTGTTTTAATAGTGTCTGTGTTAATAGTAACCCATTAAACTCACACGTATAGTCAAGACGTTCTGTGACTTGCCTCTGCTGGAAGGCATTGTGGCAGCCTGCAGAGAGTAGCAGGGAGTGTTTCACACCAACTTGACTCAAAAATCGTCCTGCTATGAAGGGGAGGAAAGAACACTTTAGTTTAGAAAAAAGCTGTGCAGGTACATGCACTCACTTTCCTCGTTGCTGCCTGCCCTAAACACGTACTTGAAGGAGGATTAAGTCAACGGCTCATCCTGAAGATGTGGTAGGCCAAGCCACTTCATAAGCTCACATTTTGTAACTGCTTTCTTCTGGCTCACTAGGGAGAGTGAGAAGACAAAGCTGCTAATTGCAGCACAGAAGCAGAAGGTGGTGGAGAAGGAAGCGGAGACAGAAAGGAAGAAGGCCCTCATTGGTCTGTATATCTTTGCCTGAAGGCAGTAGCTACAGGGGGTGTGAGCAGGGTAGGCAGCAAACAGAACCCAGACTGGGGAGGGAGGGAGGTATGCACCTGGTTCACTGTTGGGTGATTTCTCTGCTGCATCTTTTTGCTGCTAATCTGACACTCTTCCAGAGAAACTCAAGGGGGTTCCAACTTTGCCCACAAACGTACGCTGACACCTTCTGAGGGCTGAAAATTCTCCCCACAATTTACTGCCACCAGAAGAGGGTGGGAAGGACTTGCATGGGTAAAGTTGCTTCTGGCAATAGGAAGACTGTGTGATGACGATGTGGGCATGTTTTCTTTCATTTCAGAGGCAGAAAAAATTGCGCAAGTTGCCGAAATAACTTACGGACAGAAAGTGATGGAAAAAGAAACGGAGAAACGAATTTCAGAGATTGAAGGTGGGCGATGAACTTTCCAATAAGTAAATGTTCTGTAGTGACTTTTACCTAAAGATTCTGAAGCAGTTCACCATGGAGTTAAGTAGTTCTTGAATCAGCACAGCGAAGTGTGTATATTAACTGTGTTCATCGGTCCGAACTGACATTTACAGGGGTGAAGTTATTGGTCAAAGGTCTTTCAGTTAAGCCCCTGTGTATGGTTGTATGAGAACATTCTGTGGTGCCTTACATAATGCATTGCAGTTCTGACTAAGTGTGTCTGAATGCTAGGATTCTCCCAACATTTTTGCAGTGTATTTTGCAGTGGAGTTTTCGGGCGGGCAGATCAGTCAGGGTAGTAGAAGGTTCAGGGTGCTTGGGCAATGATTAAGTCAGTGAAGCTTGACTCCATATTCTTTGGTGATTCTTCGTATAACCTGTGTGCAGCAAGTATAGCGGTCAACAAGTATCATAGAATCATAGAATATCCTGAGTTGGAAGGGACCCACAAGGATCATTGAGTCCAACACCTGGCTCCACACAGGACCACCTGTGTATGAAGTATGGAGGAAGGGAACGGCAGGCTAGCATCTTCCTAGAAGAAGTCACGCCAGGTTTTGGCTAATGGCAGCAGACTCTGAGGAGTGGGAGCATCCTACAATATTACCCTGATCTTGTGGGGGCAGCCACATCTCTTGATTATCTGCAATAGGGTAGGGTTGTGGGGGCTTTCTGTGCTTTCCTTGCTTGGGATTCTTCTAAGACCTGTCTTTTTTTTGACAGAGAGAGAAGAAGAGGGATTCAAATTTAGCTTTGCTTTTTTTGTGTAATGTAAAATATTTACAAAACAAAATCTAGCTGGATGCACGCTCCTGGAGAGCAAGGACCTGTCATGTAGCTTCCAGCTCCTAAAGGTTGAGAGAAAGGGAGGAGGAGCTTTTGTTGAAAATTTAGCATTTTGCCTTAACCAATTAATCTGTAATCTCTCTGTTTAGTCTGCGTTTTTGCTTTTTAGTCCTTCTTTAGATCACAGAATCACAGAATTCTTTAGTTTGGAAAAGACCTCTAAGATCATCTAGTCCACCCGTTAACCTAGCACTGCCAAGTCTACTGCTAAACTATGTCCCTAAGCACCACATCTACACGTCTTTTGAAGACCTCCAGGGGTGGTGACTCTACTTCCCTGGGCAGCCTGTTCCAATGCTTCACAACCCTTTCAGTGAAGAGATTTTTCCTAATATCCAACCTAAACCTCCCCTGGCACAACCTGAGGCCGTTTCCTCTTGTCTTATCGCTTGTTGCTTGGGAGGAGAGACTGACCCCCACCTCGCTACAGCCCCCTTTAAGGTAGTTGTATACAGTGATAAGGTCTCCCCTGAGCCTCCTTTTCTCCAGGCTAAACAACCCCAGCTCCCTCAGCTGCTCCTCAAAAGACTTGTTCCCAGACCCCTCACCAGCTTTGTTGCCCTTCTTTGGACGCGCTCCAGCATCTCAATGTCTTTCTTGTAGCAAGGGGCCCAAAACTGGACGTAGTATTCGAGCTGCAGCCTCACCAGAGCCAAATACAGGGGGAGAATGTGCAGCTAACTTTTTTTTAGGAGCTAGTCTTGACCAGGGGCAGGAATAGGAATGTTTCTTTGCATACTGTGCTTCTTGAAATCTTTTGTCAAGGTGATCTTTTTATGAGGTTGTACTGTTAAGAAGACGTCCCTCCACCCATCCAATACAATGCTTTATGAAGCAAATTCCAGGACATGAAAGAAGTCTGCGTTTCCGGCTCAGAGTGGCAAGGCCTTGTTTTTAATTCCATTCATTATAGGTCCTGTCAAGCTTTGCAGAAGCCCACTGAGGAGCCAGTTAAGGGTTTTACAGATCAGCAGCTTCTCATTACAAAGTTCTTTGCAGAAGTACGGTGTTTTTTATTTCTTATAAATGTGTGTCACAGGGTGTCAGTTCAACCCCATTCCAGTAGAGGATTCAGGTCTCCGTCATCCTTTCTAGTGCCCCTGACAGAGAACACTCTGGTTATTAGCCAAAAGAGAGGAAGTCTCAGGACAAACCGTCCAATTTTTAAGTGTAGTTGCTCACAGGTCGCCCTGCTAGTATAGGTAAAGAAATGACTTAGCCAGCTGTGCCACTCTTAGATCCAGACTAGCATGTATCACAAATACGTGGCTCCCAGTTACAGAAGGAATGTCCAGAGATCACCTCAAACCAGCCAGATTAAGCTCATCTTAGCTTTAACTTGATGGCCTGATATCGCGTCAGTGTCATCTGATGGATAAAAAGTCAGAAGAAAAAAACAAGAATGTGATACAGAAAGGAAAAGTGTTTCTTTCCTTAAATGTCTTTGCTAGGAGTCAGGGAAGTTCAGTATCCTGCGGGATCAGACCCTTGACGCAGTTCCTAATATTGGAGTGAAACAGCTCTCCCACATCTGTCCAAGGGGCAGAGCCTGCAAAGGTTAAAATTGCCTGCCCCTGTGTGCCAGAATCTTAACCTCAATATCCCAGACAGAATTCCATCTGGGGAATTGCATTCACAGCCACAGACTTCATCTGTAGAGCAGTCTGCTGTGCTGTTCTTGGAGTCCTGTGCAAATGTCGTGGGTAAATACCACTTTTGCAGTGGAACAGTTGTTTCGTTTGCAGCACAAGAGTTAGTGGCTGGCTAGAGAAGAAAGAATATTCTCAGCCTGTGTGACGGGGTAGTAATAAAAACCTTATGTTTGTAAAATGCTTTGAGGTCTTCAGTTGCAGATACAATTTACTTATTTAATATTATCATCCTGTAGCATTTTAGATGTAAAGGGAGATCCCACTTCTGGGTTTCCCATTTTGTTCTCTCTTCCCCTTGTTGTATCCCTTACAGTTTAAATGTGGTACTGGCTGCTTTAAAAATTTTCCAGCTGCAAATGGTGCTAACGTGACTGGAAATAAAAGTCTGAATGTGGGAGCATATGTTTTCTTCCAGATGCTGCGTTTCTTGCAAGAGAGAAGGCAAGAGCTGATGCTGAATGCTATACTGCTATGAAAGTCGCTGAGGCTAACAAGGTACTGTTATTTCCTTATGCTGTGCCTTGAAGCAGAGCTCCTTACATTAGGCAGTATAGAAGAACTCAGCAAAAGAGCAGGCGGTATTTATTGATTGCTCATTGTGTCTCGTTGTGTAAGTCGAAAAGCAAAACAAAGATGGAAAAGTTATCTTTGAGACTGAAACAATAATGAGATCCTTATTTGCAAATTCTTCTCTGGAGAGAGAAATTTGTGTCAGGATACATGAAATATCTGGTTATGTCTGGAGACAGCTATGCTAGATGCTAATGGGGCTGTGGCTTCCACTATAGATAGAACATGCTTTTGTAATCAGAAGTGTTGATCCATTTCAATCTGCAAGCTGGCAAGTAATCAAGGCAGGGAGATCTCTAGAGTGATAGACAGGCTTAGAACAAACACGCATTCAGGTAAAGAACAAATGGAGCTGCTCTTATGCACCATGCTAATTAGCCTGGCAAAGCCTTGTTCCTGCAAAATAAAATCAAACAAAACAAAACAAAACCCTGGAAACAGAGAAATTATGTGGATACAGTTGCCAAGCTTGTTACTGCCTACAGCAAGTTCCCAGGACGTCCCAGCAGGAAGACTTTCTTTTTTGTAAGGGTCAGTAAGAATGGACAGAGGTCTGAGATGTTTGTGCACTAGTTCTGTCCCAGTTATTCCACTCTCTGCTATAATGTCATTATCCTGAAAGAATGATCTCTGCTTTCCGAAACAGACTCTTCAATCTACTCTGTGGAAAAAAGCCAGTTGTATTTTTCTTTCTAGTAGCTTGCATTGGAAGACCTTTCAGTGAGTTTTGTGTTTTAGAACATCTCCATCTCTGTGGTACATTTGGATTGAACATTTCCCCAGCTGCTTCCATCACTTTCTCGTTTTGCCATTTAGTCACTGGGATTTAGAGCTTTGCTTAGACACGCTAAAAGAGAGCCGCCTTCTGGGTACTCCCTCTTTGCAGCAGGAGAGAGGATGAACATGCCCACTAGTGTTCTGGAAACCTGGATGTCTTGTATGCTTATGACAGAAATTTGCTTTTGAATGAATCGGAGCTGTTAGTGATCTGTTTTCTTTTTGTGCAGATGAAGTTAACTCCTGAGTACTTGCAGCTGATGAAATACAAGGCTATTGCAGCAAACAGCAAGATATATTTTGGCAAAGATATTCCCAACATGTTCATGGACTATGCAGGTAGCCAGACTAAATTTGCAGAGGGACTGGCAGAAGGAATCCGTGAAGAGGATGGGGCAGGAACCAGTGAGGACACAAAACTGCTTCATAACATCAACTGAAAAGAAACATTTATATTTGTTTTATATCAAAAGAAACGTGAACTGGGAAGTTCCTCTTTGTTTTCCCCCTTTCCTGTACTGAAAGAGATGAATAAGACTTAATCCTCTCAATCTTTTGTATGACAATTAGACACAATACTTTGGTAATTATGGGGTGTTTTTTTTCTGGTAGCTTCTGAGCAAACAGCTCCAGATATGTCTGGTAGGTGCATCTCTCCCAGCTGATGGGCTAATAAACCCAATTATTCTGGAGAGGCTAGCTAGGCTATCTGTTCTGCAGCCAGCTTAGATGGGTACTTAATTTTGGATTGAGGTGGTTTGTAGCAGTTGGAAGTAAGTAAGTTTTGAGATTTTGATGGGAGGGGGATTGCTGCTATGACCTTTTTTTTTCTAGTTGGAAATTTCCAGTACTTAGTTTCAAACCCCTTTTGAAAAAAGGTGCTAGACTTTTGTACACTACCTGTGTCTGCTTGAAGGCCCAGACATTGTCCAGATGGTGGGTCACTGCCTGTGGTCTGGGGCACTGGGACTAACAGTCCATGTGTACGCTGCAGGTCCATCCTGTGTGCCAGGTGTAGCAAATACATGAAACCACCTTTTACTGAGGTCTAAGCCAATGTGTTTTGCCTCAGTAGGGCAGCTAAAACCGCGTGCACAGTGAGTTACACAACTTCAGATGAGGTGTTGCAAGTTACCTATTTACCTTGGGGGGGATCTAAGCCTTACAACATGTGTCAAGCAGGTAGTGGCCCAAACTACTCATTTTCTGCATCTTAACACTGGTTTGTTTTCCATTTGTCATATCTGGGGAAGGCAAAGGGGAGTCTGTATTTTGTAGTTATTGCCAGCAGTTTATCTGCTAGGTGAGGGGCTTAGATATGCTGGTGGAGGCAGTGTCCTGCCAGTGGCTGATTGGATTTAACATTTGGTGAAACCAGACTGCAAGCATAGTACTTGTCACAGTCGTCATAGAAAAACTAGAAAGAAAAGAATTTTTATCTCAGGGACCCTGACTTTGCTTAAAAGCCTTGCTGGTGAGTAACTGCTTGAATGACCAGTACCACAGTCATTGCAGTACATCATCTGCTGGTCTGCAAGACCAACTGGATTTCAGTGTTTGTAGTTTTGTATTAGAAAGAGGATGTTCAGTTAAACTAAAAATGAATGGAACAGAGTTACTGCTTTTGTTAGAATAGACCTTGAAAGGAAGGTTTGCTAGTAGCAAAGGACACAAAACATCATCCTGAAAAAAATCGTAGGGCAAAGATGACAACCTCTTGTCTCTGGACTGTTCAAAGAGAAATTTTCCTTCTTTGCTCAGAACAGTGCTATATAATGTACCTTTCACTTCAGAAAACTGATTAATTCTTCACATAGCAGATGCAAAGAGGTAATAGTTTTTTGTTTTACACATGCAAAACTTGAGGGGGTGTTAAAGACAAAAGTTCAGGGTTAGAGAACTATTTTTTTTTTTTCCTCCCCAGTTCCATCTGCCACTTGGCAGAAGAGCCTGTTTATTAATTGCTGTTATAATTTGCAGCCAGTATATCCATGTAAGATGATGAAAGTGTAAGCACTAAGTTGGTCAGGGACCAACCCATTGAATTTGTGATCTTGTGCCCAAAATGCTTGCTACCTACTACTCTTTAGTTTCACTCTTCAGTGTTTTAAATATGCATTGGTCTTTTTAATAAGGCAGTCACACTAAGATAGAAATTTGATGAATTTCTGCTGCTCATTCCAGTATTTTCACTTCAGTTTTATTTTCCCTGTTAGGAGAATGACATCTGATACTTGAAAATACAAAATAAAAGATACCATCAGTTTCTGCTGGAGAGAAGTCCCATCTCCTATATGTCATCTTTGTATTTGTTGGAAAACCTAGCTAAGGAAAGTTCCATCTCCAGACTGATGTACTACACTAGAAAACACTGGTCAAAAAATTGCATCAATAGGTAGGCTGTAATATTACTCACTTTTATACATAGGTCTCTGCAGGAAGATTATGAACAGGGAATAGCAGAAATTTAGGAATGAGGTAATAGTAATTTTTGAGGGTGATCTCATTTGATTGGGATTGTTCTACATTCACATTAAGGATTTCCATTAGTAAGTAAAACCTACTTTTTATGCAAGTATTTTCACTAATGAAAAGACCCAAATAAACCAAAGTGGTATTATAAAGTATGTTTTTGTATGACTTTACAGTAAAACAATAGTTTGGAATAAATAGGTCTTAAGGATTTTTTTTTTTAATTGAAAACATTACTGCTAAAGTATTTCTCAGAGGAGGGGGGAGAATAGAAAAAGGAGTAGCCAGTATTATTAATTTCAAAACCACATTTTTAAACCATTATGGAACCTTCATGATTCTGCATCACTGAAAACCAAGTAATTTAGTTAAACTGTAATAAGAGTAAAAAAGTGAAAACAAAGTTAAAATCGTACCAGTCTTTACAAGCGAAAAGTGATTGTTACTTTTTCATTCAGGTTCTTCATTATATGTATAATTTCCTTAATTTTCCAGAGTAGTCACTACATGTAAATCTTTATTCCATCTATGTCTTTAATGGTCATTTTGTCATAAACTCCATAATCTTGCAATCTTGAAATGAAGATCTGAATTTTAAAACCACCGTTTAACAAAGCAAATACAGGTTTGTGGCATTGCTGATATCTGGGAATTGCTGGCAGGAGCATGGTAATGCTTTACCAGTACGGTCGTTGATCTTATGTATTGAATTAAAAGCCTTTTTATTTTGATATTTGCTATGACAATAAAATGGCCTTCAATTTTAATTTCAGTCTGTTTTTATGGATGACCTTTAACACAATGGGTAGATATGTTTGCAGGGGAAGATTTGCCAGGAGTAAATCTCCAGTAGGAGAGCACAGAGCTGCAGCGTGCTGTGGATCAGCACTGTGCGGGCAGACAAGTGCCCGTGCTGCTGCACAGTGAGTTCCTTCTCTCTAGAAAGAAGGAAAGCGGAGCTCTGGCAGAAGAACAGGGGCAGAGGTGCCTGTGTCGGCTCAGCAGCCGGCTGAGGAATGCTTGTAGGCATTTGGGCCCCGCTTTGCTAAACTGGGCCAGTGAAGAATACAGGAACAAGGCTTCAGTGGCAAATGTCTAGGATTTGGTAAAGTTTGCAGAAAACCATTGTCATGTTTTACCAGACAAAGGGCAGGAACCTTCTGGGTATTTCTGAACAGCTGTGTAAATACTGTCATTGCTCAGAATATGGGGAGGGAGGGTGAGTTCTGCACATTAAGGCAAATATTTTAGTTAATGGGTTCCAGCTGGCAGTTTCCCATTCTTTCCATTTGACTTGCTGTGATAAAGCCTGGCATTGTCCACGGCCCCACAGCAGTGGGGCCTCCAGTTCCCCATGGCTTAGTTCTAACTGTGTGGCTAGCATGGGTGGCTGCTGCGTTTTGTGGCTGTGCTCCAAGCGTTTCCCACCACCGCACACCCCTGCTTTCACAATTGCTTGCTCAAATAGGGTGTGCAGAGCAACTGGCATAGCCTGTGCTGTTTTTATGTTTTTTGGTTTTTTAATGTCAAAAGTTGCACTCTAGAGGAACTGTTCTTTACGCAGACGGCAAGAATCTGATTTTTTGGGGGGTGGATCTTGGGGTGTTTTTGTGGTGTGTTTTTGTTTGTTTTTGTTTTTTGACTATGCAAGGCATGCAGCTCAAAATCAGTTCTGCGTCATCATCGTGGAGTACCTGCACACTGACCAAACGAGGCTGTTGGCCACTAGATTTTCTTTCTCATCGTGAGGGCTGTGGGTTGCTGCAGATGCCTTAACTCCGACGGAGCCTGGCGAAGGCTCCTGCCCAGATGCCTTCTCTCTCTCTCAAGCTGTGACCGGCAGAAACCTGGCAGAGCTTTTCCGCTCGCCTGCAGGAAGAGGTTGGGGTGCTGGGACAGATTCAGGCAGCTCTCCTCGCCGCCCATCGCAGCCTGGTCAGGCCCTGAGCAAGGAGCGCAGCGACCCAGACCTGTTCGACGTGGGGTGTGCGGGCACTCGGATTTGGCACGGCGGTCACAAATTTGGGGTAAAACCCAGGTAAGGTCTGCGGGGAGGGAGGGGAAGGCGCACGCTGCGGGCAGCCAGTACCAGGCCTCGCGGCCCAGCCTCTCCCCGCAGCAGCCCCGGGCCCCGCCGGTGCCTTTGCGGTGCCCTTTGCGCGGTCCGCAATGGCGCCCTCGACCTTCCCAACATGGCGTCGCCGCCCGGGC
>VXAL01018598.1:56469-86360 GCA_013399475.1 Chauna torquata
GCAGGTGAGCGGAGCTGTTCCTTCAGCACCGGCGCGCACCTGGGCCGCCGCGCGGCGCGCACGCCCCAGCCTTGCACACCCACACCCCGCACGCCCCAGCCTTGCACACCCTAACCCTGGACACCCCCAGCCCCGCACGCCCACACCCCCGCACACCCACACACCCCACCAGGCACCCAGCCTGCAGCCGGCCCGAGCTGGGCAGATGTCACACGCACACCGGTGGGACACTTGCTCAGTGGAACAGCCAGGCTGGGGGTGCAGCAGCCGAGCGTGCCACCGGTGCTCGCTGGGTCCCTGCCGTAGTGGCAGCCACCCCGTGCCGGCGCACGCCTGGCATGCCTCTGATAAGATACGTGCCTCCAATCTGGCTAATAACCCAAACGGACTTCCTCTGGGCTGCAAAGCCTTTGTGAGGCCGTGCTGACAGTTGCAGCATGCTCTTATCCTGTGTGCAGGCGATAACCCACACGGGATAAGGCTGCTCCAGAAACGGCTTTGCGGGATGGGACAGCGGCCACAGGACATGTGGGGCTCTGCAGGGTCCCCCCGCGGGGAGCCCGGCTCTGCTCTGGGAGGGTGGCAGCAGCAGTGCGGCCGCGATGTGCTGAGGGCAGCGTGGCTGTGCTGGCAGCTCACGTGGCCGTATTCTCCAGGCGGTAATTTCCTTGTAATGCGAATCAAGCGACGCTTTCCTCCCTGGCCGCGGCTCCTGGCTGGGAGTGGAGCTGCAGAGCCACTCCGGATGCTGCTGGCCGGAGCCAGGGCTGTGGTGGGGCACGAGGCCAGGCGGGCAGGAGGAAGAGGAGGGGTTTGGCCAGTGCCGTTGGAGGAATGGGACGTGTTCGCACCCCCGTGGAACCGTGCTGTGACTGTGGATGTGGCAGGATGCTGGCGCGGGCCCCCCAGCCATGCACCCTGAGGTTTGTGTCTGCCTCCCCGCAGGGACCTGAAGAACAACCTGATCAGCACGGTGCAGCCAGGCGCCTTCCTCGGCCTCCCCGAGCTGAAGCGCCTGTAAGTGCCTGCGAGGAGTGCCAGGGCCGCCCGTGGGGACCGGGAGCAGCGGGGCGTCCCTATCGCTGACGTCCCCTCTTCTTGCCTTGCAGGGACCTCTCCAACAACCGCATCGGCTGCCTGAGCGCCAGCGTCTTCCAGGGGCTCGCCAGCCTCCTCCGGCTGTAAGTAGCACGCTGGGGCTCCTGGCTCCCGGCTCCCTGAGAGGGGCCACTGTGTGCCAGCCAAAAGCCACCGCGCTCTCTGCTCTGTGCATTGGGTGATGGGGAGGCCCCGTGTAAGCAGGACACTTTGGGGGGCTTGGACTCCTGGGTCCCCTCCTTGTGTCTGGGGCTCAGCCCAGAGCCCCAGCTGTAGCAGTGGGTGATGCCGGGGGCCCTGGGACACGGCGAGGGGCCTGTGTTTTCAGAGGTGATGGGTGACCCCAGTGGGTCCCAGTCCCCTCCACACCACCTTTCTTTCCTGTCTTGCAGGAACATGTCGGGGAACATTTTCTCCAGCCTCCCGCCCGGCGTCTTTGACGAGCTCCCCTCGCTGAAAGTCGTGTGAGTACACAGCCCGTGCTGCCGCGTCCGTCCCCGTCCCCAAACGCGCACCCAACTCTTGGCGCCGGGTGTGTCCCCCTCCTCCCGCTGCCCTGCTGCGTGCGCGGCCGTGCCGCCGCCTCCAGCCGCAGCATCCGGCCACGCAGGCGCGGCCACCCCGTGATGCTGACCCTTGCAGGGACTTCGCCACCGAGTACCTGACGTGTGACTGCAACCTGCGCTGGGTGCTGCCCTGGGCCCGCAACCGCTCGGCGCAGATCTCGGACCGGACGGTGTGCGTCTACCCCCGGCACATCCACGCGATCCCGCTGCGCGGCGCGCGGGAGAGCCAGCTGCGCTGCGGTGAGCGGGGGGCCGCAACTGGGGCGGGTGGCGTGGCCAGGGCCGCGGGGGGCTCACCCGGCTGCCTGTTTCCCCCCCGCAGCGGGCGCCCCGGAGCTCCACACCCACCACCTCATCCCGTCACTGCGCCAGGTGGTTTTCCAGGGCGACCGGCTGCCCTTCCAGTGCACCGCCACCTACCTGGACAACAGCACGCAGATCCGGTGGTACCACAACCGCGAGCCGGTGGAGGAGGATGAGCAGACGGGCGTCATCGTGGAGGAGAGCCTCATCCACGACTGCACCTTCATCACCAGGTTGGGGCTGGGGCTGGGGACACTGGAGGGCTTGCTGGTTTGCGGGTCCCGAGTGCTGTGGGTGGGATGCAAAGTGTGGGCACCTCCTGTGCTGCACGGTGTGTTCCACCTTGGGGACTGGTGCTGTGGGGCCGCCCCGCTGAGCCAGCGCGTCCCCTCTGCCCGCAGCGAGCTCATCCTTTCCAACATCCACGTCTCTGCCAACGGCGAGTGGGAGTGTGCCGTCTCCACCTCCCAGGGCAACGTCAGCAAGAAGGTGGAGATCGTGGTGCTGGAGACCTCTGCATCCTACTGCCCCGCCGAGCGGGTCACCAACAACCGCGGGGACTTCAGGTAGGGACCGGCGGTGGCATGGCCATGGGGGACGGGGCTGCGTGTGCTGCGGAGCCCCCTTGTCCCCCTGCGTGTGGTGTGTGCTGGGGCAGGGGGCTCACTGCAGGCAGGGGCCCGCAGGTGACCAGGGGTCTGGTAGCAATTAGCAGCCGCAGGGAGCGCGAGCGCCTTTGAAGGGCTTCCCGTGCCGGCAGCGCAGCCCGGCTCCAGCAGCAGAGGTGTTGGAATTTCTCTGGCACAAGACGAAAGGCTCTGGGCGCCCGCTGTAACCTCGGCGGGGCCGTTATGGAATATAAATTACTGGTACAGTCAATGTGGCTTAAATTAGTGGTGCCCCCCCCCCGCCTTTCCCCTTGTGCTGTGCCGAGCCGAGCAGGATATGGGATTAGGGGGACGGCAGCTTTCTGGGGAGCATTGCCTCGCGGTCACCGTGTCTCCGTGTGTCCAGGTGGCCCCGCACCTTGGCGGGCATCACCGCCTACCAGTCGTGCCTGCAGTACCCCTTCGCCTCGGGGCCGGCAGGCGGGGGCCCGGCGGCGGAGAAGCAGGCGTCCCGGCGCTGCGACCGCGCGGGGCGCTGGGAGGAGGGCGACTACTCCCACTGCCTCTACACCAACGACATCACCCGCGTGCTCTACACCTTCGTGCTGGTGAGCCGGGGGCTTGGTCCCGCTAGTGTTTGCCCGGGCAGGGGTCCGGGCACAGCCAGTGACCGTCCCCCCACGGCCGTGCCACTCTGCAGATGCCCATCAATGCCTCCAATGCCCTGACCCTGGCTCACCAGCTGCGCGTCTACACGGCCGAGGCTGCCAACTTCTCGGACATGGTTGATGTCCTCTACGTGGCCCAGATGATAGAGAAGTTTATTGGCTACGTGGACCAGATCAAACAGGTAATGCTGCTCCTGTTCTCTGCTTTCCCCAGCCCTGCTGGGCATTTTGGGGGCCGGGGGAGGCATGAAGTGGGGTGTTTGCTGCTGGGGATGGCTGAATTGAGAGCGAACTGCAGCAGCTGTTGCCACCCGCTCTCCTCGCAGCTCACAGATGTGATTGTGGAGATGGCCAGCAACATCATGCTGGTGGACGACCACATCCTGTGGATGTCGCAGAAGGAGGAGAAGGCCTGCACCAGCATTGTCCGCTCCCTGGAGAAGATCGCCGCACACACCCTCAGCAGCAACTCCCAGCACATGGCGGTGGTGAGCCCTGCCAGAGCGCGGGCGGGGGGGCTCTGCCCGTGCCGGGGCTGACAGCCGCCCTGCGGCTCTGTGCCTGGCAGAACTCGCGCAACATTGCCTTTGAGGCGTACGTGGTGAAGCCCGAGAGCTACGTGGGGCTGAGCTGCGTGGCTTTCCAGCGACAGGACCGGGGCCCCGCCGGGCGCACCGCCCCGGTGGAGCGGGCGGCCGAGCCCCAGCCCGACCAGCAGCTGCGGCTGCGCTGCACCACGGGGCGCCCCAACGTCTCCCTGACCAGCTTCCACATCAAGGTACGGGTCAGCTGGGGGCCGGGGGGCTCGGGGGGGCCGGCCCGTGCTCACCAGTGACCGTGCACCCTGCAGAACAGCATCGCTCTGGCCTCCATCCAGCTGCCGCCCAGCCTCTTTGCCAGCCCCGTTCCACCAACCCCGCTGGCCGACTGCAAGCTCCAGCTGCTGGTCTTCCGCAACGGCAAGCTCTTCTGCAGCACGGGCAACTCCTCGCGCCTGGCGGACGACGGCAAGCGCCGCAGCGTGGCCACACCGGTCATCTACGCTGGGACGTGTAAGGGCTGCGCAGCCGCAGCGCTGCCGGTCTCTGGGGACGGGGATGGGGGGCTCCTGGGGGTGCTTTCCCTGATGCTTCTGCAGAGCAAAGCCGTCTCCAGTGGGCTGTGCTGCTGAAGGGGGTCCTCCCAGGCAGGTGGTGACTGCATGGGGGTGGCAATGTGCCTATGTGGTGGGTCCCCCGTGTCCATCCCCCGGGGTGCAGGCAGGGGGGAGTCTGGTGCTTGTCGTCCTGCTCACCAGGTTTCTCCATCCTTGCAGACGGCTGCGGCGTTGGAAACCTGACAGAGCCGGTGGCCGTGTCGCTGCGGCACCCCGGGGAGGGTGTGGACCCCGTGGCTGCATACTGGAACTTCGAGGTGCTGGGGGGCATGGGGGGCTGGAGCGCCGAGGGCTGCCAGCTGGCCGCCCGGGAGCCCAACGTCACCTCCCTGCACTGCCGGCACCTCAGCAACGTGGCTGTGCTCATGGTAGGTGGGGGAGCGGGCTGGGGGCTGGGGGACCGCGCAGAGCAGCGTCTGACGGGTGGTGTGGTGCCCCGCAGGAGCTGAGCGGTTTCCCCAGCGAGGCGCGAGGCCCCGTGGAGATGCTGCACCCGGCCATGTACACCTGCACGGCCGTGCTGCTGCTCTGCCTCTTCACCACCATCATTACCTACATCGTCAACCACAGGTGAGTGTCCTGGTGCCGGCCTTGGCCACGGTTACGGTTATCCGGCTAGGGGCTGTGTTTGTGTGGACATTTCCGTGTGCAGCTGGAGGAGCAGGCTGCTCCCTGCTCTCACGTGCAGCGAATAAACAGCCTGTTGGGGACAGCCTCTCCTGGGCGGGCGCAGCTCACCACTGTGCTTTTGCTTCTCTTTCAGCACCATTCACATCACGCGGAAGTGCTGGCACATGCTGCTTAACCTCTGCTTCCACATCGCCATGACATCTGCGGTGTTTGCAGGAGGCATCACCCTCACCAGCTACCTGATCGTCTGCCAAGCGGTAGGTACCGCCGTGGGAAAGGGGACGCCCGCTACAGGCTTCCTCCACGCGGAACAGCCAAGCCCAGCCACGGCTCGCTGCCAAGACCCCTAGGACCGCGGCAGCGAGGACACGGGCACATCTGCAGCATCGCCCCGTGCCGACCGTATCGCCTCGTCCCGCAGGTCGGCATCATTTTGCACTACTCCTCCCTGTCCACCCTGCTGTGGATGGCAGTGAAAGCCCGAGTTCTCTACAAGGAGGTGACCTGGAAGGCGCCCCGGCAGCCGGACGGGGACGCGTCGCAGCCGGCCCCTCGGCCCATGCTACGGTACTGATGTCCCCTTGCCCCAGCCCTACGGGGCAGCGGGAGCACTCCCCGCTGCCCCAGGGCCCCGGCAGCTTGCTGGGACCCCCAGGCTAGGGCAGGACCAGCTCCTGTGCATTGAGAAGCTGCCGCCCAGCCCGCTTCCACCGGTGCCTGGTGGGGCCGGGCACCGCAGCGCGCCCTCGGTGTGCAGTGACGTCCTCCCCTCGCAGGTTCTACCTGATCGCCGGCGGGATCCCCCTCATCATCTGCGGCATCACGGCAGCCGTCAACATCCACAACTACCACAACACCAACCCGTAGTAAGTGTCCTGCTACACCTTGCCTTCCTCCCTCGGCCTGGGCAAAGGGAAGGGGAGCTGGCAGCGCTGGGAACCTGGGCAAGCGTGCGTAAGGCTGGTGAGATCTTTCTCAGAAGCTCTCCATATACTGGGGAAATGACAGCCAGGCTAACGAGCCATCATGAGGCATCGGGACAGGCCATGGGGCATGGCTGCAGCCACAGGGTGAGCCGAGCACCAAGGTGCCGCGGCACGTGGCCACAGCTCTGCTGATCGAAGCCTCTTCTCTCCCTTACAGCTGCTGGCTGGTGTGGAGGCCCAGCCTGGGGGCTTTCTACGTCCCCGTGGCTTTCATTCTGCTCATCACCTGGATGTACTTCCTCTGCGCCGGGCTCAACCTCCAGTGCCGGCCTTCCCACCGGAAAGAAGTCCCCGAGCCGCTGGAGATGCCGCCGAGGCTGGGTGGCGGCAGCGACCTCCTGACGGACTCGGGGTCCATCTCGGTCACGCTGAACTCGGGGCCGCCCTGCCCCGAGGTGGACGGCGTCTACTCCCTGAAGGTGCAGTTCTGGGCGCTGGTCACCACGCACGCCTTGTACATCGCCCTGTGGACGTTTGGAGCCATGGCCGTATCCCAGCGCTGGTACCTGAACATCATCTTCAGCTGCCTCTATGGGGTCACGGCCGTGGTGCTGGGACTCTTCATCTTCATCCACCACTGCGTCCGGCGCCGGGACGTGCTCAACTCCTGGTTCTCCTGCTGCCCCTCCTACAGGGACGCGCTGCCCATGCAGGCGTACATCCACCCCGGCGTGGCGGCGGAGGACGGCTCGCAAGTCTTCATCGGGTGCGACCCGGAGGCGGCCCGCTCCGTCGAGTCGTCCTCGTCGCCCGGCAGCACCGACTCCGCCGTGGGCCGCTGCAAGCTCACCAACCTGCACGCGGCCCAGAGCCAGGCGGAGGCTCGCCCGGCCTCCTGCGAGGAGCCGGACCCCGTCGACAGCAAGAGCGCCGGCGCGGGCAGGCACGCCAGCAACCTGCACGGCCGCAGGAACCACAAGAGCAGAACTAAGCAGTACCGGGAAGGGAAGCACCACCGCTTGAAAATGCTGCGGGGCCCTTCCTCGGAGCACCCCTCCAGCGAGAGCGGGAGCATCCACAACAGCCACTCCGAGAGCTACCACAGCGTCCGGAACAGCCCCTTGAACAACAGCCGCGCGGGGCCCCGGCCCGCGGCCCCCCAGGAGGGGGAGACGGCGCCGAGCCAGTCGGAAGGCAGCGACGGCAGCCGGCGGGCGCCCGACTTCGCCGAGGCTCGCCGGAGGAGCGCCAGCAGGGACAACCTGCGGCAGGCCGGCGCCGTGGAGAAGGAGACGAAGCGCCGGTCCTACCCGCTCAACGTGGCCAGCCACAATGGCGGGCTGAAGGGCAGCAAGTACGACGTCAACCTCGCCAGCACCGACAGCGTGGCCGGGATGAGGACCGGCCTCTGGAAGAGCGAAACCACTGTGTAAAGGATGGGAAAGGAGCGGACGGCCGCAGCGCTGTAGCGCGTTCCTCCTCGGGCGGCTCTGGGAACCGCAGCCGGAGCTGCTTGGGGCATCTGTGCGGAGACGCGACCCTTGCGGAGCCGAGGGGCTGCGAGAATTGCTAAGTGCACTACACGGGACCAGGCGGCACGGCCCAAGGCTCTCGCTCGCCCGCAGGGCGGAGGGCGATGCCGGGCCCTGTCTGTCCCAGAGAGGACAGGTGTCCAAGCCTTCCGGAGCACTGGCCACGGCAGCGCCGAGGTCTCGAGGTGAAAGGCAATCATTGCTCTTCAGCAGCCTGAATTGCAACCGTGCTTTTATCACTCCCGCATGTCACTTCAGACTGATCCTAAATGCTATTTTATAATATACAGAGGAAACAAATGTCTATTTTTCAAATTTCTATATTATTGAATGTATATATGTATAGACAGATTAGTCACTGATACGAGTGCCTCCGCGTTACCTACCAGTGTTCTCCAAGGAGCGAGCATGCCCCTGGGAGTTTTGGCAATAGCCCGCTCGTGCCACGACTGCAATATTCCCACCCGGGCCGAGGGGACCACACCGAGTGCCCTTTACATAAAGACACCATCAAGCAGATGCTTGCATGGCCCCAGCCTAAACAAGGTTTTTCTGAAAGAGTCAGATAGAAGCATCTTAGTTTGAAATGTTTTTACATGCAAACATGTTTATCCGTGTGTTCTTATAAGACAGTATTTAGCCCTGTGGGTTACTGAGTTGCCAAAGTAAAAGCCATATTTCAAAGCAAGCACAAGGTAAGAGAAGCCACAGTTCCAAGAAAAGACAATTGTCTGCACTGTTTGAATGTCAGACACTAAAATCACCACAAGAAAATGCTCCCAAACCCTCACAGGTGTAACCTATGCAAATGGGTGGGCTGGTGGAGCAGCACCACTGCCTGGCCCGCGAGATGAACACGGATTGTCCATCTCCTCCAAAGAACCACAGAGCCTGACTGCAGGCACAGACAGGTCCTCATCCTTAACCCATTTGTGCACACAGAAAATACCAGGATTTGCTCTTACGAAGCCAAAAAACCTGGGCAGCCCCATAATTAATGGCCTCGCAGTCCGTCCTCTATAAGACAGAAGGAAAGAGCTCTGTGGAGGCAGGGGCTGTTCCTGGGAGACATGGGAGAATGATGCCCGTGGTGATGTTAGGGACCTTCCTAGGGACTGTTCACGTGGTAAGTTCAAAGGGCTGGGACTTGGATAAGCACTTATTTTTCCCCCTTTGAAAACAAGTCTCCCTTTTTTCTAGCTTGCGAATAGAACAGACGTACTCACTGCAGGCTGTTGGAGGCTCTAGGAGCATTCTCTTGTCAGGTCTTGATTTGCTTAAAGATTTCCTAGAACAAGAGGGGAGGTTGTTTACTCTGCAGCCAGCAAGGCAGACCCCACGCCTGTTTTGGTACAGTACGGCACTGCGGGCACCAGCCCATGCCTTACAACAGGGCTTGGCGCTCCCCGTGCCCAGCCCACGCTGAACTGGGGACTGCATTGTACCTGTTGTCTGGTGCTGAGCCCAGCTGCTGTCAGCCGCAGCTTTGACACAGGAGCATAATGCAGAGGAGGCAGGATGGGAGCCTGGTGCGACCTGTGCCATTTTCAGCCTCCCTGTGCCTCAGTTTTCTCGTGTGTGCAAATGGGTTTAATTATTTACCTACCTCCCACGGGGTCACGGGGATCAGCAAGGGGCTGAGAAGCGCTTAGAAGGCACGCAGGCCAGTCCTCCATGTACAGCATGGCCGAGGGGACAGCGGGATCCAGAAGGTAGTGGAGTAAATAGCACTTACTGGCAGATTTTTCTCACCTTCAGAAACTAGCTCCTCTCTCTTCAGAACCCCTCGTCCCGCAGGGCTGGATTACTGCTGGGTTTACTGCAGTTCTGCCGTTCCTCGGCCTGCCAGACTTCTCTGACCAACCAACTGCTTAAAAACGTTTCATCGCGCCTGGTATTTAATACAATTTAAATCCTTATGTCAATACTGCAGCCTACATGGTCTTGCTGATGCTGAGTTGTTATATATGCTTGCTGCACTGTGACAGTATTATATAAAAAGCTTTGTATTATTAATTACACTTTTTTTTGTCTGTTTACATTAAAAGCAAATGACATATCAACAGAGAGCTTCTTGCAATATACGTGGGGGAGGGAGGGGAAAATATGCCAAAGAAATGTCTTTAAAGGGGTCTTTTTGCATTTTTATATAAATAGAATGTTTCTAGCAGATATGTTTTGTTTAATATATTAAAGATTTGCAAATCTGCCAAGATTTACTGTTATTTCTCACAGACTTGCATTCAAACACAACAGACCGCTAGGCACATAGAGGTCACTGTTTTATTGAGTTGTGCAATACTTTGAAATGAACAGCCAGCAACAGTATACTCTTACGATCCAAAACTGTACCTTTGCCACAGATTTTCAGCAGCTTCACATCGCTTATTTAGCAGGGGCTGGTGTAGTTTTTCTCTGACATAAGCCAGGCTCAGTTTCCCAGGGGACGGCTGTGGTCCCTAAGCCAGGCAATCCCAGAAAGCCACAAGAGCCTGCTTATGTGACTCCACGTAGATCCAGGGCAGGCAACGCGTGCTGTTTGGCAAGTGGGGTGCCGCACTTAGGGCTGCTTTATCCTGGGAACGTGGGGCAGCAAATTAAGGCATCCCCTTTACCTGCTCCCAAACCTATCCTGCATTGGCTGAAGGAGGTGAAGCACAGAACGTGAGACCACCCCTGGAAAAGCTGGAGCCAAGTTCCAGAAAACCATTGCTAATGAAGGTGCTGGAAACCTCTACCTTCCCTTGCACATCACCCCCATTGTGACCAGGGGACAGACAGCACCTCTTCCTCTCCGCCCTCCAAAACACAAAAGTCACCGCAGCAGCTTCACATTGCCACAGACAGAGGCACGGATGAGACAGAGACCGACTGCTGTGCTCGGAGTCCTCCTCACCCCAATAGCTATGGGGCCTAGGACGTGAATGCCAAAGCCACTGGCTCCAAACACATCAGCTAACTCCAGCCACATATCAGCAAGGAAACAAATGACAAGCAGGCAACTTCAGGACAAACTCAGCTGTAGCGTGACTCATGAGCAGTTGGTGCAAGCCTGCCCCTCTGCAGGACCAGCGCAGCAGTTGCCAGCCGCTGCTGACGTACTCCCTGCAAACCAGGCGCGCGCGCTAACAGGCTGCCTGACCAACTGCTTCTGCAGGAAGGACGCGTGGCTGGGCTGGCTCTCCCCTGCATGCCAACATCGCTACTTTACCTCTGCATTAGTACACTCACGCGTGACACCTGCCCCACAATACCTGGATTAACCAAAACGCATTTTACCAGAGGTTGCAAAGAGAGAGAATCAAGAAACCATTCCTGGCACCTGTACTTCTATTTTACTTCTAAGAGAAATATAACAAAACCCAAAGCAGTCACTCCTTAAAAAGACCTGTTTTGAAACAGGACATAGCCTACTCCCCCCACAATCCTGTTTCCTTGGACGACCGTCCCTGCAGCGTACAACGGCTCTTTTACCATCAGGCTTTATGCTTTTGATTCCACAGTCTCTGGCGCTCTGGCAGCACTGTCCTCCAGGCCATCCTGGTGATGGCTGTCTTCACTGCCACGCCTTGGCCTTCCTGAATGCCCGGATCTCCTCCGGGCCCCTCAGGTACTGCTCTATTTCGCTGTCAGAGATGGGCTCATCTCCAGTGATGGCTGCATCTGAAGCACTCAGGGCTGCTGTCCGCAGTCTCTTCCTTGGATTGATGAGGCAAGGCGGCAGCAAGGGCCTCAGGCTGCCGTCACACTTACGTTTCCCTTCCGAAGGACAGCTCTCCTCCTCTGCTGCCCCTGCTGCTGCTGGAGGAGAGCTGGCGGATCCCTCACCCTGGGCTGCCACATGCTGCTCCTCTGTATCCTCCAGGCAGAAGGCATTTTTCAGCAGGAAAATTCGGTGTTGCAGCAGGTCCCCAGTGTGCTTGACCACCGTCTTCTTATCCAAATTAAATACCCTCAGCCAAGCAAGCTGGGATGCCATTCTCAGGAGGATCTCATGAAGCTCCTTCAGCCTCAGGTGCGCTGGCGGAGGCAGGTCGACACCCGCCACCTTGCAGAACCGCACAAAAGTGCAGGTGAGGCGGGCAGCGGGCTGCAGCGACTGCCATGACAAGAATGCTGCTGCTGTGACAATGGGAACAGGGTGCCGGCCCGTGACCAGCCACGTCTCGCTGGCCAGCTCCACCATCTGCATCGTCCGGGCAACCATCTTCTCCTTGTCCTCCACAAATAGGGCAGGGACGTCCTCCGTGGGCTGGAACAGCCGGAAACTGAAAGAGCAGAGAGTCCACCGTTAGCACTGGGCACCAGGGCACAGGGAAGCTTTAGACCTGGCCACAGCGACAAGACTCAAATGATACGTGACTTCTGCTGCCAGACTCCAACACTGGACACAGCTCACTGCTCATGCCAGTAGAGGGAGAGCCACCAATACTACGCAACCCTGCAGTAGTCCAGCTAAACGTGGGAGATGGCTACAGTGAGGTCCTTCAGGGCAAACACACTCTGCTCCCCAGGGAGGCTTTTGCCCGTGTTACCTTGCTAACTCCTGCACTGCCCGCTCTCCAAACTGAGGGGAAAGGGGCAAGAAGGGAAGAACCACAGCCCTTTGACAAGGGAGGCAAAAGCCGTCACAGTTCTGTAAAAGCCACAGAACACACTTGGGCCATTCCTGCCAGGCCATCAGCACACCAGTACTGCTCCTTCATTTGCTCACATCCATCTCTGGGCTATTCTGTTATACTACGATTGCTGGCCAGAGGGAAAATTCAATTAAGTTTGTCATTCACAGGCAACAAAGTGTGCTCCTTCATCACGGGTTTTAGATGCTGCTGCAACAGTACTGCCACCCAGCCTCATGGGCTCTCAGTAAATATACCGCCCGCCCCTAGTACACAGGGCTGTGAACAGTCCAAGGCAATACTTTTTTTACTGGTCTTGCCCTAGTGCACCTGACAACAAAATGCCTATGTAACAGAACAGGTCACACTGTGTGTGATTACAGCCTTCCACACTGGCTGTGGCTGCATTTTAGACGCTTTTGCCCACATTGGTGTCAAATGCAGAATGCTGAACTGGCCGGGATAAAAGGGCCCATGTTACCTGTTAAGGTGCGTCTTCACCAGATCCGCCAGGCTCAGCGCCGGCACGGAGATCCCAAGCTCTTTCTGAACACTCAGGTAGACGCTGGCGAACAGCTCCTGCTTCGCGTAAAGGAGGGAGCAGATTGTTCCCATCGTCAGGGGCCAGTTGTGCTGCCGACAGGTCACAAAGACGCAGCAGCCCCCCAGGAGCTCCTTCTTCTCCAGGCTGACCAGGTGAAAGGTGGGGTGCTGCAGTGCTCTCTGGAAGTAGGACACAGCTGTTTCCTCAAACACGGATGGGAGCTGGAGGACTTTACAGAGATCCTGGACCCGCTTGATCCCTGTGAGATGACACTGCTTTTAAGATCAGCTCATGCAGCTTCTTATACGTGTATTTATCTCTCTTCAATATTACCGTGCAACCAGTGTTCACCCAACCCCGGGCAAGGATATGAGAGCAGCCCAGTTCCTGCACCTTGTAGACAGCATGCAAAGACTTTTCCCCGTGGCCCTGTGTGCAGGTAAGGCAGTTTGCTCCAGGCAGGCACCAGCTGGACACAGAACTAACTGCTTCCTTCATGTTTTACTGCCAGTTCCCACAGGCTCTTACCATTTCAGAGAGCATTAGAAGTGTGTTAAGCAAATCACAGCAAAGCGGAAAGCAGCAAAAGAGCATCAACGTGTATGAATGAAACCAAATGGCATGCTCTTACCTCGCTGCATGCAGCGGCTGAGCTGCTCTTTCTGGCCAGTGCTCTGGGAGTACGCCACCTCTGAAAAACAGTAACTGTTAGGCCAGATAATCTCGCAGTGACAACTGGAGGACAGCTTCATTTAGATTTTGGGCAACTGGATGGCCACAGTACCAGATATCAATTTTCAGAATCAACAGTTCTTTGAGGCCACCAAACAAGAACTGGCAGCACAGGTTGAATAATCTTTAAGGAGCAGGATCCCCTTCAGGCCATTGCTTCTCTACAAACAGTATCAGCAAATGGCCTCAAGGCTATTCCAGTACGCCTACATGTGATTTAAATGCCAAAAAGCTGCATACCACGTGTTCCAAGCCCCAAACCTGACACTGATGTGCCGTCAGTCTGACCCTATAACAAAAAAAACCCTGATATTGATCTCTTGCTTGCTTAGGGAGGGAAGGGGGAAGCTGGGTCTAATCCTAGCAGCACCCAGCGCTGCTCCCGCCATGCAGACACCAGACACCAAGAACCCTGCGATTGCACAGAGCGTGCAAAGGCAGCAGCCGCCCCCAGCTGATGAAAGCAGCTGCTCGGGAAGTGCTTGGTCGCTCGAACTGACCGGGAATCGCCCGAACAACCTTTCCACGGGCAGCTTCGTGCCAGGCCGAACACAAACGCTCCCAGGACGTTTGTACCGCTCGCTGCCGCGGAGAACGGGGACAACCGGCAGCCCCTGGGCCGGGGTCGCACTCCGGGCAGCTGCCCCGCACCCTGCTCCGCCCGGGCCCGGCCCCACGGAACCGGGCAGGCCCCACCTCGCAGGTGCTCCTCCTCGGCGTAGGTGGTGGTGAGCAGCCCCTCGGAGAGGACGCAGCCGCAGGCGGCGCAGACCAGCTGCTGCTGTGCGTAGTGCGCGTCCTCCACCAGCGCGGCGGAGCCGCACTCGGGGCAGCGGCCCCGCGCCGCCATGGCCCCGCCACCGCCGCCGCCACGGGGGGACGCCCACGAGGACGCACCGCCGCCGCCCAATAGCGCCGCCGCCCGCGGTCCGTCCCGCCTCGAGTCCGGCCGCAAGCGCCGCCCCGCTCCGCGCGTTCCGGCGCCGCGCGTTCCGCCGGGCGCCCCCAGAGCAGCCAGCTCCGGCGCTCGGCGGGAAGCCAGAAGTCACCAAGGCCTCCCCCTCCGGGGTCTCGTCAGCTGCGCCTCGTCCTTCGCAGGGGCACGGGGGAGACAGGCACTGCCTTCTCCGCCAGCCCCCAGCCCCGTTTCAAGAGCACTAGGGCAGAGCTGATGCCCAAAGCGGGTCCTGATGGCCGCGGGGGTTCTCCACGGCCGAGGGCCCCGCTCCCCCCCATGCTTTTTATCACAGCAGGGGGACAGGCGTGATAGCACTCAGGGCTCCTGAGCACAGGTTTCAGGCTAAATAGCCTTTGAGACAGCAGGAGGCTGATTACCACCGCATCTCTTTTCATCACGGCCCACCATTGGAGGGCCATTACAATTAGGGTCCACAGGACCGGCGCTGTCACTG
The DNA here is from genome assembly GCA_013399475.1 of Chauna torquata. Lineage (NCBI taxonomy): Eukaryota > Metazoa > Chordata > Aves > Anseriformes > Anhimidae > Chauna > Chauna torquata. The sequence continues at coordinate 71,264 of VXAL01018598.1, forward strand.
GGGTAATTTACCAGGCTCCGGGCCAAGAACCTTTTGTACATTTTTTTGCTTCACAGAAACTCTCGATTCTCATGATGCTGATGAGCTCGTCAATCAGGTTTCCCCACCCCGTGAGGTGTTTACCATGAACTTCCTGCACAGATAGCTTACAGGGATGGAACTAGCCCCAAAATACCTGGAGGGTGAGGAGTTTCGGGCAGCAGAGCTAGTCACGAGGAAAGGGCGAGGTCCTCTGTCTGCAGCACCAAGGACTACAGTTTCGTTTTGCAGGTCACTGATGTGCAACCACTGCGTTTTCAACCTGTTCTCAATACCCCTAAGGTGCTCCAAAGGGCATCCCCCCGACCCCAGCCCTCTGATGACTTGTGAGCCTGCGAGTTACTGCAGAGGTCAAACCACCAGCCCACACAGTGCTGCCAGCACTGCCTGCAAGGAGACAGCCACAGGCAAAATGACTGAAAAAACAAATAAAAAACAAAACAACAACAACACCAAAAAGCATCTTACACTTCAGTTAGGAGAAGTTATCAAGAAATTGGACAACTGACAGTCACAAACAAAAGGCTCAGGAAGGAATGCTCCCATGAGGCTGCAAGAGGCGAAGGCACCTATTGAGTAGCACTCAGACATCTGCCACCTCTCCATATTTCAGCATTCTTTGAAACTGCTATTTCAGGAGAAAAAAAAAAAAAAGAAAGTGATCAGGACACTGGATTTAAGGTATTTTTTATTTTAGTGTTCCATGAAACCAAAAGGCATTTAAAAACAAACAGGTACCCAGGCTAAAAGCAGACAGTATAAACAGGGGAAAAAATACATTCAGATCCTTCAATAATAAAGTAATAAAATACAGTTGATTCTTAGGCCCCTTAAAGTCAAGGTGAAGCACCCTGCAGAACATAAAATGCCAGTCCCCTTACGCCAAAGAAAGGCTTTAAATAGTATTGCCGATAAAATATTGAGGTACAAGATCAGTGCCACGTTTTCACAGCTATGGAAGTAGAAGCGTGGCTTGTACAGGACCGCTACCCTGCAGCAATGCCTGTGACCACAGCAGATAACAACCCAAGGTGCAAAAGCCAGACAACCTGAGGCCCACCTGAATGGACAAAGTTGTAACTGGCAAAAGGCTGCTACTGAGAGAGGATATTGCAAGTTTTAAGGCTTATACTCTAAGGAGACTTATTCGCATATATAACCATTTTGTTTGTGAATATAACCTTAAGATGCACTTTCTTGCCAAAAGGAATGCACATAATCCACTGTAAGAACTTCATGAAATCCATACTCCAAGAGCATTACACACAGCATCACAGTGACTTCTGCAGCCAGACACAGCAGCACCCTCGTTTTAAAACGAGGACAGCAAAAACCAAGCCACGTTCCTTAACGCGTCCAGTTATGACTACCGGTAACACCATTTTTGATTTTGAACCGTTAAGCCACCGTTCAAAGGCACTGCTGTTTTTTCTGACTCTCTGAACTAGAAAACCAGAAAGCTGTAGAATAAAGTCTAGAGGTTATTCATGAGGTATAGGCAACCACTTCTTTCCAGAGATCCGCTGAGGCACAAGGAAGAAACCGAAATCATTCCTTCATCTTCCTCACTACTTCGAGGCACAAGAAGCAGCATCAATTTCCAGTAATGCCAACCAGTACCACTCAAAATTAAAACCACCAGCCAAGACCCGAAGATGCCACTAAGAACTTCTGTGTTTCAGACCCTCCATTCACAGAAGAGGGAACACAGTTAAGAAGTACCTGAAGTCTTAGAAGACTCTTAACGTTTAAAGCAAAAGGCTTGTTTCAACTCAAGCTTCCCATGAAGGAGAGCTCTGTTAGAAAAGATTCAATTGCTAGGCCAGACTTTGGTAGTTAGGCAGTTTACAGTAATAAAATGTAATTAACGGCATTTTTTAAATTTTCCTATAAATGTGTACATCTCTAGACAAATATATTAAACTACTCTTCACTACAAAAATACAGTATGAGAAGTCTCCAGTAGTTTTCAGTGTTTTATGACACTAGTAAGCAGACTACTAAGAGGTTAATAGTCAATCCAGCTAGTCTAGTCCCTCAGTAAAGTGCTTTGCTGTAGCAAAAATTAGAAACTCACCCCTTTTGAGATAAGTCTGGAGTGACCTAATAGATTATCATCTCAATTTCCGAAGGCAGAAGCATTTGCTTTGGTTCTCTGCTACCCATTCTTTTGGTATTTCAACTTTCTTCTAAACCCTTCATGGACTCTTGCAGCCCTCATAAATCTAAGAGCTGCAGTGAGACATCTGATTTGTTGATCTGTGACGAGCTCGCCACAAAAAAGCCACATTTAACTTTTAGTGGAGGAAAGCTGCTGCGGTGGCTGCGTGATAGTGCTGTTTTTTTCTGTCTGATGAGATGGGGAGAACATACCTGTCTCTACTGAGCTGCAAAGAAGCCACAAATTAAGGAAGCAGACAGATATCTGATTGTCTTGCAAAAGTAGCACTTTTTCAGCTACATAAATTTTTTTTTCCGTTCTGAGCTTCAAGTCACAAAGAAAATCAGACCAGATTTGAGTGCTAGCATTCTAACTGCTCCCATCCCGAGGGGTGGGCAATTTGGTTCCTTTTGTAGCTGTATAACAAATATAAGAAAGAGTTTTAAGACTGACCACCTTAGAAGGTTGTTCCAAGGTAAGCACCAGCTCTAAAACCCAAGGCACTTAAATTTACTAAACTGCAATAGTATAATATCAAAATTGTCACAGAACTTTCAGACAGCAAGTGACACAGGCCATGCATGTGTACAGTGAAATCCACACCTACTTAAGAATACAGAACAGAAACCAGGTGTACCTTTGCCTTCCTTATTCGAACAACCTTCGAATCAGGAATTTGAAGTCTATAGGAGAACAGCTTCCAATTTAACGTACCTTCAGCTCAAATCCATTACTACTACTTATTCCTATGGTAGACAAATATACCATGACATCTCAACGTTTCCTTTACCAAAAACACCTATAAACCTTCCCATTGGAGAACTGCTTTGAAACCATATTTACATTATGTCAGTAATCTAGCTTTGCTTCTTCTTTTCCAGTCTAAGGTTTAACTTGCATTCCATTTTTAGGGTATTAATTGGTTTTAAAATACAGCCCACACAGCCCTGTTCTGAAGCATACATCTTCATACTTCTCCAGTGTAGTTATTAAAAAAAAAATCAAATCCTCAGGCTCTACTGTACAAGATTTTATATTGCACTACGACTTAAGATGCAGACAGAAGAGTAATTGATCTATCAAAGTTGCTACAAAACAAAACCACGAAAAAAATCTTCATGAAGGATCAGCAATGCTTTGCTGGCAAGGAAAACATAATCGAACAAAACCTTCATCCTTCCTATCGCAATCAGCATTTGGATTAGATGCCTGAACAAATCTTCCCAAATAATGGAAAAAGACCAAAAAGTAAATATAAGTTGACTCTATTTCTGGACTCCATATACAAGACCTGACGTAACCACTAACCAAACTGATAGTTGCTCAAACACGAAACAGGAAAGAGGTCATTTTCTGTGGGCAGCACAACTGGTACCACCTACTTCACATTGTCTCCTTATTAATCAAACTCTGCTGGCGGGAATTCAGTCCTTTGTTCAACGTCCACAGAGCTTTCACATCTTTCCAGCTTTTTTATTTCCTGAAGTTGAAACACGAAGAATGTTTGGGGTTTCTTCCATGACTCTGACAAGCAAGTTATCAATGTAGTCTTCAAGCTCACGCACCTGGAGATCTTTCTTGCTAATTGTATCCTTCTGTTTCAAGACCAGCTGGATCAGCTCATCATGTGTTAGCTGAGCATAAGCATAGGCAGGATCTGAAGGATCATATTTCTTCAAGAGAAGAAAGGCAGGGTCATTACAGGTATACAGGCACTTCAAACTAACAACTGAACGCTATCTAGTAGCTGGTTTGGGGAGTCTAGGCACTAATGAAGAGTTTTACACGCAGCATTTGCAGAAACAGCTGCTTTTCAGAAGTATTACTGTGCTTCCTATCTTTTTAAAGGTAAGTTCCATCCAAATGACATTTTGGAACACCGGCCATTAAAACTTTACGATTGTGCAGAGCAGGCTGCCCAGACCCAAGCTGTGCAACGACAGCGAGAGGCTGGCAGGCCAGGCCAGGCCAGGCCAGCTCTCTGCTATAAAGCACCTTTGGGGCCATTACCAAACGCAGCCTGGAGAACTTCATACAAAACACTACACAGTCACGCACTTTCGGAAGGCAGAATAGCTTTTTGAAAGTATTTGGGGGAAAAAGAGCAACTGCTTTGGAGTATGTGCATAACACTTTACTTATGGCACAGACCCAATGTATAGAGCCTAGGAAGTGTTCTCCAAAACAGAAGACAGGCTCAGAGTAAGACAGCCGTTGCAGAAAGCAACCAGGCAATTACTTTTAGCACAAAAACTTTGCATAATGTCAGTTCCATAATTCAACTCTCTGCTGCAATTGATGCTGAAAGAATGTCATGCTGACTCTAGGCAACAGCCCACTCAGCTTAGTGAAGATGCATGAAAGTTATAGCCATGCATCACCAACTATGGGAAAAATCATTTTTAGACAAGCACTGGGAGAGCTATTGTTTAAAATATAGCTAAGACTTGGGAAGCCAAATTCAGGCTAAACAGCACAAAACACTCAACTAGGACTTTGGCGTTTCACTCTTACTGTAGTTACCACCATGAACACACATTACAACACAGCTTCTCTGAAAAGTCTGCTTCTAACTCTTAAGCAAACTCAGCACCTTCTGCCAATTCTGTCCAGCCACATTCTCTGATGCAAAACCAGAGTGCCAGCCCAGATGTTTCTGTTGCAGGGAGTACTCATTCAGCAAGCTCCAGTGACTGCAATGTCAAGCCTAACTTCGTATGTGGAATCAGAGCACCACACCAGAATACCAGATACAAGTCTTCACTTCAATGAAAATAGCAACATGTCAGTTTAAATCATTTAAATAAAACATTTTCTTTTCCACTTGTACCAGAAGGAGGCACTACAGTATTCACTTTAGAGGTCTCCTGAGACAAAGACTATGCAAAAAAAAAGGAAAAAAAAACCCACTAAATCCAAGTGATTATGCAAGCTGCGCAGCTATGCTTTTAGGAAGCAGCCATGCTTTAACAGCAGGCACCTGGTCTCTCAAGCTGCACAGGATATTAATGCAACACATTACAAGGCAACAGCCACCCTGAGGATACTTCTTCCCACCTTCTCAGCTTTAAGAGCCACATACTTACTTCAGGGTGAAAAGAAGCTCTGGCAACTAATCATGCTTGCATATAAACAGTGACTGATTTCTCCAGTCTTTCTTGCCGACCCAAGTTACGTAGCTCCTACATGTGATGAACAGGACTATCTGCCAGGGAGGCACAGCCCATGAGTCACCTGTCCCTCCTCTTGCAGCTACCTCACTGCTCAGACACATCCCACTCACCTCTGGGGAGTCAGACATCACTCCTCAATTCTCTTCCCTGAGAAACCCCCACGCAAACAAGAGGTGCCATTTCTATCATAGATGAGTTTGCAGGAAAAGATACAGACTGTCTCCACCCCTGGGGACTGACAAAAGGAAACTTCATGCTCCCCATGGTCTAAGCATAACCCCTGTTCTTTTTCTACTTGGGATACACGATATGAGATACAAGCCTAGGCAAACCATCTGGAATACACACTCTGTTAAGTTCACTGCTCAAACTTGGGTCTGAAGTGCCACTTTCCTCCATACCTTTACGTTCATCTCGAGCAGCTTTTCGTTCATAGTGCTGATGACATTCAGGTTTTTACTTTGAGACTTATTTGCTGTGGCATTCATTGGCTTCACAGGATGGAGTCTGTAACATTAAGAGAGGCTCATGTTATTTAGGCAATATCTATAATACTGACAGTACACAGATGTTCAGAGTAAAAACAAACAGAAAGAAATAGGGGAAAATTCCTACCCTGCTCTCTCTCCCCCCCGAGATAAAAGATTCAACTTCGAGAAGATAAGATATTTCTGTATAAGCTATAGGTGTTTTGTAAGTATATTCCATTTCTTTCTATCTTTATTGACTTAAGGCATTGGAGATAAAGAAGCAGTAACAAGGTAAATATATCCTGAACAGTGCCACAAAAGAAAAGCAAGGTCAGTCTACATGAGAAGGCAGTAGACACCAGCAGTTATTCTGATCTTTTGTGCACTAGTATTTGAGCCTGACATTCTTCATGAGAATGTATTTGTGGTTCTTGCAAAATATCAAATACTTCTACTACCCTGCGACAAGCACATAAAACATCCAATCTTATTTTGTGCCATGCACTGCCAAAAGGTGTTATCTTCAATTGCTCAAGCAGAATTTATACTGCTAGTTTTAATAGAGGAAGAAAATTTTACTTGTATCTCAGCAAATGCCAGCCCAGAAGTGTCCTACACTCTAGGTGGAGTTCTGCAGGTAAAAGTGCTGAGGGCTGACAGGCCAGCAGTGCCATTCCTTGGACAACAGGACCCCAACAGGCGGGAGGAGCAGCAGGCAGCTCCAGGAAGCAGCCACACATTCTTGAGAGCTATAGGTTTTAGCTGCATCGCTTGCTGCAATTTACTTCAAGGCTCAGGAGCCTATTTCTAATAGACAAGGAAGTATCCCAGTTTACCAGGCTTCCTGAGACTCTTCTCCCGTTTCTGAGAAACAATCAGCTCCAGTTTATTTCTCAAATTTGGTTAAATGACCCTATTTCTTAAAAACATGACCATGTTTCCCTAGCAGTTTTCCTAAGGGGTAGCACTGTTACGAATGGCAGGCTGCCTCAAGTGCTCTCAACATCCTCCGTAGACACACAGATTTATCTGGTGTCATCTGCTAAGTTACAGCAAGGATCCTACATTAGCACAACAGGACCCGGGCACCGACAAATGCACAGGACAGAGGTCAAGGCCGTACAATGCCCCATCACTGCAAAGAACAGTAAATTTCTGCAGCTGGAGAGACAGATCCGTGCTGACAGGAAGAAAAGCAAGGCTCACATCAGCACTTTCTATGCATTTCCCATATTCTCTCACCTGTGCTTAGGAGACATGGTTTCACCACTCTGCTGAGTTTGGTTAGGATATGTTTCAGAGGGTGAAACCCATGCCTGAAGAAGCTTCTTCTTGCCAGAATTTCCTGCTTTATCTGCGAAGCCCTCTGCTGTTGGCTTTTTCGGAGACTCTGCTCTATGACTTGGGGTGTCAGGGGAGAGGGAGTGAAAGGAAGAGTAGGGCTGGGAAAAACTTGACAGGGAGGAAGAGGAAACAGAAGGCTCAGGGAAGTCACTCTCTGCGTGCTCCTCAACACCAGTGCTTATTTTCAATTCTTGTTTCTCAAAATGGCTACTGTGCTCACTGGAACGAGATGTCATACCTAGGCCTGAGTCAGCTGTCTGGCTACGCACACTGTGAACATGCGCTCTTGCAGGCAGCACAGGTGGCTCACGAACACCAGGAGCACTTCCTCCTCCTTGAGCGGACAGAGTTACTGCGGCTGCAGCAGAACTATCAGAGCTCTCTTTCAGTTCTTCACGCAAAGGCATTACATCTACACCCAGCTTTCCTGCCTCTGATGTGTTTTTATCGTCTGCAGCAACACCGTGGTTCTCCTGACAGTCACCCAGCAGCTCATCATCAGAGCCTCCCTCTGGAATAACTGGAAGACCTGCCAGCTTCAAACCATGGTCTCCAGGAAATGAAATGGCAGACTTCAGATTTGTAAGACAGTCAAATAAATCATCATCACCTTCATTTTTTAAATGCCTGTTACTGCTGTCAGCTCTAAGCTTTATTGGTGGAGTGAGAGGTGTTAATGAGCCATTTTGGGGGAGGCATCCATGAGCATCTGAGGGTTTTTCACTATGTAATGGAAGCCCAGACACAGATCTTACACTCTCATCTGAAGAAGGCACATCACTTAACTCATCAGTCTGAGAAACTGGTGGGCACTTCTTCAACGTTAAAGACAGCCGTGGTGCTGGCTTTGGTGTGACTAACACCTCGCTGCCAGCCCTTCCTACATCAGCTTTCTGAGGGGACAGCGTGCAAGCTCCCAAGGTTGGTTTCGTAGATCCTGCTTGAGAAAATGAGTCATTTTTATCAAACGGAGCTGCCTGTGGCTCTAATCCGGGTGTACGTTCTTCCCTTCTCTTTTCACTTAATATCTCCTGCTTCTCATTTAGCTCGCTCTCAGAGGAAGGTGGCTGTTCAGCACCATTCTCTGGTAAGAGGCTATTACTACACCTCGAGAGAGATGCAAAGTGTCTGCCATCCTTCGTGCAGGGTTCGGTATTTACACTGCCTATTTCCACAGAGGTCTCGCTGTTCTGGATGGGATTTATGCTGCCACTAGAGAGTTTTGACAACAGGCAGCACTCTGCTTCCAGCTCGTGACCAAACCCTGCTCTCTTCCCTGCTGTGTCCGTATCCGTGAATAACATCCCCTTGAAATCAGGGTGCTGTTTTTCACATTGCTGCCCATCCAAATCCTCATCACCTGATGCAACATGCTCCGACTCATCGAGGAGAAAGGACACACATTTCCTATTCACTAACTTGCCTCTATTTAAAGAAGCATCTACCTGAACCTGTGTAGAATCACACTGATTCTTTGGAGCCAGACCACGGCTGACAGAAAGAGTGCCAAGAGGGTTTGATACAGCATTTACATTACTAGTTAAAGCCACATCTGAAGAGCTCCCTGAAGCGATGAGAACAGAGTGTTTCAGATCAGCAGGGTGTTCTGCTGAGGAACAGTCCCCATCACAAGGGAGGCAAAAAGTGGAAGAACTAGTGACAGCTTTGAAACCTGGCACTTCTTGTCCCCTTCCAAGTTTGGATACAAAGGGATTATTGTCATTAAAATGACAACCAGAACGGAGAGAAGGTGCAGGCGGAGGAGAGACATCCGAGGAAGCACGTGTATCAGAGCTTTCAGGACCCTGATCCCCCGAGCCCTGCGCCCAGTCAGAAGCAAAAGGATTATTACCACTAGTAGACACCCGCCCAGGACGAGGAGCTTTGGGAACACAGGCTGCAAGATGATGGGACAAAGGGAAACCGGCAATGTGTTCAGAATCCAGGGCAGGGGACACCCTGTCCCACCTGGGATTAAAGGGGTTCTTGCCACTCAACAGCTCTGCAGTTAAAGGAGAAGGAAGAGAAGCAGAAGAACTGGTAATGTTTTCACAGTCTGGCACTGTGACTTTTTGTCCCGTTTTAGAAATAAAGGGATTATTGTCACTACTGATACTGTGTACAGAAAGAAAAGCGGGAAGGGAATCAGGTGCAAGAGTAGGAAGCGTGGCTTTGGTTTCCTCCTCTGAAGATACGCCCAGTCTGCAAAAGGGACAAAAAACTCGCATGTCACTTGCGGATACAACACGAGGCAGGAACAGACAAGCTTTAGCACCTGCCTCCATCAGCAGCTAACACTGGAGATAAATTACACTGCAAGAGACTTAAGAGCCTATCTAGTAGACTTGAGTTAATATACTTAAATGCGCCTTCACAAAACACTCGATTTGTGTCAGAACGCTTCTGCTGCAGTCTGCACAATCAGATTACTGCGATGTCTGCTTCTAAGCGCTATCTCATCTTTTGCATCCCAAGCAATTTTATTAGCAAGACACTTCATGTGCAAGATGTTTAAACGTGAAGAAGCACTGAAAATAGGGAGTTAGAGACAGACACAAAACATAGCCTTATTAGTAAGATGTATATATTTACACACATATACATATATACATGAAACCACAATTACACGTACGAAGCATGAAGGAGCAGAATTTCCGAAAAAGCCTTGTGTGCAAATGCCACAAACGTACTTCGTGTTGCTGTCAACAATGCCAAAAGCAGAAGGGCTCCAAGGTTAACTCTTTTGAAGACCATAGGAAAATAAAGAAGGGAGAAGTAGAGATGTTAACTGGTATTTCAGCCCCTGGGTATGTTTCAAGCCACACAGCTCTGATAGAAGAACGTTAGTTTTAGCAAGAGATCCAGCAAGAAAAATTACCCCTACGGTATGTGAAAAGATGCTTGCACTCAGAGAACTAATTTTGGCATCGCTTATAGGGAACATCCCTATATCAATCTATTTTTCATACTGTGAAAGAGCTCTATTATTTGGGCCCAGTGCTTAGCTTAAAGCCATCAGGTACCCCCGCAGAGTAACACACTTCTGCTGCACACCGCACGCCAAGCCCAGAAGGGCTGCTTTGCGGTAGGAAGCAGTCTAGTTAAAGCCCACAACCACTGCATGTTACTACTTATATCAGCATCTGAGGCAAACATGACTGACCTCGGTTTGACAGCTTTGGTCTTTGCTGGTGCAGCAGCTTTTTCAGGTTTGTGTTCTTCCTCAAAAGGGTTGAATGGTTGATTATTTGTGAAGACTTCTTCTAGGTGACTGTCTTCTGAAGGATTTCCTCTGCTTAAATCTGCTTGAAATTCAAGACGTTTGGCCTCTTGTTCACTTTTCTCTTCTGCAGCTTTGGTTTCCTCTTCCTTCGGAGTCCTCTCTAGAATTCTTTCAGCATCGTTGGTTTTCGCTGCTTCCTTCTTCCCCGTGACCAGGGAAAGTAAGGCAGACTTTTTGTGGTCCATTTTTTTGGTCTCTTTGGTAACCTCGACACTCAGAGGAACGCTGGTTTCCAAGTATTCTTCACTGTTAAGCAATTTGTATGATGGCAAAGTCATAGACTTAAAGGTCTCCAAGGATGCTGACCCAGACAAAGCATTGCTAGGAGATGTTCTTCCCATCTCTTCAGGCCCTTTAGTAGATCTGGAAGACAGGTTCTCTTCTGAAGCAAAGAGCTGCTTCCTCCTGAAGTTGTGAGGAGAGGGGGAAGAAGCTGGAGTGTTGTCCTTCAGCATGTTCTCTTCCACATAAACATGACTGCCATTGATACACAAACTAGACTTGGAAACCGGATCGCTTTTGGATTTAAGGCCACTAAATAAAGAGAGCCCTTCTTTCTTGGTGTTGCTAGCGGTTACTTGGTTTAGTTGCCTGTTGTCCAAAGTTGCTGGTTTACGAGATTTAAACACAGGAGAAGGAGAGGACTTCTCTTCCAGGGCATTTCCAAAGGCTCCTGGAAAAAATAAATGGGGAGAAATTCAAGATCTAAGAATATCCTTTCCTCTGACACTCGCTGATGACAGCCTCAGTACTCCATCGCTTATTCACTGATCACAGTAACAGACATCACAAGTGTGACTACATCAGCCACTTCCACGTCTTCTGGATCCCTTACCACTGTCAGCCCTCAGCATACGGGATCGCACGAGCCTTTCTGTGACCTAAAACCACCACAAATGCTTGCTGTGAAACTGCACCACCACTGCGTGCAGATTTTGCTCGCAGAGACCCACAGTTTCTAAGCTATACCAAGGTAAGCTTAGCTGTCAGTGTCTAGTACCCTGTATATCCTACACGCCACCATGGACAGAAGTGACTTCCTACAGATTCGTTCATCGAGAAGAACTTAACTAATATTTTAAGAAGCATGAAAAGCACAAGCAAACCTTTGGGGAAAGGCCTCACGCTCCATATACTCACTTTCTGAGGTTGGAGAGATCTCAGATTCCTCATCATCCCATTGCGACTGAAAGTCGCTCGGCCTAAGCCTGACCCTCTCGGTTACGGGCTGAGGCGTAGGTAGGACTGACATGGACTGAGAGAGGGAAGTCTTCTGCAGGCCAGGTTTGGAAAACAGGGTTTTGAGCTTTGATTTCTTCTTTTCCTTCTCAGCTGACTCATCTTCACTATCAGCTGGAGAGTGAGTCGTGCTGGGAATGATCGCTGATGCTGTGTCAGAAAGCCCACTGCTCCTCTTTCCCTTGAGCTTGTCTTTGAGCTTGCCAAATGGAGAACGAGACTTGTCTTTCATGGACAAATCGAACATGCTGGCTGTCATGTTGCTCCTCATGAACTGGATATCTACTTCGATCTCCCCTCTCTCCTTTTCCTTTTTCCCTGGTTTGGAACGAAGCTTGTACCACCTGCAAAAACAGGGAGATTTATTTTACAAACAAGTTTGAGACACAAATAATTTAAAAACAATAGAGGGTACTTGTGTTTTAAGAATCTAAAAAATCTACAGTGTAGAAAAAAAGAAAAACCTTTAATCTTATGACTATGTCACAATCATATGTGTTAAAAAAAAAAAAGGACAATGTGGAATTCACGCAGGTCAGCTCAGCCACTTTTTTTTTCCCCCCATACTTTCCTCTGGCTTCCTGAAATTGACAGAGATAAAGGCTTTGGAGTGGGTGCAAAAGGAGCCTCAGAGAGCTGACACTGGTACCAGAAAGCTTACGCACACATCCCACGCCCTCATACCTTTCATTCCAACTTCTTTTCAGCTGCTATCTTAATGCTTCTTAAGCTAAGGAACCCCTAATCAGCACAATGAGAACCAAAACAAGCATTACAGAACTTCTGGGGATTTCCACTCAGCTCTGTGAGCCAGTAATTGGACTGAATCAGACAGGAGATTTGCTACAGACAGAACCTTATCCCTTTCTGAAACACAGCCCAGAATATGAATGCACTGCAAGCAGTAAGCGCTCAGGGAATCCAAACTGCAAAACCATCGTCTGCTTGCCACTATTACACTTGCTCAATTGCCGCTAGGTACGTCCTCCTCAAGGACATTCAAAGCACATTAGTGCCAGTGAAGAAAAATTATCAGCGTGCATACCAATGTTTTTTTTTTTTTTTTCCCTCCTCCTGTTGCGAGAGTCACAGACTTCCCGACTCCACCGAACTGATAGGAAAGGACGCTTGGAAGACACTGGCTTTTCCCTCCACACCAGCTAGTAAATGAAAATGAAGGAACAGAACTAGAGCGTGCAAATTTGCCTCTCCATCAAATTTGCACTTCAATACTTCAATGGTGCACCGGAAGCAAAGAGAATAAGAAAAAGCAATTTGCTTCAGGGAAAAAACAAAGCAGAAGAGCATTCACCGAAGATTCCAAGCAGATGAGTTCAGAGACCTGCTACAGAGAGAGGCGTTAGACCACGCTGCAGTTAATGTTCGGACTCGAGGTTACAAGACAGGAGCGCCAGCACCAAGCAGTATTACAAGGGCAGGGATTTCAGGAGAGGTGATGTTTTGTCAGGTGCGTTCAGCCCTGAAGCTGCACTCCTGCAGCGGCAGCTGGCACGTTCCCCTGCACCCACCAACGCCAGCCTGGCACTGCTGCATTTGGTCCAGCCGCAGCAAGGGAAGCACGAGCCTTTTGCCTTTCATGCAAGCCATCGCTAGGCACTTTTGTTCTAAATCGCGTTATTTCTAGGAGCATGCCTGCATTTGTACAGCGTCAGTGCTGCCACAACTCATTCTGCGCAGTCTCCCTGGAGGGAAGCGAAGGCCCTGTTTGAAAGGCAAACAAAGCAAAAACCACGCGTTCAGCAAAAGGCAACTCTGCACGCTGGCGTTTCTGAGAAGCATGCCACTACATCCACTTCAATTTGAGCAGCTGAGAGCAAATAATTTTCTGACAAATCCACCCAAAACGATAGGAAAACTTTAAGTTTTTATTCTAGCTGCAAACAACCAATATTTTCAAGCCTCGGCATAGTCACACCACTCTGAAATGAAAGCGGTGGCTCTGCAAGTGGCTGGGTCATCGCATGAGGCTCGTTTCCAGCAGCCCTGGCCTGCACCTGCACGAGCTCAACACCACTGCCGCGTCTTCAGGCACTTCTAAGAAATTCGCCTTGTGAACGACACGGTCTCCCACAGCCTTCCTGCCACAAAGGAGTCCCCGCGCTTCTACTCGAGCGCATCAAAAATTGCTGCCTCACGCGTTCCTCACACATAACGAGGGATCACCACATGTATTGCGACTAAATCCTCTGTACTCACAGGAAGGCACAGGCTTCCTTCAGCCCCTACGCAAAAACAGCCGGAACAATTCACGTAACAAAACTTTGCCTGCGTTGTTTTCTGCATTTCATCTACTTTTTAATAATGCTAGGAGTGGCATTTGGATACAAATCTTATTAGCTTCAGCTACTATGTTAGTGTCCGTCTTTCAACCAACAGGTATTTAATTTCCAAACGAAACCAGCCCTTTATTGCTATACGTCACCACAGCAGCTAAGTGATGATGGAAGAAAGAAGCTTCAAACGGGAAATCGAGGGCAGGGGGGGACACTAACGATTGGAAATACTGTAAGCTTTCCCAGGAGCACCAAAGTTATATTTTTCCACAATTTTCCTTTGGCCCAGACGCGAAGAAATCAGCCGGGGAGAACCCCACATGATCGCCTCAGAGGGCTGACTCGCTGACATCTGGTGACTACAGCCACATTAGACTCCACAGCGTAAACACATTAGGGCTTGACACAACCTTCACAGGCTTTAATGACAGCTACGTTATAATTAGGACTTCACAAGCAGCAACAGCTTTGTTAAGAAACAGATCTTGGCTTTGGCCAAACCGGTGAGAACACCGGATCTATTCAGGTGAGTTAGAAGCGGAGGATGACTCACCGGCTGCCTCCGACCACGTTACGAACGAGCTCATGCCATCCCGGCGCTGCGGGCTCCCAGCAAAGCGCTCTCGGTAACCACCCCTGTGATCTCAGGGCGCTACACGAGTGCTTACGCTCAAAGGCGCGAGTGTGACACAGAGCTGGCGCCGGGCGTTAAAGGAGAAGCCTTCCAGCTCGCTGCCGTGCACACAACAGAGAGGCCAACCCGCAGAACGCGGACCTGCCCGCTCCCGCTCGCCGCCGGGCTCTGCCAAGCACTCGGTAACAAAAACACGCAGCAGCCGCCGCACGGTGCCGTCGCTCCCCGCCCGAGCCAGGAGGCGCTTCAAACGCATTAAGCTCCTCCAGACGACCTCGTTCGCGCTCCCACGCAAACGCGGGGAGGGAAACCCGCGCACGGGGCAGCAGCGCCCGCGCCCTCCCGCGGGCGGGCACCCCGGGGGCCACGTCCGCGCCGGGAGGGACCCGCCCGGGGGTCACCCCCACCAGAGCCCCAGCCCCCCGTGGGGCACGGGGCCCCCCCCCAGCGGCCCCCCGGG
>VXAL01018598.1:89800-103661 GCA_013399475.1 Chauna torquata
TAATCTTTTATTTCCTCCTCCCCTGCACACCTCCCACTCCCCTCCCTGCTGTTACGATCAAGGGCACGCAGTAAGTGAGCTCCCAGCTAGTTACATTTAGTGGCAATAATGGGATTTCATGCAGCTCCTTCCCACACAGAACGCTCTGCCCTCGGTCACCGCTCGCGTCTCTGAGTCCTGGCGATGCTGAGACCAAACCTCTCGGCTCGGGAGGCAGCAGCGGTCACGGCGGGCTGCAGCCCCATCGAGGTGGCTGCTGCTCACGCAGAGGAAAGCCCAGGCAGCGCTGGGCACGGGCTGCGCTCCTGCGGGAGTTCGGCAGAGCCCAGCAGGGCTTCGGCAAAGGCATATGACAGCCGGAGGGTTTGCGTTGAAACCGTCCATTTATTTGATGTAAATCACAATGCTGTTTTATGAAGGCGGTGAGGACAGTATAATTTCATGGATACCTGTTTAGCAGGAAAAACACAAGCAACTTGTTCTTTTCACCCCAAAAAAGCAGCTTTGTTGAAGAGTAAGAGAACAGCGCAAGCACTCCTGGAAGATACTTCAAGCCACCGGCAAGGGAAGCTTGGCTCCACAAACATTCAAAGTTTTCTCATCTATTCTACCTAAATCTTCCCTGGTTTTGCCTTCCCCATTTCAGTCCCATCTTGCTCTTCAGCCAGCGTCAGAGGCGAACTCGCACGAAAGGCTCTCCTGATAGTGCTGGTTTGGGCTCTGCCTGCCTCGCTCCATTCCCCGTGGGGATTGCGGCTTCTTTTATGTCACGATGTATCTATGGAAACAGTTTTCATAAAACAGCCCCCCTGTCAGGTCCTGCCTGTGTCCGTTGAAAGGCACAAGCACTCTCCATCCAGGTGCCAGAACATGATGTAATTTCAATGCAAATTTATATAGTGAAGTATGAAAACCTGGGAGAAAAACTGCACTCTGCTCCGGTGGAGGAGGCAGGAGGCTGCCCCGGCACAGCCTCCCCACACGTGGGGTTGAGGACGTTTCGCCCCCACCAAAGCCACGCAGGCTGGGACGCGGGGGCTCGTTCTCTGCCGCAGTCAGGGACGTGGGGCACAAATGGACGCAGGCATCACCAGGGAAGGCAATGTCCAGCCTGAGGTCGAAGCAGGGCACTGCTGTGGTGCTTGTCCAGACAAAGCCCTCTGGATGCCAACACCAGGAAAATTGCACATAGTCTGGTAAACCTTGCCCACTGCGTGATGCAAATCAGCACTGGAGCTCAGAAATGTCACCAGAAGCGTTAATTCTGGACACGTTAATGCGCCAAACTTCAACAGTCCTTCTGTGGGACCCGCGCCTGCTGAGAGCAAAAAGCTGTCTGTGCTTTTGGCTGTTTCGGCAGATGGCTTCGTACAGGCAAGCATGAGATTGCCAAACATCACTTCTCGATGCATGGTAGCCATCAGCCGGGCACCCCCACCGTGCTCCCTCCACGAGAGGCAAAATCCTGATGCTGAAGAAAAGGATGTAGAGAAACTGCAAAGTTGCCCTGGGTTTTCCTGTTTCCAACTCTGAGCCCAAGTGTCCAGCGCAGAGCCCCCCGAGCCACATCAGCCAAGCAAACAGCAACTTTGGGGACGCAGGGGACAGCCCCAGCCCGCCCGTGGTGGGGGCTACCGCCAGAGCCCGGACCCCCATGCCACCCCCAGCGCCCACCTTACCTGTCAACCGCGATGGCTGTCAGCGTGAAGACCGAGACGTAGACCGTCATGGGCTGCATCAGGAACACGAAGTAGCACAAAAACTTCCCGAAGACCCAGCCCTGGGGGTTGAAGGCATAGGCCAGGGTGAAGGGCACGCAGGTGGCACACATCAGCATGTCCGAGAAAGCCAGGTTCCCGATGAAGAAGTTGGTGACGTTGTGCATCTTCTTGGTCTTGCAGATGACGTAGAGCAGCAGGTAGTTGCCAAAGATGCCGACAAGGACGACCAGGGCGTAGCAGGGGATGATGAGGGGTTTGAAGGACTGGATGAGCTGCACCCCTGTGAACTGCGCGCTGGCATTGGAGCGGTTCTGCAGGACGAGCTCGTAGGCAGTGGCATTGGCCCCGTCCCCGCTGGGCTCCATGGCCCCTCGGGCCAGCCCCGACAAGCACCGCGGGACGTCCTGGCCCACCGAAACCCGGCGGTCGGGGGGTTCAGGTGGCCGCGGGGCGCATCCTGCTCCTCGCCGTGGCTGTGCCGCCCCGCAGGCGTGCAGGATCCTGCCCTGCGCCTGGGCGGGAGCCAGGGGGGCTCCCCGGGGTGGTGGCTCCTCGCTGCAGCCTCCTGGGAAGGGAATGGAAAACGAGGGTCAGAAAAGAGGCGATGCTGGCAAACAGCCCCCGTAGGGAGAGGCAGCACGGAGTTAAACAGCACTCACGGCTCTGGTGGAGAGAAGAGAAAGGGAAAAGCGGCAGGTCTGGCCCCGAGCCGGGGAGCGGCAGAGAAGGAAGCACTCACCTACACCCGGGCTCCCCAACAGCCCTGCAGACGAAGCGTCTCACGGCAATCCTGCCTCTGCCCGCGTCCAGCTGATGCGCAGGGGCAGCTCCTGGCAGAAGCAAAGGGAAGCGGCAGCTACGCCAGAAAGTAGCTCCTAATGTTTCTGGAAATAACAAAGGACGTTAATGGACAAATGAAAAAAGATGCTCCGCTACTTTTGCACTGACTAAAGCCTTGTGCGCCTGCACTCCGCTCGTCTGTCCCCCTAATGAGATTAACCAGGCTCTCCTAAAACGTCGGGTCTGGCAGCAGCCAGGCTGGATTTCTTTTCTGCTGCAATTCAAGCGGCTCCATCAAAGTATTTCCATAGGCTGCGGCACGGTCCTCCCGAAAGCAATGCCAGACTTCATTTAATCAGCTGTGAAGGGAAAGGAAGGGGTAGGGGGCAAAGAGGAAATTCACGGGCAAAAATTATGGACAAAAAGCAAAGCGCCGGCAGGCAGAGCCCCAGGACATGCACGTCCCAGTGTGTCCCAGGCACAGCCCTGCCTCCCGCGCTGCTCGCACGCGTCCCCTCCCTCCCCTCCTGCCCACTGAATCATCTCAAAACATGCTGCAGGCAAACTTTAATTTCCTGAGCTATTTCCATATATTATCTCCCACTCTTTCACAGCACAGAACTTGCAACCCTGTTCATTTCTCTCTGTATCAGCTGTTGTTCACTCTTAAGCCCTTACATGCCTAACTTCATAAAAGCAAAACCCACTCTGCAGATTTTGGAAGTCTCCAGTGGAAACGAATGGAGAATTGCCCCAAGCTACAGAGTCCTGCAACGCCTCACAGAAGCCCCCCACAAGCTCAGCAGCCTGAATTTGCATTAACTGTGGTTTTACATCAACTCCTGTGCACCCTGCCTGCTTCACCCCACGCGTTTGTAAGGCACCCTACCACAGAGGAGGCACTTGGAGACAGAAGATGCATTTCAGAAGAAAGTCTCCTTTAGCAAACGTTTGCTGCTGTAACCAAAGCTGTGCAGTCGCCCCCTCCCCGCCCCAGCCGGCCCCGTGCAGCTCTGTGTTCTGCTCAGGGGGGATTTTCCAGCTGAACGCCAGCGGTAGCCCCCCCTGAAGCACCGTGTGCCACTGCTGTGTTTCAATGCAGCCCCTTCCTGCACCCGGGCAGGCTCCTGGCCGTGGCGGTGCCGCACACCGCGGGCTCCTCTGGTGTTTTGGGGCACAATGTGCTGTTTCCATCAGTTTTAGAGTTGTCCAGGACCAGCTGTGATGGGCACAGGGAAACTCATGGCCTTGTGCTGGTGTTTCTTCCCAGCACAGGACTCCTGCAGGCTAAGAGGGGGCTCACGCCTGAACTCATTGGCCATGCACGTGCGCTAATTGGGCACCCGGGGGGAAACAGGAGCTGCACAATGCTGGGTACCGAGCAAAGCACCCCTGAGACAGCTCCCAGCCCCGCTGGGCTGCGATGCTGGGAGCGCCTGGGACCCCAGCACACGTGGAGGAGCAGACCCTGCTCCCCGCCAGCCTGGGCAGACGCCTCGGTGGGGGCAGGCAGCCCACCCGTGACACCACAGGCTCCAAAATCCAGGCTGGATCCCAGGCAGCGCATGCCTGGGGCGAGGAGCTGCTCTGTTTGTGCTGAACCGCAGGGGAGTGTGTGGGTGGGGAAGGGGCCCCCAGTTACAGCCCCCACGGCCGCTCCCCTCCATGTACCCAGTGTTTTGGGGGGGTTCCCCACCACCATTGCCCTGTGCGAAGCCACACACACGTGGGGTGCGAGTTAGCCTGAAAGGAATAGCTGAACCAGCTTTTATCCCAAACAGGGCATCTTCTGCACTAAAATTTCATTTTCCCTGCCCCACTCTCTGCCAGAACAATTCTCCATTTTTCTCCTAAGAAAGTCTTTAAACCACCCAGCACTTAGAATGTAAGGTCCTGCTTTTGTATCACAGGTTGGCATCTGTCCTGTGTATTAACATCACGAAGAGCTCGGAGCTGCCCGGTGCCACCCTTGCAGTGGCACAGGTGGAGCCAGTTTCGGGGGCGGGCAGGGAGGCGTGCAGCCCAGCGCCCGCGCGCTCAGTTTGCTCCTGTTTTGTTCCCAGGACATTGAGCACCGTCCATTAATTACCTGGCAGTTGCCATGGTTATGCCAAAGCCCTCCATGAGATGCTGCCGTGCAGGATGCGGCGAGCGCTCCACAGCCGTGGGAGGGGGATGAAGGCATCGCCCAAGCACCAGCCCTCCTGCTGCAAGGGCCGCGCCAGGTCCGGCCACAGGCAGAGGCTGCATCCATCCGGGGACCCACACTGCACTCACAGCCGGGGCTGTCCGGGCTGTCCAGCGGAGCAGGGTCCAGCGAGGACTCATGATTTGCACGGGGGGCTCCGTCCCCCTGCACCTGAGGTGCAGTGAGCACCGTGAATTAGTCCCTGCCAGCTGCCTCGGAGAAGCAAGGTGCCACATCACCCACTGCGTGCCCTTTACCTACCTGCCTCTCCTGCCAGCACAGAACAGGGGAAATTTTCACCTTTTAATTGACTTTTCAAAGCAGCTAGGATGTCACTCGCACAGGGCTGAGGAATTAAAACACAGGGCAGGGAGGGCGAGCAGGGCAGCTGAGGGCTGGTGTGGGCAGCATCGCTGTGGGGTGCAGCATCACCGCGGGATGCAGGACCCAGGAGAGGGGCGGCTGGGGTGCAGCCGCCCCCAGGGCTCCCGCAGCTCTTTTGGGAGGTTGCTAGCTCGAGCCCAGGCAGCTCAGCTGGCACCACGTCAGCTGCTTGCGCACTTCACTGCCAGGCACTCCCCTGACATGCATGGGGCTTTGAAGAGGCCACTGTGCAAATTCAGTGGCACTGTCCTTGATTTGCTTTGTGTTTCTTTTCTTCCTGGATTTCTTTATATGGCTTAATCTGCACTCAGCAAGATGTCTTAATACAGCTGTTGGATCATGCCGAGCGGCTGGCATTCAGCAAGGTTTCCAATTAACGATGCATTTTATTCCCGCCTGAGGAATTAGGAGCCACAAATTCACCAGCCCTTATCCCCGGGGGCGCTGGGACGGCAAGGGACTGCCAGCAGGGCAGGGTCAGTCCCACCGCTCGCTCCGGGCGGTGCCGGAGCCTCCCCTTGTCCCTACCCGCTATGCTGGGTTTGCCCCCACCTGCTGCTGTGACCACACAGCCCTAAAGGAGTTGGTAAAGTCGAGTGCGGGGACGCAAAAGCAGTGCTGTTACGGGCGGACGAGAGCGGCCGCGGAAAGCTCCATCCCCGGCGCTTGCTGCTGCCTCTCGGCAGGCAATTAGCCCGGAAGAGCACGTGCTCAGGCACTCGAAGAAGAAAGAAGGCGGCTGGAGGAGAGCAGAGGCCCACACGGCCTGGTGCCAGTTTGCCTTAAATTTGCACTAAATCCCCTCCCCGCGGCTGCTCGCAAAGGACGGCGGAGCTCAGCCACAGCCGCCTGCTGGAGATGCTCCCACGCCGGAGCCACGTGCGGGGCACATCGTACTGCGACAGCACCCGGCCAGACGAGGCCGCGCAACGCGGAGCCCAGCAGGGCAGCTTTGCAAACCTAACCCGCTCCTGCAGAACCCAGCCAGACACCACACTCCTACCTCGCCCCCGCTCCAGCCCCACTGCACCTGCAGGTTCAGGGCTCCCCTTGAGAGACAAATTCCCTGCCAGCTAATGTCATGCATACAATGGATTCGGGCAATTTTCCTCAATTAGGAGTTTTAATTAAATTATTGCAGCGGCTGCTTGTTCTGAACAGCCTTTGACTGCATTTCCCTGGGCTGCTGTGAAGACTGCAACGTAACGTTGCTCTGTATACCCAAACAGGCAATTGTCAGAGCAATTCCTACCGGAACACAATTAGCGTTACGAAGGAAGCTTGGACTGATTGACAAAAGGGCTGCACAGGGGGAACACGAGCTCCTCGTTTTAAGACCATCCTGTCCTCATCCAGGAGGTGCTGGCTGAGCCCCTCTGCACCTCCAAGCACCGGCGCAGCTCTAACCGCAGCGAGAGGCTGAAGCGAGTGCAGGTGGGGCCCCTTGGAGGGAGCAGGGTGAGAGCAGCCCCCCAGGGCAGCGCGGAGAAGGGGAGGCGGTGGTGAGGGTGACCCCAGCCCCTCTCCCCCAGGGCTGCTCACTGGGATGCCCCCAGACCCATGGGTTAGCGGCATGACCCGCAGCATCCTGGCGGCAGTGCGCTCGGAATCAGTTTTGCTGAGATGAGGCAGGGAGCAGCCGGAGGTGGCAGGGAGGGCAGGACAGGAGAACAAACAAGAGCAGGCTGGTGCAGGAGCTCCAGAGCACAGTCCAGCCTAACCCCAGGATATTTGCACTTTCCCATTGTTATTGCAATAAAAGATGAGGGGGTGGGAGAAGTATTTCTGATAACACATTAGGAACAGAGCGGGCAGGGAGAGGAGACAAGGATGATTTTCAAAGCAGAGGCAATCTGTGTCCCTGTGCAAGGATCCATCCCGTTCAGTGAGGCACCTGCAGCTTCTGGTGCAGAACAAGCCTGCCATCATCACCGTGCCAGCTCTGCTCCCAGACCATGGAAATCTTCCCCGAGCTGTGACTATTCTCCATCCTGCGGTGCTCTGGCATCGTCCTCATCACCTACATCTTCATCTGACAGCTCTTCCTCGTGGGCTTCGTACCTGGGGTCATCTTCCACTGGGAAAAGGAGATGCGCTGCTGCAGCCGGCAGGTGGCCATGACCTGCAGCACCCAGCGGAGAGGCAAAACCGGGCTGCAGCCACGGCCGGCCACCCAGCCTGCACTGGGACCAGGAAGGGGGGCACCATCCCGCCCCACGGCAGCGCAGGCAGAGCTGACACGGACCGTCGTGTCAAGCTGAGAATGCAAACAAGCACAAAGACCCCTGCAGACCAGTGCTGCCCCATCCCCAGGGTGAAGCAGCCGTGCTGAGGGCAGGAGCTGCCACTAAAGCCACCGTGGGACCAACAGAATATCCCTGGTGCCACCCTGGCCCTGTTCCCCATCCAGGACTCACAGGTGACGTGCTGCCAGCTGAGATAGACCGGCCCAGCTCCACACTCCAGCACGAAGGTGACAGGAGGGACAAACTCCAGACCTTTGAGGCTGATCTGCAAAAAGCCAGAGCTCAGAGCATCCCCCACCCAGCCGCAGCATGGGTCAAACGCTGCAACAGCCACGGGACAGGGGCTCCTCTGCACCACAGAGAGGTTTGTAGGCACAGTCAGATGGACAGAGCCCAAAAAAAGGCCCCAGGAGGGGGGCTCCTGTGCATCCACCCCCTGCCAATGCTCGGTGGCTCCTGGGGCAAAGCATCCCCTTGCTCCCCTGCCCTTACCATGGGGAGCACCGAGATGCGCAGCGAGGCGATGGGCACCGGCTTATGGTCTCCATACATGTTCTTCGAATCCACGGCCACCACGTGCAGCTCGTCCCTGGCGTCAGCCCCCAGGGAGATCTGCGGAGCCGAGCAAAGCCCCGTGGCAGGTAGAGCCCAGCCATGGGCCAGCTTGGCTGAGCTGGACTCCAGCAAGTCACACATCTTACCGTTCTCAGCAGCACCAGGTGCTCCAAGAAGTCATCGTCCTCCTTCACCACGCAGGTCCGGGTGCCCGTGCCCAGCTTGCAGCCTGCAGACACACAGCCTTGTCCCTGCGTGTGCGAGCTGCTTCCCCGCGCAAGCCTCAGGTGTGAGGAAAAGGGAGGGGAGGCGTCCCCAGGCATCCCAGCAGTGCCTCGCCGCAGGGCTGGCACGTCCTGCGGCCAGAGCCATGGGGTGCCCCCGTGCCATGGGGAAAACCACAGCCCCCCGGGCTGCCCAGGGCTTTCTCCAGCAAGGGAAGTGCAGATTGCCACGGTACAGAGGGAAACTGCCCTCAGAGGGAGCAGAGCAGCCAGGACTGCGAGGTGGGGGGAAGCAACCCGGCCAGGGGCTGCCACTGCTCACCCCACAGGACAGCAGCCGGCCTCTCCTCCAACAGCCATCTGGAGACAAGAGAAGAGCTGCTCATCCTCCACAGCTGGTCCAGCACCAGAAACCGGCTCCTGTGAAATAAGGGCCAGAGAAAACAGCATTTGGCTGGTCTGTAACAGCAACACGTGGAAGAAACATGACTTAGGAGCACTTAGAGCAAACTCGCAGGTCCGCAAACCCCAGAGCCAGGGCAGCAGCATGCAGGCAGCTCACACCAGCACGGTTTGCTTTCTGCAAGGGGTGAAAGCAGCTGGACCAGCATCCCCTCGGCTAGGACAGCATTGCTAAATGAGGAACAAAACCACCTAGCCGCTTGTGCAACCGCTGGGGAAAGGAAGAGCCAGTTAAACGCCTGTACAGACAAAATCGGCTCTAAGAGGGTGAGCAGCCTCCCCACAGCAGGCGAGCGCTGTAAGCACGGGGTGCTCGGCGCAGCCCCAGCGCAGAGCAGCGCGCTGCTAAAGCCTCTGGGAAGCATTTAGCACTAAGAGTACTCTGAGGCCTCTAATTTCACCCTAGCACCAAGCATTTCGCCAGCGTCAATGGTTAAATCAGCAGCACAACCCAGACGTCCCGCAGGGAGCTGCCCACGCAGCAGCAGCCCCGGGGACAGCAGGACACGTCCCTGCCCAGCAGCCTCTGCCCAGCCAGGGAACGCAACGAGCCCGCGCACCCGCTGCCTGCTGCAAATAAAGA
The DNA here is from genome assembly GCA_013399475.1 of Chauna torquata. NCBI lineage: Eukaryota > Metazoa > Chordata > Aves > Anseriformes > Anhimidae > Chauna > Chauna torquata. The sequence continues at coordinate 98,944 of VXAL01018598.1, forward strand.
AAAGGGGGACCCAGCAGCCGTGCAATTGGGAAATGCAGCACAGGCGCTTGGGTAGGGCCGGCAGCTCTCCCCAGGTGGCACCACTGCCCCCACCGGAGCTCCTCGCCTCCGCGCACAGCCCAGGCTGATTACAGCCAGCAAGCAATTAAGCCTGAAGGCAGGACCGGCCTCAGTGACGCCGACGGCAGCTCGATTGGCACCGGGGGTGCGAGTCCTGCGGGCGGGAGGCACGCAGCGGCGGGCAGCTGCCCGGGTCGGACCCGCACCCAAAAGCCGGCGCTTGAAGCTGCGGGACGGACGCGGTCGCTGCGAGCTTTGCTCCTCTCTGCCCCCAGCCGGCCGGGCTTCCCGGGCACGCAGCGCGGGGCGCCCGGGGGGGCAGCAAGGGGCTGGGGGGGCACGGGGAGCCCAGGGGGGCGGCACGGAGCTCCGGGGGGGACGCAGCGGCTGCGCTCGGCCACGGCCACCGCAGCGAGGGCGCTGCCCCCGGTGCTGCCCCGTCCCTCCGGGCGCTGTCCCCGCGCTCCGCCTCTCACCCGCCCGGCCGCTCCCGAATTATCGGTAAAAATTCCCCAGTGATGGTGGGATGGGGGTGGCTATTTTCCGGGTGCTTTTGCAGGCTGGCAAACCCCTGGGAGGGGGCACAAAGCCTCCCGGTGGGGCAGAAGCATTGCAGAGGCTGTGCCCGGCCCCTGGGAGGGATCCCATCCCTCTGCTTGTTCCGGATTTGAAGGCATCACACAGTGGTTTCCAAGGTTTATTTCACACAGTGGGTGGGGGGAAACAAGACAGAAAAACGTTACAGCCACCACGACATATTTACAAGTGCTATCATCACCAAGAGTTACAGCGGGTGGGGTGGCACCGTCACAAGCGCCTGCCTGCACACGTACAGTGCGCTCTACGCGCGCCGTGCACCACGGTGTGCGTGGAGCAACCGCGCAGCAACGCGGGGCTGGTGCTGCCACCTCCTCCCACCGCACTGGCAGTGCAAGGAGGCTTTAAAGCAAGAGCAAAGCATTTCTGCCCTCGCCCCTGCTGCCACCAGCACAAGCACCAGTGCGCAGGGGCCTTGGTGTGAAAACCCCTCTCCTGCAGTGCTCTCCCTCTCTGCCTGACACTGGCTGCTCATGGACAGGGTCACCCCTGGGTCTTGGGACCGCACTGCCCCATGCACACCTCCACTGCTGAGTGGAAAGTAGCAGAAATAGCTTTTTTCTCTCCGGAGGGTGCCAGGCACTTTGCATGATGCCACACTGCACAAGACAGCAGCTCTGGGCATTGCTCACGCCAGCCCCAGTGCAGGCTGATGGAAAACACGCGGGGGCCTTCACAGTGCAGCAAAGCAGAGGGGGCTGCTCCTGCAGGCTTCAGCTAACGCCCCCCTCCCAACCCCAACCACCCAAACCTGGAGATCTGCCTGGAATAGAAAAGGATAAATATGACATTTGGTAAGAGCATAATTCACGTATTTTGCCCATGCTCAGAGATTCCCTCGTTCTCTGCTCGCCTGTGCTTTTCCCTTGCTAAAAGTATCGCTGCAGCTCCCAGCATCACATTGAGCCCTGGGAAGTTCCCTACAGCGGCTGGGGTAGGATCCAGTGAAGATCACGGAAAGGTCTCTTGACTGCGGGAGACCCTTCTTCCCTTCACTGCAGGACTGCCCCGGCACAGCCCGGGAAGATGGGGTCCTGCGGGAGAGCAGAACTGCTGGCCACCATGTCCCAGTGCCAGCCACATCAGGAAACACTGGGGTGGCAGCTTTTCCCCTCCCCAGAGGCTGTGCTGCTGCGAGGAGCCTCATTGCAAGAACCTCAGTTTTTTTTTCCCCGTTGGCTTTAGCTCTCCGGCACCAGAGGAGCCCAGCGCACTCCCCGAGTGGGAGCCGCTTTCCTCTCCGAGTGGGCACGTGCACCGGAGGGTCCTTCCAGCGCTGTCGTCCCCAGCACCGCTCCTCTGTCCCCACACAGCGTCCCCGTTGCAACGCCCGGCCCTGCAAGAAGACAGCGGGAGGTGGCGGGGTGCGTCCCTCGCAGCATCACCTGCTGGGCTCAAAGCCACTGCCCCAAGAGTGGGCAGAGCTGAGCCCTCAGAAGGGGAGAGTGCAAAGAGGGGGGCCCTGTCCTGAAGCCAGCCAAAAAGTGCCGGTCCATACGGAGCAGCAGCAGCCTGCATGCAGGCACTGCAGAGCAAGCTGCTCCGAAGGGGGTTAAAGCATCCCGGGGCAGCGCAGGGACTTGTCAGCAGATGCCTGCGTCAGGCTCACATGTCCGAAGTGGGCACATGCCTGTGACCCGGCCAAGGGCTGCGCTCCCCCAGGGAAGGGGACAGCCAAGCTGGTCAGAGGAGACTGCTGCAGGGACAACAAGGGGCTGGCCCCGGCAGCGGCCGCATCCGCACCTCAGGGGTCCCCCACGGCACAACTCACCCCAGGCGAGGGGAAAGCGCACTTACTGTCCTCCCTCCTCTGCTCTGCTCCCAGTCATATCGAAGGACCTGCTGGCGTCTCTCTGCTGGTAAACCTTAAATGGGAGAGCACAGTGCGTGAAGAGCCCAGACCTTTTCCGTGATTTACTGCCCTGTGTTCGCAGGATGGATTACTCCTTTCTTAAAACACACTACTCCAGAACGCCCTTCCTGGCACCTCTTTCCACACATCTCCACTGCCAGCAGCTCCGTCTCCGCGTGCTGGCAGTCACTTCCCTGCCCTCAGGTGTCAGGAGTGATTTCTAACCAAAGGAAGCCAGTTGAAATCTGCCGTAATGAAAAACATTCAAATTTTGTAATACTAATAAATAACTCTGGGGAAAAAGCCACCCTGTGTTTCGCAGAAGGAGGGGTAGCCCCTGCAACAGTGCAGGCGGGGCAGAGCCCCAGCACAGGCTGCTGGCTGCCGTCTGCAGGGCTCCTGGCTGCGAGGGACAGGGGTGACTCGATAAATTCCCTTCCCAGATTGCATCTATCAGGGGACAAAGTGACACACAGAGCCCAGACCAGCAGCCAGAAACCCCCCCGCCCGCCCTACAGCAGAGGGTCTCCCTGAAAGAAACTGGGAGTTGTGGCGAGAAGGGACAAAATCCCAGGGTTTAGGGGACAGTCCTGCTTGGCTGTTTTTCTTTCTTATTTACCACCAGTGTTTTCTTTACCCGGGAAAATGAATCTCATCCTGGTGGCAGGGGCACTCCCCAGGAAGGGACAAGGTGGGGTGGGGCTGGGGGGGCACCGAGGACCTCAGTTTTGCATCTCAGCGGAGGGGCTGGGGCTTAGGGAACCCTAAAGGCAGAGGGCAGCAGTTCTCAGCCTGTGCCCCCACACCACCAGAACCGCCTGCTCCCCGGCTCTGTGCTCATCAGACCACAGCCCTGTCACCAACAGCCCCCCCAGGCTGGTTCCCCGCACCCCCTGAGTGTGCACACAAGTACTTACTCATCCAGCTGCTCACACAGCGTGGTCTGGGTGCCCTGCAGCCAGCACTCGCCCAGGGGCCACTGCTGGTGGCCGCTGCCATGGGACAGGGCGGTCTCCTCCATCCTGCTGGCACCCCGAGCCTCGCCATCCTCCCCCGGCCGCCCGGGGGCCACCGCCTTGCTGTCCTCTGAGAGTCCCCCCTGGGGGCTGAAGGCACAGGGCCAGTGCTGCAGGTCCTGCGAGACGGCGTGGAGCCGGCGGTCGGCGCGGCGCGGGCAGCACAGCAGCTTGCGGAAGGCGCTCCTGAAGTCGGGGCTGCGGCAGTAGATGATGGGGTTGAAGGCTGAGTTCACGTAGCCCAGCCAGTTGAGGAAGAGGAAGAGCTGATCTGGCACCAGCGGCCGGCAGAAGACCTTGATGATGTTGGCCACGAAAAAGGGCAGCCAGCAGAGCGTGAAGGTGCCCATGATGATGCCCAGGGTCTTGAGCGCCTTGTGCTCCTTGATGGCCAGCAGACGGGAGGGTCGCCTCCGCCGGCCGCCCCTGGAGCCTGGGCTGGGGGGCTCCTGCAGGAACCTCACCTTGTCCTTGCCAATAAGCTGGATGTGCCGCGTGGCCACAGCGAAGACGCGGACGTAGACAAAGATCATGACAAGCAGGGGCACATAGAAGGAGATGGTGGAGGAGATGATGGCGTAGGTCATGTTGGTGACAAAGTCGCAGCAGCGCGGGTCATCGTAGCAGCGCACCGCCTGCTCGTCCGCACCGTCCCGCCACCAGTGGTTCATGATGGGCAGGAAGGAGATGAAGGCAGAGATGGCCCACACCAGGCACACCACGGCCCGCGCCCTGCCCTTGGTCACCAGCGCCTCGTACTGCAGCGGTGACGTGATGGCGAGGTAGCGATCCACGGCGATGGCACACAGCGTCTCGATGCTGGCCGTGACGCACAGCACGTCCAGCGAGGTCCACAGCTCGCACACCACCGTGCCGTAGGGCCAGTGGCCGCTCAGCAGGATGATGGCCCCCGGCGGCACCACCAGCAAGCCCATGATGAGGTCGGCGCAGGCCAGCGAGGTGATGAAGACATTGGTCATGGTCTGCAGCCGCGGCGTCTTTGCGATGGCCACGATCACCAGCAAGTTCCCGGCCACGATCACCAGCACGGTGAGGCTCAGGGCGGCCCCCACCGCCCACTGCCGGCTCATGCTGGCGGCCCCGCTGCAGTTGGGGCCGGTGCCCGGGGCAGCCGCCCCCCAGGCGCTGCCGTTGCCCGCGGGAAGCGGGGTCATCGCCGCCGGGCAGGGCGC
>VXAL01018598.1:104132-114759 GCA_013399475.1 Chauna torquata
CCAGCTGCCAGCAGCGGGGGGACGGCAAAATGACAGCCCCACTCCAACAGAAGTGAGCCAGGGAGTCTCAGACGCTTTTTCACCACCACGTTTATTGCACAAATCCCTCCCTGGCTGATGAAGGAGACCGCATAGACATCCACTGCTCCCCTCCTGCTTTTGGGCAGGTGCTGGTGCTTCTGAGACCCCCAAACAGTTCCTCCACCAGGAGGCCAGGGGAGCCACACCAGGCTGGGACGCACTGGGCTGCCAAGTCCCTGCTCCAGAGCCCAAGCAGCCTTGGCCCCACCGCTGTCCCCAGCCCTGCTCCTTCTGAAGGCCCCTGGGCAGACTCCAGGGTGGGTAATTTTTTCACTATCAGCTATTTATACAAATACTGGAGCTTCTAAGGCAGGCAGTCTCCAAATATGGCATTTGAAGTTTCAGCCAAATGGGGAAATGTTGACAAAGAAGAAAAAGAATACATAAAAAATTATCCAGTTGGCATTTCTTCCCATTCATGAGCTAGCAAAAAAAAACCCCACTTTTTACAAGCTTGATCTTTACAAGACTGTTTTGTTTTTTCAAAGCAGTCCAAGTCAGCAATTAATGCAAGCGCTGGGAGCTAAAAGGGGTTGCACCAAGCACTCAGCTGAGTCTTGGACTTGCTGTTTACAGGGTGAATTGCCACTCCTCTTGAATAGCACACAGCATGACCAAAACGTGCACAGAAAAAGTCATAATCTTTTCAGCATCCTTGCACATGCAACCCCAGTGCCTACTGGCACATGGAGCCACAGCTAGATTGTGTCCGAATAAAGCAGAAGTGCTGCGGGGATGTCCATGGGTAACAAAATGAGGGTACTTGCCCGGGTACTGGGAGCAGCTGGGCACCCAGCACAGCTGGGCTGCGCAATGGCTCCTGGGCACTGGAAGGGCTGCAGGACAAACCTGGGTGCTTTGCAGCGTGTTCTGCAGACAGTCCTTCACAGCACGCTCAGACCATCTCCGCAGTGCCACGTCCTGGAGGGAGCGCTCCCACCGTGCTCGTAGGCAGGAATGGCGAGACACCGCTCACAGCAAGACAAACAGCCAGGCTTCCTCAGAGGCACTGAAGCAGGCATTCCAGGTACTGCTTCTGTCGTCTTCTCTTTGGCACTTAATGAGATTCTTCCTCTCACTCCCAGACATCAAGGGCCCAGAGCCCTCCCTTCCCAGCAAGATGGCTTTACTGGGGAGAGGAAGGGAGAGTCTGCCATTTTATTAAGGCGGGGAAGTAACGTGGTTCAGTATCTTTGTCCCAGTTTTACAGCTGGAAAAGCTGCAGCAGAGATGCTGGGTCCCTCACAGAGGGAGTGTAACAGCCCTGACCCTCACCCCCTCTGCTCCAGACACGGGCCTTGTCCTGAGCCCACGCAGCGCTGGGGATCTGGCTCTACCCTCCAGCCCAGGGAGAAGAGGTCGCTGCTCCACCAGGACATCCCAATGCAGCATTCGGCTCATTGCAGCAAGCAGGAACAGCCCTGAGCCACTGGCAAAGGGCCTGAGGCAGCTGGAAATGCCTCCCGCAAGGCTTTCTCGCTTCCTCCCCCTGCCCCATACCTCATTTTGCTCTCCATTACTCTTCTATCCTCCCTCCAGGCCCAGCAATCCAGGAGCCCTGGGCTGAGAGCCACCAGGGGATGCGTCCCCTCCACATGACAGGACTGCACCCGAGCAGCCAGGGGCTCGCACCACAGCCAGAGCAGCAGAAGGCAGGAGCCCAGCCGGCCAGCCCCAGGGACCCTGTGGGGAATGCTGGCCGATGGGTCAAGTGGTTGTTTAGAAAACTCTGGGAAAATATGTTTATACCACAGATCAGAGCTGCTCCTTTGGCTGTTGCTACAGAATAAACAATGGATATTTAAAAATACATCTTTTTATAGAGAGTTAGGATGGATTAGAGAAGATTCCTACTTGGAGAGAGCTGGGATGCAATGGGAACAAGCAGAGCAGCACAGCTCTCCTTGCTCCTGGCATCCATGGATGTGTTTGGAGAGAGGAAACAAGCATCTGAGCTGGCCTCAAACTGCATCCAAGGGGCACAGGATCTGCCTGGTTGTGAGTTAGAGGGGTGAGATGTCTCAAAGTAGCAGCTGTGGACCTCTTCGTATAGGACATTTAGCAGCTTCTGGAGGATGTCACATCACAGTGCATTTTTCTTCTGGTGCAAGATGCCTGCAAGGTCCCAAATTCCTCCAAACACTGCGCTGAGGCTGAGCAGCTGTGCACCAGCTTGCAGCATCAAGCCCCTGTGCCCAGTGATGCCCAGCACTGCCCCTGCGTGGAGCAGTCCTGTTGGACCAGATGAGCAGGGGCTTCCTCCATGCCAGCATTTCTCCTGCAAGGAGCTCACGTACCCTTTGTGTATTCCCTGGGAAGTAGCTGGGGATGATTCAGAAATAGCTGGACACAATCCCACCCCTCTGCAGGTTTCTCCAGCTGGCACACTGGCTTCACCCACCATGCAACTGGAGTTAATCAGGTGCAGGATCGCACCAGGTCCCTACCCACACCCTCCCACCCCATGCAGGGCAAGGGGAAGCTTCGTTTTGGCTGCCCTGGCAATCCTGAGCCTGTATCAGGTGTAAATCACCCTCACCTGATCCCAACAGAGTTTTAGCATGCTGGCACTCCTGCCTAAGTGGATGTAAAGTCCCTGCACCATTTAATCCCTGTCCCACAGCCTTATCCACCCCAAACAGGCTGCATGCACACAACCACCCTAATTAAGTGTTTAAGGCTCATACACAGAGCTCTGGTTCTATTAATCCCCCTTACCAAGCAAGTGGATGAGGTGTTATCCAAGACATGTAAAGCAGATAGTTCAGCGCCTGGCACTTAGCAGATAGAGGACAGCTTGTGACAGCTGCAGGAGCTTGGCAGGTGTGAGCTCTGGCTTCCCTCACACAGTCCCACGGGCTGGAGTTCCACTGGAACTTCACCGCAGCCAGACAGCACCAAGGCAGCTGGAGGACCTGCAGGACGCTCATCCTGCTGCCTGAGAGGGGAAGAGGAGACACACGGATGCAAGTCTTGGCAGAAAGAGCTCTCAGATCCCTGCCCAAGATCCCATGACATGCCACCTCAGGTATTAAGCACAGTTTAATCCTCTATCCCTCATGTTCAATTCATAATTACATCTGTGAGCTCACCAGAGCTGGCTGGGCCCTGAGACAACAGGCAGGCACGGAGGAGGCAGAGAGGAGGAAAGGGGAAACCAGGCAGCAATGGGTAAATGCCAGCTTCTCCTCCCAGCATCATTAAACGCAGCACATTCAAATCCTGCCAAGCTGGAGTCAGGCTGATGCCACACTAGGATAAAACAAAGCCTTTTTATAGCTGGGAACTCTTTCTCTCCCCAGGCACACTGTTTGCATACTTGCCATTACAGAACAAGTGATAAAAAGCAACATGAGTCACAGCAGCGTTGCCACTCACTGCCACTCCAGGCAGGGACCCAGACCAGGTAGCACTGCCAGCTCCTCTTCTCCATCAGAGGGAAAAAAAGCAAAACCCTGCACAGGTGCACAGAGCTGAGCAAGGGAGAGGCACTGCTGCACGCAGAGGGATGCGATTCAGCTCTGCACCAGTAAGCGACAGTGCCAGAGCCATGCTGGAGCCAGGGCTGTGTTGTGAAGCTGCCTGCCCACGCAGCTCAGGGCCAGAGCTGTGCTGGCACAAGCCCCCAGCGCAGAGCAAAGGGCAGGCGGAGGGGTTCAGCAGCCCAGCGCCTCTGCCACAGGCACAGCACCACCACGGACTCATTCCCCCACTACTGGGGGAAGAGCTCTTCAAGAAACGACTCACCTCACGCTCAGGAATGTGACAGCCAGCTGGGACACAAAGCCAGGCACTGCATCCCCACCTGCGCGAGCCACCAGCCCCTGCGAGGCCACCACCAGGGTGCCACCAGCCACCACCAGGGTGCTGCTGCCTCCCCAGCCTCTTTTATTCCTCCCTCCCTAATTCCCCAACGCCTCGCAGGTGGGGGGGGATCCTCTCTCGTCATTAACCCCCCTCCTGCTGGGTTGGACACTGTGGCTGGTGGGATGAGGTGGTCCCGGCTGCAGGGAAGACCCCGCGTGTGTTTCCAGGGCTATGCGGCCGTGCACGCTGAAGCAGGAGCTGCTCAAGGAGCGTGGCTTTACCCCAAATCCCTGTGGCCTCCTGGAGCAGTGTGGGGGCGAGCCCTGGGGTTCGATGGGTGGGCAAGGGGCCAGGGCGAAGGCGTGGCTTTTGGCAATCGGTCCTGCTCTGCCTTTAATGTCTGCAGTGGTAATTAGTCTGGGGCTCTCTGCGCTGAGACTTCAGGAATAGTTTCCATATCGGATTCGCAAATCTTGCTTTGAAGTTGTTTGGGATTATCTGTCATCATGTTTCCTTGTCAGCACATAAACACGCTGTGATGAAGCTTTAACCCGCTGGGTACTGCCTGTCCCGGGAAGGCTGGAGGAAGCTCTACATAAACTCTCGGCTCTCTATAAACTCTCCTCCCTGCGGTAAATGCGGGCACAGCTCCGAGGGCTGTAGCTCTTTGTCAGCCGGGGCCCAGGCACAGGCAGCTGCAGGAAGTGAAACATTCTCTGTGCCAGAACAATAAAAAATAATTAAAATGTGATGTTCTGTTGACTTCCATGCCAGCTACCATTTTTAGGGTTCGGGTCGGTTGAGACATGCTCAATATCCAGCCGTATCTGCAATGGGAAACACGTTATCCTCCTGCCCTTCCCATCTCTATGGGGCGAGCAGATGCTTTGTGCGCTGCATCTGGGGCAGCTCCAAGCTGATCGCGCACCCGGTAACTCTGACCTGCCCGTGCTCCACCCCAGCCCCAGCCCATGGCGGAGCACGGGGGTGATCCCGGTCCCCAGGGCCGCATCCTGGCTCTGGGCAAAGCCCGCTGCCTGCAGCCACGGGTGAGGGACGGTCCCAGAAGCCTCCAAGCTCCCACATATTTCAGAAGGCGAGCGGTCACCTCATACACTCACATCCTGTTTTCCAAGCGAAATGCGTGGATAAGGATGAAGGATGCGGCGCGTTCTGTGGGTACAGAGAAGGTCAGAGCCCGCCGGTGGCTGCCAGCAAGGGGCTGCGGCCGCTCGTCGCGCTGCTTGTTGGCCCGGTCCCGCAGCGCAGTGCCCTACCGCCGCGCAGCCTCGGCGGAGGGAGCCGTGCTGCCCCCGGGGCAAGGGCTGGGGCCGGCAGGGCTGGGAGGCTCTGGCCTCGGGGGCTGATCCTGCCCCGCAGCCCTGGGCACGGCTGCGGCCCTTCCGAGGCTGCAGCTGCCTTGTGAGAATTAGGGAAAGGGGCACCCGGATCCTGAAACCCAGCCAGGGTCAAAGGTTGCGCTAAAGCAATCCCAGGTCCTTCTCCTGCCCCCCAAATCCCTGTGCAATTATGTCTCCAGATTGAAAAATATGAGGATAATAAAGCTGTTTTCTTTCCCATGTCGCTGCAGGGAAAGCCTGCTGTGGCAACAAGAGAAACGCCCGGTGGTTTTAAAGCACCTCGCAGCAGGGCTTGGTTCCGACATTCCAATCTTCCCCTCGGCCAAAGGAGCAGGAGTCCCCACAAAAAAAGGCACAGAAAACAGCAAAACTCCATCAAAGAGCCTTATGGCTGCTGCGAAGGGGACGAAATGGCCGGGAGCTCCCCGCCAGCCACAGCAGGTGTCAGGGCACGAGGCAGAAAAGCCCTGAGCTGCTCTGGGGACAGGGATGGAACAGGAGAGTGGACACAAAAACTTCTGGGATGTTTCCATCTCCTGGGGCTGAAGGGATTCACTTGCCTGTATATTTTCTGCAAAGGCTTTCCTGACACTTTCACAAGTACTTCTCCCTCACTTCTGTTAACGGGTTTTCCAGCAGCTATTGCTAAAGAAAAACCGAGGCGAGGGGGAAGGAGGGACAAGTTTGCAATAACAGTGGCACAAATTTCACAAAAAATGTGGAAACTTCTGAAAAAAAAACGTCAGCAACAAAAATAACATCTGAAAGCAGCTGGGCTTTCCAGACAGAGGTTTCAGGGGAGGAGAGGAGCATCCCGCCGGCTGGTGGCGGTTTCCCCCCGAGGCTTTGGGGAGGGAAGGCTGCTTTGGGCGACACCGGGCAGCGTCCCTGGGCCGGGGCTCAGTGCAGAGCTGGGGACAGATCCTGCGGCTGGAGGGAGCGAGCGTCGGCCCTGCCAGCCCCGCCGCGGCTGCAGGACGCCGGCCAAGCCGCCACGTGCCGGCTGGCCTCCTGCCTTCGAGTGTCCAAAAAACCCCGGTGCAGCGCGTGGTCTCCTGCCGTGCAGGCATCCCCGGCCCCATCTCTGTCCCCTTCCTGCCCCACGCCCGGCTCCATCCACTGCAGCTCCGCGTTGCACCCACGCACATCCCGTCCCTCTCGCAGCCCTGCAGGCACAGCCAAGCAGGGGCTGCGTTTGCCTCGTGCCCATGCTGCTGTGTGCAGAATGGGAAAACAACAACAACAGCAGCAGCAGCCACGCCAGACTCAGCAGCTCCCATGGCATCGTGGCTATTCTTAACCCGTGCACTCCTCCTGGCTCCCGGATATTTCTCAGAAATGTTGCTGCCGGAGGGAAGCAAATGGGGAAAAGGTTCATTCCTGAAGGCTGTGCTACCGAGCTCGTGGCCGGGTGCTGGGGAGAGGCAGCTGCCCCAGGAAAGAAACCCCGGCAGCGCGGGGCCGCGGGCAGCGGGCTGGGGGATGCTCCAGCCATGGGCACAGCCCCGCTCGCTCCAGCACCCGCCGTGTGTTAAACCCTGCTATTTGCCTCGGCGCGCCAAGCAGCCTGGTGTTTTCATCTGCACAAATTTCACATCATTCTCAGAGCCCAGCTTTTGCACTTATGCAATAAGCACTCCAAACTTTATTTTTCAGTGACTACAGCGTGCCAGAGATGGGGAGGGAGGTGAATGTGAATGAGGAGGTGCTGCCAGCCAGGGCACCGAGGAGGTGCGGGGCAGCGAGGAGGAGGAGGAGGAGGCAGGGACTTAGCTGGTTTCCAAACTTTGACTTTCAGGAGAAGACAGAAATCATCCTGGAAGCTCAGCCTCACCCCTCCAAACCAGAGCTGCTTGAGCATCCCGGTCCATGCGGCCCTGGCAGCCCCAGCCAGCGCCAAGGGCAGGTACCCAGGCTGCTGAGAACGAGCCCTTCTCAACGCAGGAGCAGGCTGGCAGCACCTCCCCGCTCTGGGCACTTCTGCAGCCTCAGCAATGGCGCTGCTGGACACAAAGACAGGGTCCTGTTAGAGTGCCCAGCCTGCCAGCGAGGCGCAGGCCACCTTCGGCCACACCGAAGGAGGACCAGGCCTCCTATGTGGTCAGGAAAAGTTCAGCTGATTTTTTTTCTAATCATCACATGTGCCTCTTGGCTCCCAGCAGCAACTTGAACCATGAGCAAGGGCAGCGGCAGGAGCCTGGGAGTCTTATTTCTGGGGAAACGGGAAGAATCCAGATGTGCCCGAAGGGCAGCAGAGGTGCTGTGCGCCGTGCCCAGGCTCCCTCCTCCGAGCTCTGCCCTGCCTGGCTCTAGCTGACCGACGGGCTTGCAGGGGCTCTCCCCACATGAGATGTGGCTTGTGCAAAACACCGGTGGCAGGCATCCGCCCACACTACACCAGCCTGCAGGGACTTCCCTGCCGCTGCCAAATTGCCTTTGCGGGAGGGTGAACCAAGCAGCATGTCCCAGGGGTGCGTGTGGGGTGCTGAGCATCCTCTGCAAGCGCTGGCCGGGATCCGCGCCCAGGGACGGAGGGCAGGGACACCTCCTGCACCCGCAGCCGGGTGCCGAGGGTTTCCTCCCTTGGCAGGGCGGAGGTGCGCTTCCCACGGGCAGGATGGGGTTGTTTACCAGGGGCAACTTTTATCTGCACAAACAGCTCTTGGGCGGGCAATGTGGATATGGGTTTGTCATTATCTCCGCCGGCAATCGGAGGGGAATGTAAACATGGATGGGGTGGAAATACCACGGCACACGGACATCCCCGGCGCCCGCGCTCTCCGGGGGGTTGCGGTGGGCAGCAGGGTGCCTTTGGGTCCCTTCTGCAGGACAGCAGCAGCCGCAAGGACTGGCTGCCTCCCACCCTTGGCAATAGCAGCAGCGACGGGTCAGTGCCCCAGGGGGCCTGATCCAGCCCGAGCACTCAGCCCCAGGGATGCTCTGCCTGGCCGGGGAAGGCTTTAGAGCCTCGCTCCCTATTTACAGCCTGGGGGAAGTTTATCCTCCCCGCGGTTTATTTTCTTCCTGTTTGCAGCAAACCTTCCTTTAATCAGCAGCCCGGCCAGTGCTGGTGGAAGTGCCTGGGGACGGGCAGGGTCTGCCCCAGCTCCCGTGCCCCCGGGGCTGCTCTCATGGCTGGGGCATGGTCAGGCAGCAGGGCCGTTCTGCGTGCAGGGCAAACAGAGATGCCAAATATTTCATGACTTAAGAGATGTGTTTTCCAAGAGCAATAGGAGAGATTTGTCTCCACTGCGAGCCCACTAGAGGAGCAAGTGTTTCACGGAACTTCACCCCTGTTCAGCAAAGAGTGATTTACACCAGCCAGGTCAGTGGCAAACACACAGAAATTGCTGGTGGGGGGCAGTAGAGACAGACACCTACAAGAAGCACTTCTGTTCCCAATTTAGAAGGCAATAAGGTGATAACCTTGTATCACATGAGGATGACGAAGGGCTTTCCAGCCCTGTTAGCAGCCTGGGGAAAGAACAGATAAAATGCCCTGGAGACGAACACGTTGTCACCAACGGGCGCTGCCAATGTGAGCCCGCGAGCACCGGGGCCAGATGCCTCCTCCCCACCTGCCAGGGCAGGGCACGAACCCCCCGGCCAGGAGCATCCCTGGTGTCCCCACGCCCTGCCGGGGGCACCGTGCTGGGGCTGGGGTCCCAGCGCCTCCTCTTGAGATCTCTCCTCGGTTTTTGGTGCTGGTCCCTGTACACAGAGCCACACAGAAGCGCCATACTTCCCAATGGCTGCAGAACATGGAAATGTCGCTGATTTATTGCCCATGGCCACTTGTTCCCTGGCCCTGGGTCCAGGTGGTTTCCCTTTCTTTCTTCATTCTGTTTTTTTATCTCCTGCCTGAGTGGGAAATGAGAGACAGAGATGAATGAGGAGGAAAGGCTATTGTTAGGGCTCCGGGCTGCACATTCCCGGACCGGCTCTCTCGGTGCCAGCTCATTTCTGGGGAGGTCTCTGCAGCAGCAGAGATGTTATCAGTGGCGTGCAGGAAGGACGTCGCTGCCAGCCCAGCACTGCATCGAGTTCTTTAATTGCAGGCTGGAGGTTCCCAGAGCCCAGCAAGCACAGGGCAGCACCCTGCGTGGTGATGGGGACTGGCTGTCCGCTCTCCCTGAGCCGTTGGTGCTTCCCTGGGCACCCCGCTATGCAGGGGCTGGGTTGAACCCTCCGTGATAGGCACGGGTGAGCACTTCTCACGTGCATGGCATGCAGAAACTGTCTCTCTGCAGGAGAGAGGGCCAGGTTTTCCTGCAGCCTCATGGGCGATGTCCGGAAGACCTCAGCTCGCAGCCCTGCGAGGGGCAGGCAGCTGTAAGCTCATCGCAGCGCTCCAGGCTGGGTGTCCCAAAAGCCCTGCTCTGGGGCAGCTCCCCAGAAAGGCACTGGGGAGCTCAGGCTGCCACCAGTATTTAACCATTGCCTGGAGTAAAACTGTCCTAACAAGGTTCTCAGACCTCCCCGCTTGTAACCAGGTAGCAAACCCTCCAAAAAATGGGATTTGATCCCCCAGAAGGGTTTTGCCCAACACTTCTTGCTGCAGCCAGCCCTTTCCCACATCCAACCTGGGGTCCCCCGGGATGCCAGGCGCCGGGGGCAGATGCCCAGACAATGTAGGGACTTGTAGCCCCCAGCTCCACCCTGGCTAGGATGTGCCCTGAAAACCTGACCTCCCCCTGGCTCCTTGACCCCTTAATGGTCTATTCTCTGGGAGGAGAAGGAGGAAATGGCAGAGGGCCTCGTTAAGCAGTGGCTGGGCGCCTTGCTGGGTTGGGGGTCACTGCTGATGTCATTCGGCATGGCCGGATATGTTATTTTCCTGCCCCAGCGCCTGGTAATCGATTCAGCAGCTGGCCCGGGGCGAAGGCTCCCCGCCTGGCACAGCAGTGTGCCCGGGGCCCCTCCGGCCCCCCAGGCTCCCTGCCTTCCCCAGGTAGCAGAGCCCTCCCGGTGCCCCTCGCCACCCTGCAGCCCACAGGGAGACCCCCCCCCGGCCTCAAACCCTGCACCAGGGAGGGGGCTCAGAGTCCCCCAGGACGACCACCTCCCCGGTGGACCACACGGGATGGAGGTTTCACCCCTGGGGACGGGGTTGGGGATGGGGATGGGGATGGGGAGCCCCTGCAGCTCAGCCTAGGCCAAGCGGGTGGGAGCGGGCAGGGGCGGTGGGCAGCGAGGGGCGGCCACCTCGGCCGTGTCCGGCCGCAGCCCGGGCCAGAGTCCGGCCTGGTGTGCAGGAGCCGAGCTCCATCTGTTGGACCCGGGGGGACGCTCAGGGCGGGGGCCGGCTGCCTCCCACCCAGCTCGGCCAGCCTAACCCCGTCCAGGGCCGGTAACGGCCACAGCCCGGCACCGCCGCG
>VXAL01018601.1:0-115925 GCA_013399475.1 Chauna torquata
TTCTTTTTTTTTTTTTCTTTTCCGCTCTGCCAGTCATAGATGCACAGCTGGCAGCGGTGAAGGGCCAGCCAGCGTGTACTGGTCACGCTGCACCTGGCTTTTAGCAGAGCNAGCACCCGGGCCCCCGCCCGCTGCCCGCCGAGGGGCCGGCCGCGGCGGTGCCCTCGGTTTGTTGCAAAGAAGACCTTCACGGAACCGCTCCGCGGGTTTTCCCGGCCAGCGCTGTCGTCCGGAGCGCGGCCCCGCCGCTCCCCGGCCAGCAGGCGGCGCCCGCCCGCCGCGCCGCTCCTCGCCTGCGTGTCCGTTCCGCGGGGAAGACGGGAAGCCCTTCAGCCCTTCGTCGTTCTCATCCGTAACCTGAACCTGGATTATCTGAGAGCAAGGCGTCGTGAAGGTGACGCTGATCTGAAGCAAAATGTTGCCGTGACAGCGTATGCTTGCAAACACTGGACTGAAGGAGGCTGTGTGTTGCTGAGAGTTCTGCCTTTTCCATCCTTAAATAGTTGAACGTTAGGAAATATTCACGACACGGCTATCTTCTAATGTAAAAATGAAGTTGAGGATCTGTTATTCTATTGCATCCCCTCTCTGAGTAAAATCTGTTCAAACTCTGAAATACTGAATCTTACAACTACTTAATTGGTCCTACATTAATAATTTCCCGAGTCGATACTGTAGCTCTGAATACTGTAGGGTAGAGACTCTGATATATCAGTAGCTTGTAGAATGAAAATGATGCAACTAAATTAAGTATAAAAGTCTGGGAGAGGGCTATAAAAATCCCTACAGAAGCCATGCCTCAGCTTTAGAAAGCTGGTAAAGTACTGTCTCTTTGTATCTCCCCTTGGTCAAGTAATGTTTGTGCAAGGGCTACACGCCATGGAAAGGTTTAAACAAGCCTTTTTATATTCACATTTTGTACCATGAGCCAGGCTGTTTTTCCCCGCCCCCTTCCTCCCAGCACTGCTAGTGTGAAAAATAAAATAAAATACTATGGAGTTCATGGAAAAATCAGGCCTGTTACGGCCTGGAGGAATTGGCTTTTGTGATACTTTCTCTACAGGAAGAGTCTCTGCTGATGTAGCCAAACTTGTATGCACTGTCATTTTACTTTGGCTTCATATTGAGAATGGATGCTCTTTCCTGTGTGTTATTTCAAACTTTAAAAATCATAATTTGCAATAATCTGAGACTGATGCCATTTTATTTTTGTGATGATTGGTTTATTACTAGCACAGTCAAATAAGTTTAACACTTTACAGCTGGAAATTATTTGTGGTGTTAAATGTAATTAAATGTGTTCAGTGCAATAATTCCCTCAATCATATAAATACTGTATAATCTTGCAGCAACATATTTTTCTTTTCCACTTGAAAAATGTATATAAGTCTAGATACACAATACAAGCCACAGTGTGCTGCTGACGTTGTTGCGGTAACTCTCTTTGCACACCCACCTTTCCTGCAGGAAGGAGATCCCCTGGATGTGACTGCTGTTACACAAATGCAGCGAGCTGCTGGGAACTGTAGCAGAACAAGCTACGTGCATATTGCATGTGTTGAAGGTGAAAAAGACTGTGAGAAGGTGGTGCATTTGTAAAACTGCTTTAGATTTAGTTCTGCAGATGTTCCTGGGTGTAGATTCTGGAGTCGTGTCATATTTGCTTTTATTAAAGTCAATCTTTGCTTTCATTAGAATAAGTAAAAGATATATTTATAACCTCAGTGGATTTTGAGAAAATTCTTGAAAATGTGAATTTTAGGAGATCTATCAGAGTTGAAGGAAAGTGACCCAAAGTTATCTGTTATGATGATGTGCAGAGGGTGGGCTGCCTTATTCAAATGGGTGGAGTTAGCAACGCTGACTCCTCTTGACTTTGAGGTCTTCAGAGATGCAATTGATGGAATGACATGCTCCAGATGGGAAGTCAAAGTGCAATGAGCTTGTGGGGGGGAAAAATAAAGTACTGATGCCTCCAAACATTTCTCATGTCTGTCTGATACTCTGATGTCTTCTCCTTGGGAAAGGTAGCCCAAAACTCCAGGCTTCTTGGGTTCACCTTCTAACAAACGTATTAGGAAGATGCCAGGAGAGCACTGTAATTAACACAGCACTGAGTAGTTCACAGGTTTTCATCCATCAAATACTGTCAGTAATCCAGCGATGGAGAAAATTTTAATTTGGTCTTGGCGTATTGCCTTTTCTTTGAAGTATTTCACATTTCTACCAAAATGTTTAGTACTTATGTAAGTGCTCTTCATTTTCAGAGTGCTTTACAAGCACTTTGTTCTTTTGTTGTGCATACAAATTAGGTATTTTAAGAATATGCCCTTTTCACAGAGGGAAACTGTAGAGAGACTGCTCAGGCCATAGTGCTAGTAGGGTAATTAGCACTGTTGACTTCTGTCTTCCACTGGGTTCCTGTTTCCTGCTTCCCTGTCGAGTCCCCATTTTGTCGCTGCTTTGCCTTGTTTGACTGAGCAGGGACTGAAGCTATGTGATATGTTTTACTATAGGGCCTGATCCAATATCCTGCTGTTACGTACATAATTTAAAAAGTGTTGGCTAAGAATGATCTAATATGTTTTTATTCATCATGGTACACATTGTGCAATTTTTATACCTAGTCACACTATGCAAATCCATTTAATTAAAAATGTAACAAGACATGTTAATGTACGTCTTGTATTTGATTGTTTAATTGGCGTGTGTTTGAACTGCTTGTGGAACCAGCGATAAGATCGCTGCCTCCGCGTTCACGTGTTTTGCTGTGAGCGAGCTTGAGCCAGCCCCAGGTGGGCTCCCAGCCTTCTCCTCGGTTTCCCTCTGCCCCACGGGTGGGACTGCGCGCAGGTTCGGTGCTGGCTGGCGGGAGGGCAGGGACGGGGGGAGCGGAGAAGCCCGCCCGTCCCACCTCGCACCAGGGGCTTGCCGTGGCTGCGCCGAGCAGCGGCGGCTATTGGGCTGGGCAGCGTGGCAGCGGCTGTCTGGGACCAGCAGCGCCTGGAGCCCGCACGGTCGCTGCAGCGTTGCGGTGGGCACTGAGCCACGGTAGTCAGGGTGGGCAATGCGAGAATAAGGACCTGGGGTCTGCCTTTTGTTTCTGGACCTGGCTTGTTTTAATTTCGTCATCTCACAGGCAGAGAAGAATAATAATTCTGGATTCTCTCCATTCATTAGAAAAAGAGGTACTGGGGTACGAAACCGGAATCGAGAACTGTTTGCTCAAATGCTGAAAGAAAGGTAGAAGAGCTGAGCCTGCCGTTCTGAGTTTGCGTTCTGAAGAATCTTAATAATCCGCTGCTGCTCCCCTCTGTTTCCCCCGGCGCATGTTTAAGGGGGTGTTTGCTTGGGAGGACTGAATGGTTCTGCTCTTTCTGGAGTTAAGGAACCCAATTCAAAGCATGAATGAAGAGTAAGTTCATGAAGCTACTGTGGTTTTATGGCCTCAACTTTTAGAAGCGAGTCAACTCATTGCTCATTTAAAGCTATTCAGAGTGCATCTCTGCTCTTGACAGCAGGATTCTCATTAGTCAAAAAGATGAAAGTTTACCTTCTTATTCTCTAGCATTTTATATTCAGTGCTACTGATTAATGGAAGGGGCCATCTTCTTTCCATCTTCTTACAAGGAAGAAAATCAATGATTATATTGGGTGCTTATAGATTAAATACCAAAAAAGAAAAAGAAATTAAATTGATGTATTCCTGTAAAATAATCTACCAGTTCTTTATTATCTTGTGTATATATGTGAGATATCTTTGAAGAGAAACTTAGAAACCTCTGTAAAGTTGAGGTTATTCTCCTTTTTGACAATAAGAGGTAGAAGGAAGAGAGAGTACAAGAACAGTGGTGGAAAAAATAGGTGTGCATGATGTTTGAGACAGTGGTTGGTGTAATGGAAGCAAGTAATTTTTCTGATGTAGGGGTTATTTCTGCCATTTCCGCCATTTCCAACTTGTAGAAAACTGTTAAAATAGTGGGGGTAAAAATTCCTGTCTTTTTAAGGTTGTTTTGCACTGTCCTAGATTTACATGGCACTGAAAATAAGGTTTCCAATTCTTTGATGCTGAGTAAACAGCAGTTTTCTCATGCCAAAAAAAAAAAAAGGCCCTACTTGCTTGTTTTTTGGCCTGATTTAAAACACACTGAAGTAGAAAGTAAATGCAAGGAAATGAATATTCTGCTTCTTTGTTGCTTACTCTTTGGCTGTAGTGTTCTTAAACGCTATTTTAGCTGCTCTTATCCTAAGAAAACAGCAGGAGAAAGATGTGAAATTCCTATAAAATGTAGCTTTGTGAATGCACAGCGAGTGTCTCATGGAGCAGGAGGAAAAATCTGCATATCGTGATTCAGCAATGTCTTACGAGTGCTTCTGTATGCAGGGCTGTTTGTAGGCGATTTGCCTCTAAATTGGTCTGTTTTCCCCTTTGTAATAGGATATGATCTTGCATTCAATTGGCTTCATTTTGTGTAGCATAACCTGACATGCCCAGTGATACAGGATGGCTTCTAGTTAGTGTACTTGGTGTGTTTTTTGTTGTTTTCTTCTTGAAAATGTACAGGGTCCTAGTTATCACAGTCTACCAGCTCCTGTGAAAGACGCACACTGTCTTGTCTTCACAAAGGTTTTACTTTCTGTTAGTTAGCTAACTCGTGTCGAACACAGCCTTTTGTCTCGCCCACTACGAAAGAGCAGAAAGGTTCACTTCACTAAGCACAGCAAAAGGGTTTGGACTGGCAGGGTGCTGCTTCTCAGGCGGTGGCTGTACAGCGTGAGCTCACCACGTGCAACTCATACTCTAAGTCACAGTAACGAGCTTCATTAGCGTTTGGATAGTTAAGGGGACCGAAACAATCCTGTGAATGAAAGATAGCACATCTAGAGTTCAGCCATTAAAAATGATCAGATTACCTGTAATAGACTGCGGTAGGTGTCTCGGTGACTGGCTTCAACCAGCTTCACATTTAATTGGTTGAGATATCAAGCCTTAATGTATGATGTTAAAGGAGAAACACCCATTAGCATGTTGTTATAAATATTTACATGTCCCAGATCACAATATAATTATCCTAATAGTCTTTGTTCCAACTGCTGTTTGAGACTGTTGCGTATCAGATAATTCCTTGTACAGGAAATTATACCCATCAAATCCAATGGGTGAAAGTGGGTGTGTTTAAGTGTAGTGGTTTAACTGATAATGCGTTCAAAAGTTATGTAAAAAGGAAAAATATATCTGGTGCCCTCATGCCCAGCTGCCCTGTTTCCATCCCCTGAGAGCGTCTAACCCCATCAGCAGGAGCTCAGCCATGCTCGTATTGGTGTGCGGAGCATCTAATGGTTAGTGGGGGAGAAGGCAAGAAATGAAGAGGAGGGGATGGGTAAACAAATGTCTTGTTTTTTAAAAGCACCTGAAGTTGTGTGGTGTCTTCTATTAGATACTCTTGTAACAGTTTGCAGGTGGTTCCGGTGCAATACTGTTAGGCATTCAGAAACATGTTGTGGGCTGGCACAGTTTTTAGCCAGAGGGCCCTTGAAATAAAATCATGCTGCGTGAGTTGAATCTGCTGTCAATCGTATTCCTCTGTCAGAATTCACCTCTGCATTAGTAAGTCAACAGAAAGAAATAGGCGCCGATGCCTCGGCCGCCTGCGTGTCTTAGCTCACACCTGCCTTCATCAGCCCCTGAGCTGCAGCGTCAAGCTCTGTCACTGCTGCGTTCTGTGCGTGGGGCAAGTCGCTCTTACGGGTGCAGGGATCAAGGAGAGCGACCTTGCAGTTGTTCTCCACGGCTCCGCAGATAACTTCCTGAAAAAGAACTGTTTCAGCATCTCCGTTTCCCTAATATTACACTTGTAGCTTGAAAGCCCCTTTGGAAGACCCTCCAGCCAGGTGACTCTTTGTGTGTCAGATACTTCTTATATCTTTTAAAACAACTAGTTAGTAGCTTGGCAGTTAAAGGTGAGTGACTGACATTGTTTTAAAATAGCTACAGAACAGAGTGCTTAAGAGGGCAGGAGTCCTTTCTTCCTGACTTAAAACAGCGAAAGGGAGGGGAGCGATACGTAGCTAAGCTGTCATGTAGGTGTTGTTTTCTGTTACTTTGGTTGTGTTGGAAACACTTAGGCACATGTGAAAAGTACTCATGGTACTAACTACAGCCCGCTTTTTGTGGATGTGTGCACGCTGTTGTGTGTTATTTGTGGTAGGCGTGTAAGTGGATGGGATTTGAGGAATGGGGCTGTTTCTCTTGCAGGACAGAGTGGTAGTCTGCATAAACCCTGGTAGGCAAATTGCTGAGCTAAAGAACAGCTCGTGTTAGAGAGGTTTTCTTCTTACTCTTTTTGTCCACACCCTGCAGTACAGAGCGTCTTTAACTGTGGACAGATGTCGTCACGTACAGCTTCTGCATACACCCAGAGAATCCGAGGTGGAGCCACGTGGCAGGACATAGCCAGGAGGAGATAGGTACAGGATCCAGGACTCGCCTGTAAAGACCATCCCAGGCCACCACGAAACATTGCATTAACTGTCATCCGTTCTGACCATTGTTATCCGTATTGTTGAGGTACATTTTCCGTCTGAGCCACCCGAGACTTGTTGTCAACTAGCATGTGTGCCATCTTGTGGCGGTGCATCAGGCCACATAATGTTTCTCTTTATAAAATCTAAAGTGTGTGGGGGGAATACTGTGACTTTAACGTTAAAGAGATGTTCTAGCTTGCAGTTTTTCTTCAGTGGCATTTTGAAATGGTGAGCATGCATTGAATTGGAGAGGTTGAAGTGGGTGAAGATTTAGGTATCACGTAAACCATGCAGGGTGTTGCGTAGCGGTGTTGGAGCTGTGGAGAGCAGAGCATGCAGGTTGCAAAACTTGTGAGCAAGTGCTCTGTCGTAAGTGGCTGAAGAAAATCTGGAATGCCAGTATATAAAGGAAACCTTGGGTGGTTTTAATTAGCTGGTTGGTTGTACTTTGTTCATTTTGCAAAGTGAATGTTAATGGTTGGTGCTATAAAACTGGTGTTGCGGTACTGAATATTAACTCCAAAAGTCCTTTCATTGTCCTGTGTTATCTGTACAAGCTAGAGATCCTGATTTCTGAGTTTCCACACGTGGAAAAGAATTTTTCAACACCTGCCCGTAATTGTGGGTGTATGCATTCCTAATGCAAAAGGTATGCGGTGCATAGGAAGGTGGTTAAGTTAAGGGGAGGAGAGACAACATCTGCATATATGGAAGAAGACTCATCCTCATTGTTTTAATTTAGATTAGGCTTAAATCTCTAAACATGAATAAACAGAGCACCTGGCAAGAGGCAGGTTCGTGCCTGGAGCCTTCCAGGCTTCTTTTCACTCGGTGCTCATCCGCTTGTGCAAGCACGGCTCCATCCTCTGCCACCCCGCCGGGAGCAAGGAGCAGCCCCAGCCGCTGAGGTGCTTCCAGCTGCCCGCAAGCATGCCGAGCAGCGTTCCTGGGGCCGGCCTGCTGCAGCTGAGGAGATGACACTCGGAGACCTCCTTTGATTAGGATGTGTCAGTGTTGTCAGGGCAACTGTTAACAGCGGCGTATCACATTTTCTCCTCTTGCGTTGCGTGCTGAATATTTTAGCGTGCCGTAGCTGGAAGAAGGTTGCAGGGAAGAAGGTGCTGCGGCAAGGAACCCGGAGCTGTGGGCTGGGATTGGATTGAGACAGCTGAAGGCAACAACGAGCACCATCCGAACCGATGTGCCTTTAATTGGGGCTTTTCCTGAAGGTGGGGGAAGATTGCGAGCCTTTCGCGGCGGAGTGGATGTTGGTGTTTGTCAGCTGTTTGCATACTGCTTATCCATAGGGGATCTATTACGAGCACTCAAATGAACAGGCAGTGTTGCAGCTAGCTGCTAAGCAGGGGCTGCGGTTTCTTACTTTTTTTTTTTTTTTTTTAAATAAGCAAGAGGCAACAACAACATGCCTGGTTCAACTACTGTCCTCCGTCAAGAGAGATTGAAGAAGGCAAGTGCCAAACCAAATCCCCTGGGTTTATTCACCATTAACGAAGAGGATGAGCAGCAAAAGAACGGGAATTCCAAAAGACTGAAAGGTATGCTGCGGCTCTGCAGCGTGATCAGGGCTGTGTGGGGAGCATGCTGCACAGCCGTCACAGCGTTTTATTAGCTCCTGTGTGTGCTACAGAGAGTCTGTAAGTGACTGGTGCAGTTTGGCAATGCGTATTGGCACCCACAAATGCACTATGTGTGATAGATGTATGTATTTAGATTACCTGGATTGTTATGTGATCATCTGCTTTGGATGTAAAAGGAAAAAATCCTTTTTAGTTATTAACCCCATTTTCAGGTAGAGATAAGGGTTCTGCATCAGAAATATATCAGTGAATTTGTGCTTTGTCTTTGAAAGGATTTCTGTGCAGAGTCTGGATAAATACCTGTAAAAAGAGGTGATTGTAGGCTTGGAGAATACAGAACGGAATACAGCCTGTTACAGAAGACAGCTTTGCCAAAGACAAGATAAAATTAGCTCTACTTCCCTGGATGTGCATAAGGGGCAGTGTGTCTTGGGCAGAGTATAAAAATTATATATACACGTTCAGATATGCTGACTTTAATAAGTGTGACTAAAGACAGGGCACACTGACCGATTGTAACTGCTAAAGAAAAATTATTTGTGGTGTTTAATGTAGGTGAGTGGCGGGGGTGGAGGGATGAAGATGGTCATGGATTTATATCAGAGGTCTGTCAAGCCTATGTAGCCACCGCCTGTCCTGTACCACGTAACTAATGATCTCCACCAGGATCCTAGTGCTTAAATTCTGTTGGTCTGGCAAGGATGCTGCACCTTACAGTTGTGACTGGAATTTTAAGTTTGAACCATCAAAATTCTTGCTCTTTTTCTGTGATCAAAAGATTCCATTTATATGAACACTACTTTTGATTGTCTTATTCGGGGAGGAAAAAATTGTACCAGATGTTTTTTGTTTACAAAACGTCTGCTGGTTTTGTATTCTCAAGATAGTGTTTCGAATTTCAGTCATTGCCATTCTACCGTGAAACAGAAGAGGCTAGCAAGCAAGCATTTAAATAGCAAATTTATAGTATGTATATTTATTACAGCTAACAAGCTGTTTTCTTTTCCTTGAAGGAAAAAGGTAGCTTGGTAGCTCTAACAAAATTCCTGAGTTTTGAATTTGCTTGCTTTTGCAGCTTCTACTTTTTCTTCCTAAGAGTAAAGAATATCAACAGATTTGAGCGCCATGATAATATTGTATTGCTAGTCGTTAACGTGCCTATTGTGTTAGGGTCTTGTGTACATAGTTACTTACCCTTCTGAACATTTGAAACTGCCCACATAAAATGGAGATACAAGCTCCAGTATAAGGTCGAGTTTTTTAATGTTTTAAGAAGGATATTACTTTCCTTTATCACCCACTAGGTGACTTTCAGAGTCAACAGTCCGCAAAGCTAAGAATCAATAATTTTCCTGGTTTTGTTCAATGACACTGATAGTTTCCCAGGGTAAAAGTTCTTGTTGACTTGGCTACTGTTTTCTGCTTGCAGCAGTTATGCAGATGTGCCTATCCTTTGCCTCTCTTGTTAAAACTGAGGTTCTGTTTTTGATCTTTTTTTTTTTCCTTTTAATACTGTGAAATGTGAGTAGACAAATGGACATAGTTTGCTGTCTGTGCTCTTAACACGTGCGTGGTGTTTTAGTAAGGTAAAAAAATGTTAGTCTACGTTGAATGCTCTTAGTGAGAAACAGTATAGGAGGTTATACAAAATCTTCTGGAAGTACACTCATTTGATTTTCTTTTACTAATTAATAAAATGGCTCTTACTGTCTCCAGAACAGCATTTGCATGCTGATGCATGTAGCTATTTACCCTTCTGTACGTGCAGGGAGGGGGGTTAGAGCAGGAGGCCCTGCTCACGCGGACTGCAGGTGCTCCAGGTCGCGTGCGCCCTGGTGCCAAGGCCGCTCCGGCACAGCTCTGAGCGGAAACGTGAGACGCGCCATGGATCCGCATGAGGCTGCCTGCTGCCTTCAGAGTCCGTTGTTCGGTTGCTACTTTACGTTGTTTGCTTCATCTTAGTTCCCGACCTGTCTTGTTTGCTGTGTGCTCAGCATGCTTCTGCAGCTGCTGAGATTTTTCTTCTTTCTTTTTTTTCCTAGCACGTGCTGAGTCAGTGTCGTGTTCATGGGAGGTTGGGAGGTAGGCTATCTTCATGTGCAGTTCCTGTAATCATGCTGGGCCTCTCCTTTTACAGCACTTCAAAACCCAAGAGGCCTTTAATGGTCTGATACTCCAAAATAATAAAGCGGCTCATGTCTCCATTAAGGATATTTGAATATAATCCCAAGTTTTAAAATATTCCTCATTTTGGGTAGTTCAGGTCTTCTCAGAATACTAGGGCTTGCTTGAAGTTCATATGAGAGTTTTTTTTGTCACCTGGGAAATAAATATTTATGGAGATCATAAACAGGTCAATGATTGTGAGATTTTTCTGTAAATTGATTTCAATATCAGCCATTTCTTTTCTTGTCTTTGGCTCTCCGTACTGTAATCTGAGAAGGCAGGTGGACATGGAGTTTGTTCTCCCAGTGTAAGCAAATAATGAAATGAAAGTGTTTGTCAGGGATTTTTATTTTAATCTGGATATATTAAAAGCCTGCAGCAATCTTTGTAGCCACGTGCTTCTGATACCTCCTTTCATTTTGATGCGAATTGTATTCACTGCTTTTTCACCAAATGTTTTAACTTCCTCTCCTCCTCTCTTTCCCCCCATCCCTTCCTAACAGCTAAATGCATGTTTTAGGAGGGTGGAAAGAGGCAGCAATTGACTTCTGGATTCTGAATACTGTTGCTACTTGCCTCTGTATATTGATTAGCTAACTGGTAGTTAGAAAGGTAAGAGAATTTTCTTTTGTTTTTCCTCAGTCCATGCCTGAGAACTTTCTACAAGGCTGAATGTGAATTTCATTTGAGCCTGCACCTGTTCAGACAATCTTCTTAATACTCTATTAGATTTGACTGGATTGGTGGCTGAAATTGTTGGTCACAAGCGGGTGTGTGGTGGGCCGTGGGTATTCCCTTGATTCCTTTTAGTAGCTAACTAATGGTTCTTCTAAACCTGTTCCTTGAAAGTCCCGTAAGTTGTTTTCACAGATAATGCTCATGTCGTGAAGTAAGTCTCATCTCATAGACATTCACATGGGATTATCCCTTGTTTTTTGTTTATAGTTTTTCCATTTGTTGTAATGGATTTGAGTTTTCTTTAGCCTGATTTTTTTTAGCTTTTATTGATTTCCTTTGTCCTTTTGCCAAAACACTAGTTCAACCAAGCAAGTTTTAATAAGATGCTTGAAACGTAAATTAGTGAGCTCAAGTGTGTAAATGGCTGGAGGTCTACAAAATAACAATTCAGGGAACACAAATGTAGTGTCTCGGCCTGATTCTTTAAAGAGGTATTTTTATTATTAAAAATTAACAGAGGGAAAATTCATGTCTTGTTTGTAAGCCCAGAGTGGTGAGAATTGGCATAGGTATCCAAGCTGTGTGGCTCTTACACAGACTGGTGACTCCAGAAGACTTCCAGGTAATAAATCCTGAGTACTGTTTGTTGGGTGAAGTCTGAACTTGAATTGAAGCTCAACTTCCTACTGGGATTAGCATCTACCTAAAGCAAATCTTACAGGCATGTCTGGTTTTCTTATGTTAAGCAGCATTACAAATCAATCCATAGCGAAGTAATATGCTAGTGTCTCCAAAGGGACCTTTTTGACATCTTAACATTGGCACCTGCATTTTCAATTGTTAGAGCCATGCTTCTCAATGCAGTATTGGCATTTAGAGCACTTTTTTTTGCTCAGTGTCATTTACTTCAAAATAAATAAACTGCTGAGATCTGTACATCTTGCTGCAAAAGCCTCACTTCTGCAGTAATCTTAAGTCTCTGTATAAAGTAATGTGCTTTTCTTTATCTGTTTCCTTCTCAAAACTTATCACATATAGTCATGTGCGATGTATATTCCGTATGTCTGTCTTAGGCTGCGTATTTACATCACCTTAAGCTTGTGTTGTAAAACAAATATGGTTTCTGTGACTGAAGATAGTGGGTGTTTTGTTTTAATGTAAATCACAAAGATATATCCAGATAGATTAGTAGTAAATTAAATGCATCCATCCTGTGTGTGTGTGAACTGTGGCCTCAACCATTCTTTTCATTCAGGTATAAACAGTTCAGTTCACTTCAGCATTTCCCTTTTCTGCCATGCTGATTTTGTGCACCTGGATGTAATCTCAGCAACTCTTACTCAGTTTTATGAAATTTTATAGTGATGCCTGCTCTCCTTCCTCCTTTGCTGGGGAGGGGGGGGTGAGGCCTTCTCGGACTATTGATTGGGTTGCATTTCTGAAACTATCATTTGAAGAGCATAGAAAAGTGATGCTTGTATTTTTACGTTTTAAATTTGCATAATTAATGACAGGAACAGCTACCTTATTATGAAATACTTACGGCAAACGAGCGAAAAGGAAATCTCGGCTGACCTAACAGTCAAATCCTTCACCTGCCTGATAATTTAAATCTGATGAAGGGAACGTACCTCTAATCTGCTGAGTGAGTATTGCTGCTAATACAAAGATAGACAAATGTGCTTTAGGTCTCTGAACAGTAACACTGGTTCTTTGTAACAAACAAGAGAATGGCTTTTTCCAGTCCTTTGGTGCATGACAGTGATGTCTGTGATTACCAGCAGGTTTTGCTGCTGTTGCCTGGATAGTAATGTTTTTGTGTAACACTCATTTGAACTGTAAGCTTTGTTCATCCAGGGAGATGAGGGAGATTTCTTTTAACATGACTGCTTATGTGCTTACTCTGTGTTCTGCATGTATAAGGGGAAATACCAATTCCTTGTTTAAACTCAGATCGGCCAACTTTTAATTCAGTTGTTAATTTGTTCCTGTGTGTTTATACTCAAACACAAACTTAAGAGACCTGGAAGAGAAGGGATTTTGACATCTTCAAGGGCATTAAAGTGATAGTTTTGGAAACTGAAACTGTGTACCTACAAAACAGGTACTGCATGGGGTGTGGAAGTGCAATCTTATCCCACGCTGTGGAGTCTGTGCCTCAGGCTGAATCTGGAGTGACAGCTTGGTCTCTGGCTTCCACCACACTTCAAATCAGCAAAGCTGTCTGGGGTGGTGGCTCTCCTCTTGGCACTAGTCAGTAGCCTGGCCTCAAGCTCATTTTGGGCAGAACAATAAGCAGCTGTTGAAGGCTGGTGAGCTGGCTCACCAGAATCAGGTGTCAGAGGTTTTCATGGCAATTGGTAGCCTTATCTTGCCCATCTGCATTTGAGGCAAAGTTAGGGGAAGGAGTGGGTGGAAGGAAAGAAAGGTACCAGTTCTCATTACAGCACGGGTTGTGTAAAGGGGCAGGGCTGAGAGCCCAGGACAATATGGTCTGTGAGCCTGCGCCTTCCAGTGAATTTTTCCTGATGTTTCTGTGCATTTCCTCCTTTCTGCTAGCCAACACCGGAAGATGAAGGTCCACAAGTATATGTCATTTTCATGGATATTTAAAATAAGCAAAAACCCACAAAACCCAGCCTATATTCCCAGCCTAATTTGCAGCTGTTGGGGGTGTAGAAGGAAGTAGTGTTTTTTCAGAAAGCTACTACAAATCTGTCTCCTCATAGGATTTCATTGTTCATAGCTGTAGGTGCTGGATACAATGAAACAACTTGCTTGTAATAAGGGCAAGCAGATCCTGACATGAAGTAGTTTATTTGTAATAAAGCAATGAGACTGTGCTGGAAGTCTCCGGGGTAGAAGGAAATATGTCTGCAGACTAGTGGAGCAAATCGGATTTGTCCAGTCTCTCTGGCTTTCAGAGTGAAAGTCCCGGGTCTGAGGACTCGGCATGTGTTGTTACACAGTCTGTTTATCAAAGGGTGTGCGGGAGTTACTGAGTGCTTACCTGTGGTGGGTAAGAATCATCTTACTTCTAGCTCAGCTCCCTAAGAAGGGGCTTCCACTGCTGATTCGGGATGATTGTGTTCATATATTTTGTGAGCTGTTTTTGTGGGGGAAACAGCCTGTGGTCTATTCATGTGTTCAGGGAGCGTACCTGACATTGAGTATGTGGATGGCAGAAGTCCAAAAATGTACAGCGTTGCTAGTCTTTAAAGTTTAATAAGATATTTGTTAAAAAGAATCCGGCTTGATTTGGCATGTGAACTGAGGATAATCCTAGTTAGTGAAAAGACTGAATTCTGCAAAGTAACTTTTGTAAGTAAACAGGCTTATTTCAACCAAGATGTAAATAGTAACAAAGTATTCGTCAGAGCTGTCCATGTGAGAACTCAGTCCAGTATTTGATTACCGTACTTGCGGGAGAGAAAGCCTGTTGAAGTTGCCGAAAGATGAGTTCAATTTAGTTTAGCATTCTTTTTTTCCTGCAAATATGCAAATAATAGGTTTTCAAGGTGTTACTACAGTAATATGCCATTAGAATGAGGTGACAGCAAGAAGAAACAGACCTCAGTGGCCTACCTGTACCACATTACAAATGCCTGGGTATCCCTGTGATTGTGTTTTGCAGTGGGAAAATGGGACAATGTCTAAGCACACATTTTGTGCAGAAACATGTTGCAGTTAGATCCCCTGGTGTTTTTGTGATTGTAGTGTTGTCAAGAGTCTTGGCACTCTTGCTGTTTTGTGAGCTTGCTCAGAAACTGCTGCATCCATTCAGTCCTTCAAACTTGCCTTTGTATCCAGGTAGGTAGAAATCTGGCTTTATTTTTAAAAGAAACCTTTGCTTGCCATATCGGACAGTGGAGAGCTCCATGAGTGCTGGCCTAGACTGTTGGTGCTGGTCATGAGCAAGTGATGATGGAAGTCCACTCGTTGCTGGGCTCAGCAGAATCAGGAGGAATACATCATTTTTCTTGCACAAACTCACATGTGTACATTCTTTGCTTCCTCAGCTACCCACAGAGTACTTTTTGTGCTTTTTTTGTCCCCTGCTTCTTTAAATTCAATCTGTGCTTTACAACTGGAGAACTTGTTTTTCTGGTATTTGAGAATTAGGAGTTCTGTGTGAAAGCATCTCGAAAGAGAGTGTTGTAGTATTATCAGAAGTATCTTCAGAAATGAATTGTGTTTTAAAGCTACACAAAGGAATTATTTAACTCAGTCGACCCAACCTCAGACCACAATAGTAATGTGTCTGGAGAACAAGTGTCATGATGATTGATGCAAGTTGATCTATTTTAATGAACAAACCTCACTCACTGGGAAGGTGCATTTCACAATGCACTGTTTTTGCAGCCAAACACTCACTGAAACTCATACATGAGTTTCATCTGCATTGAGCTGACACATGGAGTGGACATTAATGGCTGTGGGTCAGGCATGTATAATGATGGTGAAGGAGGCTATGGGCAATGTTTCATCTGCGTTTATTTGCTTATTAAAAATCAGAAATGAAATTAGGGAGTATTCTAAAATTTGGGCTTTCACACCTCATTGCTTGAGGCCACGTATTTCTCTCATTCAGAGAACTGGAATCTAGTTACTAAATTCCACAGAAACATCTCATCTCGCTGATTTGTAGGTTTGAGTATGACAGCCATTGAATATCCACGTTGTCCCAGACCCCCTCGTTAATGATCTGTATGTGTAGATGTAATATAACTGCTTAGTCAAGCTCAAGTTAGGAATTACTAGGGGTAGCATACAGACTGTTAAAATTTTCTTTTTATACCAGCAATTTCAGAGGAGAAACATGTGAATGTTAGCTTCCATTTCTCCTTTAAATGATTAACTCTCTGCTAATGGCTAGAACAAGCGACGTTCCGGTAGGCAGGTGACTGCAGCTCAGCCTGAATGCAGGTTTCTCCAGAAAGGAGGATTTGTGTCCCTCTACCTGGAGGGGAGGGAGCCACGGCTGGGGTTTGGGGCAGGCCGTACTGGTGGAGTGAATACTGAGCTGCTGTGTCAGGACTGACAGCCATCTGCAGCTGCCCTGTGTTTTGGTTTGTTTGGGCTGGGGAACTGCTGAGTTGTTTTGGACTAGAACAGTACCTTCTGTGGCTTCAGTGGAATCATTATACAAGGTTCTTTCTGTCTAATTGTTTGCCAGATAGAATTAAAAAAAAGTCCATTTAAGTTTTTGTTCTCTATTGTTAATGCTGGGCAAGTAGATTATCTTCCAGTTGTTTCAGATCTGTTGAAGCCTCATTGTATAATAAGGCACGTCAGCCTCATAGCCGTGTCTCCAAAAGCAGGAAGACCGGTTGAGTAATCATGCCTTGAAGTATTTTGACTTTCTTCTGGCCTTCCTAGCTTTGCTCTTTAGCTTTGTAGAGGCAACACATTTTTTCTCAGGGATTAGCCATGCTTCTGTAGCTTTGAGTTCCTGTCAGTGGCGTTCTAATCTATGGAGTCTATCTGTGCAGATATCAACAAGAGGAAAATGGGTTTGAAGAGAGCAAATCAAGCACAGGTGTCCAAGACTGGTGGGAAGCAAAATGTGGAAAGCAGCGGAGACTGCAAGTAATAGAAATCCTGTAGTTGGCACGTCCTTCACTTCAGAATAAAACTGTTAGCTGAAGCCCTCCTTTTCTGGTACTAGTGTCTGTACAGCTGGCCGCAGGGAAAGCAGGAGTTTCCCATTAGAAGTCATAGTGACTCTGAGCTTAGTCAGGGGACCAACAGATGAAGCTCTTATTTCTCCTTACTGCTTGGTCTCTTGCTGGGATTAAGTAATTTTTACAACTACAGGAACAGGTTGTGGATTTACAATTTTTCCTTAACCTCAGTGAATCATTTCCAGTAATGTCTTTTGGAGGCTAGATTTAAAATCAACTTGGAAGAGGAAGTGAAGAGTCAGTTTGCCGAGGAGTTGAGTTGCCCCAAAACCTCAACAACCCAGGAGAAGTACTCAAGGTACTCAAGTCCCAGAAGGAATTCATTGATGCACTTAGAGTTAATTTGTAGTCTGAAGGTCACTTGACTGGCAACCAGTCTTTGTTTTCCTTGTTTGGTACTGCTACAGTCTGAACTTCCAGTCATACGTATTAATTGGTCTTCTCTGGCACATGGAGGTCGACTTTAACAATCATCCTTCTTCTGGGTCTTCCTCTTACATCTGAAGCAGATGTAGGAAGACCTATCTTTCTGTAATCTGCTGTGCCAGGTACAATTGCTCACAGATCTCTTCTGTGATCTGCTGATGATTTTTGTTTAGCATTGGAGGGCTGTAGAACAAGACTGAAGCTGTTGCAGTCCCCTGCAGCTAGGAAAAATACTCCAGCTAGTGGAGTTCTGTCTTCAGAAGAGCCTTGTTGCAGCCCTGTGCCATAGCAGCCTCCAATAGTATGATATGTGGTACTAGAGACGTGCTTTCTCTCTCCTATCAGGAACAGGGATGCCTCTGAAGGATCTGAAGATAGTGGGTGGCACAGAATACAGTAAGGAGAATTTTTATAGCTTGTGTGCTGGGAGGAGATGAGGAAAAGGAGTGAGGAAGCAGAATAATGTATTTTCAAAAATAGTGTTTCTAAATTTTGATTTAATTGATGGGAATATGATCGTAGTGCTGATACCTTGACTTGAGACTGACTAGTAAAAACTCCAGTGAAGAGTCCTATTTTCAAGCAATTAAAAGCCTCATAAAATCCTAAAACACATTGTTAAGTTTGCTGGAAGGCTTGTTTTTTCTTTCTTGAGTTCCAGATCTTTTTCAGCTTCACTTTAAACTTCTGCACATGCAAGTTTTATTTCAGAAAGGCTGACTGAACTTGATTCACACTGTTGTATCTTCGTATACAAAGCTGTCTTGTTTCTAGCTTCAGAAAGCTTTTCAGAAAGCTGTTTTGGAAATGCAGGTTTATCCAGTTACCTACCCTTGACATGAGAAATCATTCTTTTATGCAGACAATTTTAGTTGTTTTTTTTTTTTTCCTTTTCAAAGTCAGTTTCCTCATTAGTTGCATGCTGACTAAGGCACTAATGAATATTACAATACTAAACTTTGGTTGGTATGCTAAGACACCATGAATGAGATCAAACGTGTCTGAGCTGTTTTTGAGGACACATAGGTGTGATGTTAGTGAAGTTAGCACCTGTTTAACTTCTGACTGCAGCAGTAACAGTATGGTGGAAAATAAACTGCTGAACCTGCTTGCCTGCCATTGCTCCTTAACTACTGTTTCACTGAGAAATGTTAGGTAAGGGATGTGCGCCCCATCCTAGACTTTTCAGTCCATGCAAACTTGCGACAATGCTGCTTTCACATTTTATGTGCATTCCCTTTTGCTAGAAAAAAACAAATCATGTTTACCTCACTCTCATTCCATGCAGCCAAGGAAGAAAGATTAAAGTTTGTAAGAAATACTTCTGCAACCATCTAGCTACATTACCCTACTGTGTTTAGTTGCAGTCTGAACTGCAAAATAAGAGGGGAACGGGGTGAAGAAAAAGCAGATGGCAGCCGCCATCTGTAAACCACGAAAGGACAGCAACAACCAGCTGCTGAGCAAGGTATTGGCAGTAAAACCAGGCTGCAGACCAAGCAGCATGTGCCTGACGTTGTGCCTGGGTTATCAGCATTTCTATATGTTCTTACACTTCCAATCTGCCTTTTCTGAAATATTGCATAATGTATTTACTTTTGTGCCAGGCTTTTTATTCACCAATTTATTCTCATGTTTAAGTAACAAAATGGCTGTCAGTTTGTGTTCAGGGAGTTTTTGTGAGTGTCACTGTCCCCATGAATTACCTGGATTGCTGCTCTAACCCACATTTCAGATGCTCATTGTCGCTGAAGATTGTATACAGAGTAGCTAGGCTTTTCACTGCAGTATGTCTAACATAAATCTTTCCAGTCTGTAACTGATGATGCACAGAAAAGCAGTGCAGTGACAAAGGTGTTCCTCACATCATGGTGATGCTTATGGGTGCCTCCTTTTTCTGTTTGACTATTGTTTAATCACTGTCCTTACAGGTTTCACTTGTTTGCAGCGTCTACGTAATGAGCAACATTCCAAGACTGAAGTCTTTAAGGTGACAGTATGATGAACTGATCTTCCCCCTCTGTGAAATGAAGGCAGTGTCTCCATGATCACGGTGTGTTGGAGGTCTAAATCAGCTCCTGATCCCAAGGTTTTCACAGAGCTGATTTATGCTCATGCTGCAAACAAGCCCTGCTGTCACTTGGCTGTAAACAGTTCAGTGTGTCTTGCTGCTTCTAGAAGCTCCTTTTAGCACTCAGTGAACATTTAGCTTAAATTTTGAGTAAAGTGCTGTTCTTTGGCCTTTCTCTATATACTCCAGACTTTGATTGTGGAGTTTTCTTAAAATTGTCCCAGGGCTTGTTTTCAAAACAGATCTAAATCTAGTAGCAAGCTCTTAATCACAACTCTAGTTGTAGATGGTGAGGCTGTAGCTTTTTGCCATAAGTCAAGGCAAGATGGTTTGTGGCGTGCTGGCAAAATGTGCCAGTTTCTAGAGTTCTCAGACATGTGCTTTGACACCTTTGACCTGTGGTGCGTGGTTTTTTTTGTTTGTTTGTTTTATTTTTTAGTATAGGGAACAACAATATGGCCTTGTAAACTTTACCTGGTAAGGTACCAAAAGCTTTAAGAGAGGGGTCTGTGTCAGCGAAGGAGGTTACCATCATCTGTTTGTTACCATTCTCTCATTTGCCCTTGTCATGACTCTTAGGAGTACAATCTGACACAATGCAATAAGCAAGTCACGTAAGCAGACACCTGCTCATGAAACTATGTAAGCTAACATAGTTTTAGAACGAAACAGGCTAGGGAACAACCTGATGAGAAGGTTTATGTTTGTATTTGTGATGTTGGGAGTATCTGTTTTCATCAGTCCTTAAGCAGAGCCAAGGTATTTTTTTATAATGATGCTGTAGAGTAGTTGAAATGTGTTGGTAGAATTACTGCATACTAATAAATGGGATGCTCAGTGGAGTCAGCAGGATCCAACAGCTGTAATTCAAAGTAAGACTTCTGAATTTTTTTCCCCTGTATACAAAACCTTCTGTAGTGCACATCTGTGTGGGGACCCATTTACTCTTTTTGAAAGCTTTTGTCCTTCCCCATTCTCAACCAATTCTCTGCCACAGAGCATCCAACCCGATCTGCTCACTTTGGCATTGAAGTAGTGTGAAAGTACACTGAGGAAGGAGGCTGGGAACGAGCAACAGTCATGAAAAGCAAGAGAGGATGCAACAATATAACTACAGTGCATCATACAGAGGCATATTCTTCACTTGGGGAAGGCGTGTTTTTAGTTTTAAAGCAACTACCTTTCGACAGACTGGTTATTAGGTATTGATTAACAGTCCTTCAGAGACCTGTGTTGCAATGACTGCCTTTTGTGCCTTCTCACGTGAAAATTCTTGTCACAAATATCACATCTAGTAACATTTTACAGGAACAATCTCTGTTTCACTCTCTGGGGAGAGGAAATTCATTTTTACAGGACATCCTGACAATAGTGATTACAGTGAGAGCTTTCCCATCTGACTTGAATGTTTCAGGCTGAGTAGGGATTATTCAATATTACTCTGTGAAAATCAGCCAGCCAGGGAGGCTTTAATTACTTATGACTGAGCAACAGTGCACTGACTTCCCATTCTCTGTACAGCACTTTCTCCCTTTCTTTTGACCCAACTTATTTGGTTGTCCTCTTGCTCTAATGTTATTTAAATTACATGACACGCTCCAAAAGTACTTGATATGTAGTA
This sequence comes from Chauna torquata, assembly GCA_013399475.1. NCBI lineage: Eukaryota > Metazoa > Chordata > Aves > Anseriformes > Anhimidae > Chauna > Chauna torquata. Next base: position 20,770 of record VXAL01018601.1, read on the forward strand.
TAACACAAGTAACACAATGTTCTTTTGCAAAATGAGAACAAAATGTTTTGCCTGTAAAGCTTTTGAGAAGACTTCTTCCTGCAGGTATTAAAAGATGTTGTGAAATCACTGTAGGCATAGCTTAGACTTTCATTCTGTGTTGCATTTGTGGATCATTAAATGGGGAAATCCAATGGGAACTGGCTCTCCTGTTACATAACAGATACTGCTGCCCAATTCTACTTGCTGAAGGTGCCTTCCAAATACCTTTATTTTATGCTGCTGTAAAGCAGTGCAATGCTGGATAACATTTTATGCTTTGCTTTTTAAAGGGGGGGGGGGGGGGAAGAANGGAAAATAAGGAGTGCATTGGTATCCTACATGCCTTCAAGATTAATTGGGGCTTTCTGCTGAAAGAGAGGTTAATTTGTGTTGGATACAACTCACTGCTGAGTAAATGAGGTGTTGAGGCTGATGTTAGTCAGCAGCGGGGCCTTTTCTACAGGTTACCGCATGCTATGCTCTCTGTGACCTGCTGGGCAAGGGCTAGCATGAGTTGGAGCTGGCTAGAGCTGCTCAGGCTCTGACGCTTGCAGAGTACGTCTGTTTTAACAGGCCACTTGGACATTGTGTCCACTGGTACCTTTTGGGAGACATCTTAATGTCAGCTAATAGGAATCAACATCCCCTAAGCTTTACGAGAGCAACAATTGCTCCTGGGCCAGTGTTTCTAACCCAGCCTCTATGGTAAGGTAGAATGCAGGGCTGTGGGGAGGTGGTTAGGGGGAAAGCTGACTTCCCCCCCCTTTTCCCTTCCCCCCCAAAGAGAAGCCTTTCTCCCCGAATCTGCCCTTGTCCAGCTGGGGCACTACCCTTCACCTGCATACTGTGATAGAGGTGCGTTGCAAGCCATCATTGACAAATATTCCAGTACTTGAAATCTGATTATTTGTGGAAGAAAATAGATAAGCGTTGCTAAGGCATTTTTTTCCCTCAAGGTTAAGTAAAGTAGGAACACTTACATATAGGGGTGATGTGGGGGTCTCTCTCTCTTTCTCTCTCAGGGCCATTGACCCTAACGAAGAGAGTTGTAGAGAGATTACTAATGCCAGCTGGAGTGTTGGAAGAGGTTACGCTCCAGAGAGCGTATCACAAGCTTTGGCAAAATGAAACGCTGAGTGTGCAGACCATGATTCTAGATCCTGTTCTTGCTCTGTTAAAAGTCAAGTACTTTTCTTCTAAGAGAGTGGGAAAAACCCTGCTAGAGCACTGCTTGCAGTAGTTAACTCTACAACTAGGTGAACACTGAATGTTGTGGTCTGCTGTCACAGCTGGTAAGACATCCTGTGGTATCAGCTGGAGCCAACCTATTAAAGCACTTGAACACTTCAGTTGATAAGCACTTAAAAATCTAGGCTCCTTTCCATAGTCCTTAAAACCTTTTCCAAAGGTCTTTTAGTAAAGCCCTATCTGAATGGGAGTTGAAACTGAGAATTAAAAAAAAGTGAAGAAAAACAAGACTTAGTGACCTCGAAGATTTTAAAGTATCACATGGGATACTTGCAACCGAATAGCCTGCTCTTCTCCAAGCTGCAAATGATAAGCATGTCTGTAATCCTGTCCTTTCTAGGTGTAACTTATGGGTAGTGCAGAGTTAAGTGTCATAAGAAGGGCCGCTACGTGTGGGGAGCGTTAGTTTTAAAGAAGTCCATTTTGGCAAGAAGGTGTAAGATAAGGCTTGTGCAAAACCACTAAAAAGGCTCAGCCAACTTTGTCCCTGTTGTAATTCTTTTGAAGTAGTGAATTTGACCTCCTGTTTTCAGGCTTAGAGCACTTACATTTTTCTCTTGGTAATGGACTGAAAGTACTTATTGCCACTTACTGGGTCTCTCTGGCTTTGTTTATTGAACTGAACTGCATTTGGCAAGTAAATAATTAGTGGTCTAATTCTTGCTTGAAAGAAAGTAACTGTACAGTATCCATTTCAAAGAAAAACTTTCAAGGGCAGGTGGATCAGTAGTACCTGAAGCTGCCTTGAAGAAACTGGTGGAAGCTTCTCATCAGCCTGATTCTCAGATTTCATTATTTTCTGAATTAATGAACTGGTCCATACATCCTGCTGTCGTGTTCAGTCATTTCTCAAAATAGTACAAATACAAAATATTACAGTTTTGCATGGGAGTGATTACTTTTTGGATCATTTCCTGGAAAGTGGAGAATTATCATTATCTTATTATGCAAACTGCAGAAAGGGAGTTTGAAGCAGGGCACTTGTAAAATGGTCTGAATCCTTTCTCCCCTTGGTCAGGGCTGAGGCGTGCTGGCCAGGCCGCAGGCAGTGCTCTCCTGCGTGGGCTGGTATCACTCCTATGGAGAAACAAAGGGCTTCAGTCCTGAAGCACCTAGTCTGCTACTCAGCAGAGAACACGGCTCTGCAGGATACGTAGAGTGTCTGGCAAAGGGAAGAAAGGCATTATGAAGAATAAATATTATTTCTACTTTTTTTTTTTTATTATTCCTGAAATCCTGCTTTTGCAGGATTTTGTGTTTCTTTGTCAACGTGGTTATTGACCTGGGCTTACCAGAAGATTGCATCATCTGCTGTGTTGGAGTAGCATCTGCTTTCTTGCCATCTAGCCCTTCTGACTTTTCTTGTGCTTGTTTCCCAAAGATCAAAGCTGCGTTTACGAGAAATGTAGAGGCACCATACTGGAATATGTCCAGGTTCCTTGGGCTCTCCTATGCTACTGGCAGTAAATGTCTGGATTATTTTGCAAGCCCTGCTATCAAGTTATTGCGCTTCTTAAGCGGTGGTAGTCTGGCACTGGATTCAGCTCTACTGCATTTACTTTATTGCAAGCAATTATCATGAGTCAAAGAGGGAGGCGTTAAAAATGATGGATTGTGAGTGTCATCCAGTATGTATAAAACTGGCACTTTCAAACACATAAGCTAAAAGTGACTGTGCTGGTACAGTTGGCCTGTGCCATAGAGATGGTATCACAAAAACAGTGGTACGCTCAGTTCTTTAGTGTGTGGTTTCTAAAGTTTTAATTATTTAATAATGAACTAGTCTCCAAAGTCATTGGCTAGCTTTGAAGGCTTGGGAGGGTTTTTGTTTGTTTGTTTTGTTATGTTTTTTGTGGCAAGTACTTTAACTTGTGCTAATGAGGCTGCTGCTTTAAGACTAGGCTTTAGGTGCAGCGTCCTAATTGCCTGAAAAAACATCTTGGAGAGTAATGAGGTGCCTGCTCCTGCTACTGAATCAAATAATAAACTGTCACATGGTTATTCAGGCTCTTTTCACAGGTCTAGTTATTGCTGTGTTTGATAGTATGGCTCTGTATTTTCTAACTTTATCTACCCAGAGTTCCTCAGTTCAGATCCCTTTCCTGAAAGAGTTGCCAAACATGCAGCTTTGCTAAATGCAGAAGAGACTGTTCTTTCCGCAGCGTTTTGTCTCCTAGGAGAAAGGAGAATTTCTTGAAGAAAGTTGCACCAGCACACAACGTGCAGTTCCTGACTGTTCTCTCAGAAGAATCTGTGGATATGTAGTCACATGTAGTTATAGAGGTGCTTATAACAAACGTGACTGGGTAGTGTTTCAGAAGGGTGTGTGTATACAGTGGATACTGTACTGTAGTGCACTTGTAACATTTTGTGACATTACGCTAAGAAGTTATTTTGGAAAATGTGTGCATTTTCTAAAGAAAAGAGCTTACCTCCTGAACTGTTAGCTGAAGTTCCTGTGTCTTTCCAGTAATAACATACCAGCGAAACTAACGTTTTTACTTCTGTAGCCTGCATTTGTAGGAACTGCAAAATGGTGGTAATAAAATAGAAATATTTTTCATTTTTAATGCTACATGACTGCAAATTACAGCACTTCATACTTTCTGGGTTCTGTTCCTGTTTTCATTCTTGCTAATGAAGCATAAATACTGTACTGCTTAATGCTAAGTTCTTGAAACTGAAAGTTTCCTCTTTTTGCTCGGCAATGGAAGCCAAGACTATCCTGACAGCCTCCTACTGAACAGTGTAACAGACATCATTGCTTAGGTACGTACATTTATGGAATAACTCTTTAAGTTCACTCTTCCTCTAGAGCACTGGATAGGAGTGAAGCAAATCTCAGACTTGAGTGAGTTTCCTTGACATACCTTGTTGTCAATCAAAATAGCTGGTGGTTTTTTTGTTGTGTTTGTTTTTTTTTTTTTTTTTTTTTTTAGTATGGTTCTGTGGATGTAGGACTGACTGAAATCCAAATGAGTACAACTATGAAGCACTTCACTGTAGCAATGCTTGAAACCACACTGGTATCCTAAGGTATCCTAATAGCATAGTTGATGCAGGTTCCCTTGCTAAAAGTTTCAAATGTGTAATTGTGGGTAAAAAAGATTATTTTGCACATTTGGATCACATTGTTGGGCACTGAGGGCTGTTTGAAGATCTCTAAGGAGGGAGACTCCACAACCTCTCTTGAGCATCTGATGAATCTTCTCAGACTATGTGGGTCGTGTACAAGCCTTGTTCCTGGCAAATGGCTTATGAGGACTAGAAGAAAGATGTATTGTTCATCTTCCTGGAATAGGAGCTGTGGAGCACTTCTGTTATCCTTCAGCTGCCAGCCAATTACCCTGCTGTTCTCTTGTTCTAGTGATAGTTTGTCTTACACAGGTTGTTCCAGGACAGCCCTGAAGGGACTAAACTTTGAAAAGTGCAGAAGGGATCTTTATGTTGTTCTTTTTGGTCTTGTGTCATCACACTTGACTCTTTTCAGAAAATGCTCTTTTGGGGTTAGGGGAATCTTTTAATATCAGAGGTCTGCTCTCAGAGTCCCAGTGCTGTGGCTTAACTGAGCTCCTTGGCGTTTTACATACTAGCTTGCTACTGAGTGCTAGGGCATCACCCTGTGCATGCAGTTGCAGACCTGTGTGATCCAGGGAAGGCAGACTTTTACCACAGGATAAATATAGAGAGAGAGACGGAGAGATTCACAAAGCCTCTTTTAAAAAGCAACAACAACAAAAACTTTACTGTTTTTCTTCTAGGGAAAAGGCTAAAAGAAGGACAAAACTCACACAGTGAGCCAAGAGCAAAGTTAACAGTACAGTCAAGGAGCCCTGACTTCCACTTATTCTCATCCCACTGTGAATACTGACTTTTGCAGGAAAAAAAAAATAGGTTGTGTTCTTACTAGTATGGGTAGGGGGGAAAAAAATGACTTGTACAGATTTTCAAGAGCTTTTTCTGTTAATGCACTGAAGAGTTTCATGAGGCCCTACAGTGGAAGCATACGTCTTGTCAAGAGAGTTTCCAGTCCCGCAAATTTGATTGCCTCTTACTTACCAGAAATGAAGCAATCAGAAGTATCCATCCTTTCAGGTTTTGACATGTAAACAATAAAAAAAAAAACTGTACTTGTATGATAGATAAATCATGGGCTAAGTTGTTATGGAAACATTTATAGACACAAAGGAAATGGTGACACTTCTATTTTGAAGTTAATTCCACAGGATTATGCTGTTACTCACAAATATGAGCTTTAGACTTGCAGAATGGGCAACTAAGTTCCTGAATAGTATGCCAAAATAATGCTATCAGTGTCTTCTGATGAGTACTGGAAGAATCAAATGTGAAGAAAACTTCACACGGACAAACAGAATTTCCTGTATTTACAATGTTTTTAAGATATTATTTCTAGAACCTTTTACTGCTTTAAAGGGAAGTGGAGTGAAAGATAGGCAGCAAAGTGTCTTTTCCGTCTTTCTCCCTCTTTTTGTGTAGACAGGTTCGTGCCTAAGCAGCTTCCTTCTTCTACATCTGTGATCACCTAGGCATATGATAGCCGTGTCAGAAATGTAGACTGACAGGAGCAGCAACTCCTGCCAGCTACGTGAATAATCTCCAGTTCTTTTTCTTCATGTCTGTTCAACACTTTCTGTGCCACGTTTTCATAGAAATAAGTCTAGAAAGTTAAGCATTAAGTTAAAACAGCTTGCCCACTAAACAAATACAGTACTGCCATCGTGCTGCTCCTTTATAAGGGCAGGATAAAACCAGTGATAATGTAGGTTAATGTTTACACTTTTAAGACAGAACTTTAGCACATGGAGCCCAAGACAGTCTTGGAGAGCTGAAGAGAAGTCTGCATCCCTTCTGTTCCTGATCGCAGTGATCCCAGGGAAACCCAGAGGGCACAGCCTCCAGTGTTGAGAACAAACTGGTAGCGCGTGTGCTTTTTGCATGGCAGGCCTGTAGCAAGGCCCACCTGCAGGCAAGCCAGTTAGGGGTGCGGGCTGTGGGTGGAGGCTGCCCTTGTTTTTCTGCTGCTCACCTGGTTGAAGGTGAAGCCTTGCCTGCTGTGGTGGTTTTACCCTGCTGAGCAGCCATACTGCACCACAACAGCTCTCTCACTCCCCCTCCTCAAAGGAAGAGGGGGAGAAAATACAATGGGAAAGGGCTCAAGGGTGGAGATAAGGACAAGAAGGTTGCTTACTAGTTACCTTCATGGGCAAAACAGACTCAACATAGGGAGATTAATGTAATTTATTGCCTATCAGTAGCAGACTAGAGCAGCAAGAAACTGAAAGCAAACTAAAAACACCTTCCCCCCATCCACCCTCTTCTACCTCCTCCCCCTGAGCAGCGCAGGGGAATGGGGAATGGGGGCTGCGGTCAGCCCATATCGCTGCGTCTCTGCCGCTTCTTCATGGTCACTCCCTTCCCTTGCCCCAGCGTGGGGTCCCTCCCACGGGATGCCGTCCTTCCCCAACGGATCCTGTGTGGGCTTCCCACAGGCTGCAGCTCTTCAAGAGCTGCTCCAACATGGGTCCATACCACGGGGTCCGTCCTTCAGGAGCAAACTGCTCCAGCACGGGTCCCCCACGGGTGGCAGCTCCCACCGGATCACCTGCTCCTGCATGGGCTCCTCTCCACGGGCGACAGGTCCGGCCTGGAGCCTGCTCCTGGGGGGCTCTCCATGGGCTGCAGCCTCCTTTAGGCCACATCCACCTGCTCCACCGTGGGCTCCTCCACGGGCTGCAGCGTGGAGATCTGCAGCGTGGAGATCTGCGCCATGTGGTACCCCGTGGGCTGCAGGGTTACAGCCTGCTCCACCATGGGCCTCACCACGGGCTGCAGGGGAACTTCTGCCCTAGCGCCTGGAGCACCTCCTGCCCTCCTTTTTCACTGACCTTGGTGTCTGCAGGGCTGTTCCTCACTCCTCTCTCCCAGCTGCTGTTTCACAGCAGTTTTTTCCCTTTCCTAAACCTGCTCTCCCAGAGGCACAACCAGCATCGCTCACTGTCTCAGGTCTGGCCAGCAGCAGGTCCCTTCTGGAGCTGGCTGGAGCTGGCTCTTGTCTGACATGGGGCAGCTTCTGGAATCTTCTCACAGAGGCCACCCCTGTGGCCCCCCTGCTACCAAACCTTTACCACGTAAACCCAATATATTCCATCCCTCGCCTCTGTGAAAAGCATGTTTAAGAATTATCAGTAAGATATACTTTCACATTGTTACAATCATCGCAGTCTTCACTTACATCAAAAAAAAAAAATTCCCCACACCAAAATTAACATAACATCATCACAACACCGACAAAGCGGACAATTTACACACACTCCACCCCTTGTCCCTTCACCACATTACTACAACACACATTCTTCAAAATCATTACATCATAAATTCTTCACAACTATTACATTCTTAGACAATATCCACTCCATGTTTTGCCCATTACTTCTTCCAATTGCCCTATGTAGCGCAATCCCCTGCTAATCTGGGGAAATCCATTTTGTCTCAGTCAGTTGATACAGGCAACGATCTCTTCACGCAGACTGAGCTGCCCTCCTCCAAGAGGTGAGGTGGAGGGTGGCATCGGAGCGACAGGCTGCTGTCCCCTCCTCTGCGTGTGTTGCCGCAGAGCCCTGGCGCTCGTCTCCTTTGGCTCAAGGTGCTGCCTTCCAAAGCACTCAGGGGAGCACTGGGATGGTGGAAAAGACAAACTGCGGATTAGTCTGACGTTTGACAAGGGACCGAGGTCTGCCTGGCACTCTGAGGTGCATGATCAATCTTTGATCCCTCTGAACACTTACCATGCTGATCCTGACTTGTTTAGCTCTTCCAGCTTCTTACCTGATCTTACCTGATCTAGAAAAAATACCAACTGTTAGCTTTTCCTAATCTCTGCAGAAAAAGTAGGAAGAAAGCACATTTAAAAAAAAAGAGAGAAAAAAAAACTGAACAAGGAAAACATCCATCAAAGCTTGAGACCATACTCTTGTAAAGTCAACTTTGTATAATATTATAAACAAAACAAACAAACAAAAAAACCAACCAAACAAGTACCTTTGTATTTACCTGGCCTCTTCACAGAAAACCTGTTTTAAATATTTTAATATCCCCTTTTTCCCGTTATGTTTTGTGCATATACATGTGCATTCCAGCTCTGCATGGAAATAGCTTTCAGATGACTGTCCCTTTTAACCTCAGCTAAATCATGTTTATTAAAAATTAACTTCAAAGATGGAAATTCAGCTTCTTCCCTCTTTTCAGTCCTGGCCCATTGTGAAGGTTAGTGTCTAACCTTTCCTTGCGGCAGGGCTGCTCGATCTTCCTTCCAGGCCTAAGTGTATCTAGGGCATTCTGCAGCAGCTCTAGCACACTGTGTGGCTATTTTTGGCAATGTAGCTTTTGGCTGGCAGTGCTAGGGAAGGATGGCATATGCTCAGTGTATACATGCTGTGCATGTGACTGATTTAAGGATGAATTATGTGGTTTGGTTTAAAAAATAAAAAAGTATATGTACTTATCATTATTTAAAAAAAAAAAAGCTTTCTACATAATGTTACAAAACAAACAAATCTACTTGACTGCATGAATTTTCATTTTCCTTTTTTATGTAATTGTGTGCTCAGTGGACTGTGCATTAGAGGGTGAATTAGCAAGTTAATTTACCCTGCGTGTCTGTAAGAGAATAGCTTTTACGTCCTCAGGCCTTGTGATCCGAACTGCAACGTGAATGTATCAGAATACACAAACATTGTTTTTTATTTTTAGAAGCACTGTAGTAGGGGTTGGTTTAACCTGTTCTCTCCTCAGATTTTTAATCCTGTTTTACAGTCACTATCAATGTTTTTTTGGACGTGTTCTGAATGAGCTTGTTGTGTTTTCTTCAAAATGTTTTTGTTTGTTTTCCATCCTTTAATACATGCTGTACCTCAGGGGGACCGCTTGCAGAGCAAGTTACCTGCTCATCATCAGAACAAGGATGGTAGAATTAATTATAATTAATCTTCAGTATTAATAATCAAAGATAATTAAAGCTTACATTCTGTAATTTGAGTTGCAAACTCAAAACAGTTTTTGGCAATCTACCTCCATAATATTCCATAAAACCAAGCTGCTTCAGGCTCAGAATTTCACAGGAAGGGCTCTAGAGCCTTAGTTCCTGTTTCTGCCCTGGGATAGCCAGGTCCCCCAGCCAAAACTGGGGCCCAGTTGTACCTGTTGTGGGGCTGAAGGAGAACGTTTGCATCAGAGAACTAGTAATTTGAATAAATGAGATGCTAAAAAGTGCTGAGAACAGAAACGCTTTTGGGTAAAGGTGTGGATCCAGGCTGTGAGAGGTGAGGTGGGGTTAGCGCTCCGGGGGCTGTTGCTGGCGTCAGGTAGATGAGGAGGCTCTGGCAGGACCAGGCGCTCGTCCCCACTCCAGGCCCCCCCGGCCAGACAGAGCTGTGACTTCTGGGGCCTTCTTAAGGTCACCTCGATAGGCCTGTGGGCGGAGTGCTGTGGGACGTACCCTTCATGTCCCACGCTGAGCAGATGTTTTGGTTTGACGAACGATTACTGTAGAACCACAGCGTTTATAAAGCTGTAGGTATTGAAATGGGAGGTCTAAAGGTGGCATGATCTTGTTAGTGTGTCAAATCCATTTTTTGTTCTTTTTAACATACTTGAATTTTCATAATGAGGGAATTTCACAAGAGAATAATGTTTAATCATAATACTTTGCACTGTAAGATATAAAATACTTAGATGTAAAACATCACATAGAAAACAACATTCTAGCACATTTGAAATTTGGATTGAATGCTCTGTTAGCTTTTTCCTTTCCTTTCCTTTCCTTTCCTTTCCTTTCCTTTCCTTTCCTTTCCTTTCCTTTCCTTTCCTTTCCTTTCCTTTCCTTTCCTTTCCNAGAAAGTAATATAGCCATTGTTGTCAAGTTGCTAGTAACTGACTTGCTATAGTACTGGACAAAGTATTGACATTAGCGACTGCACTGTGCTTGTTGAAAAGGCTCGTTTGTCATCAAGCCAACAGAAGCATGTCAAGAATTACCTATGTCCACAAAATGCTAGATGACATGATGTTGCAATACGAAGATCTTGGAAATGCCTAAGAGAGCAATCTACTTACTTACCTGTGCAAAAATCCTTTGCTAAAACCAAGATTCCATCTCATTTTATTTACCTTGAAATGCATCTTGTTTTTTTTAGTGTTGCTGTGAAGTGATCTTTGCACTAGGCTGTCTGAAATTTTAAGGGAGTTATTTTAAATGATTGAAGGACCGTCCAAGGCAAACATGGAGGCTCCGTCCTACTTCTCCATTTTACTTGGAGGCAGGTTGGAGCTGGCTGACCGAGGCCGCCGTCCCAAGCCATGTGTTCTGCAATAGGAAGTGGGGCAGTGTGGTAGACAGCTGCCAGCACCAATAACCAGTGGCTTGAGCTGCTTAGCAGAGGCTAAGCCCAAATCTATTGACGCAGAGCGCAGGGAAGTACTCGGCAGACTTCTCCCCCTCCCTGCCCTTGTATATAACCTCATGATGCTGTGGATGTGACAAACTCCATTTTGATCGATTGTTGGGCCAGAAATGGTGAGAGCGGGTCAGATTTGACCTCAAAAGGCTATTTTGATGGTATGTGTTTTCACACTTCCTGAAGCTGCACCTTTTCCTTTCATGAAGTCTCCTCCTTTCTCCTCCTGGCTTGCATAATTGCCGGCCTGAATTTTTTTAAATGTAGGGTGGGAGACTGAATGAAGTCATGCATATGAAGTGATATGGATCATGCTATGGACTCGCGGTAGACCTCTGCAGTGCAAATGAATGTACAGTACTGAATATGATGGATGAAATAGGTAAGAAACTCACCCTTTGTATTTCCAGAAATAATCCTTTTAAATGGCTTCCCAGTTAGAATTTTTAAATGGAAAACACTGTTATCTCTAGCCAGGGGATGCATGTAGTCTTCTTCCTTATTTACTTTCATTTTCTGATTAATTTTAAAGAGTCTAATATGATGCAGGGGGTTGGGGAAGATTAGTCTGAGTACAGTGGTATTTTGATTTTCTAGGATACATTATCAAATGGAAGGTTTTATGCAGTCGTTGGTAACAGTAAGCAGCAAAGTTATTTGGGGATGTTTTGTCATTCAAAAGGGACTCTGTTTTGATGGTATGTCACTGTTCTGTTTTAAAAGCATGAGAAACTTGAATGGATTATCATTTTCCTTCAATATCTGCTTTGTTTAACTTTCTACATAATTCATTACTGATTGTTTTCCAAAACATCATACTTCTTTTAGTCTACTCTTGACTCTAAGTAGCCCTACGCTGGGTATATAGTGTAGATATCTACTTGCTCACAGCATCATTCAGTCAGTTTAATTAATTTTAACTTCAAATTTGTAAGAGTGATGGATACTGAGGATGGTAATGTGCAGAACAGGAAGGGACCTGTATCTGTAAGGAAATCTCTTATATAAGCTAAGGACTGTGGCTGTGAAAACAGCTACTACTTTTGGGATTGGGATGTTGTGTGGTAGCAACTTTGGTATGAGAATGTTTACTTTTCTTCAGCTGCCCTGGGCAAGACAACTGGAGAAGGATGTTCTGTGGTGAGAAAGCTCTGTGTGCGGAGTTACTTCCTGTGAGGAATTAGCAAAGCTTTTTGTAACTCTTCATCTTTTTAGGTATTCAGTTTTGTACATGCAGAGCATGAAAGCAATAGTATTACTTTGTTTTTCCTATTATTTCCATTGAGTTTATTTTCTGGTGACTAAGCCCAACAAAAATTATTTAAAAATAAATAAATTCACTCTCTTGGATGAAGATGCTTTTTTGCTGTCTCATTTTGTCATTCAGCATGCCTGTTTTCCTCCTCAGTGGTTGCCTGGTGTGTTTACTCTGTAAACTCTCAGGCAGAGATGTTCTGCCATAAACTATGGGTTGTACCACACAGGTGTCCTGTTTTGTTTGCTGTCAACTACCTCTGAAGTAATAAAAGAAAATGCATTTAATTCTTTAATACAGAATTCAGGTTTTTTTGCTGTGCTATGGTGAGTGCTACTTAACATACCTAGAAGTAGCTTTATATTTATTACTGGCTTGATGCTGTCGTGCTTTCTATGTGCAACAGCCTCACCTGCCCCTTATTTCCCTTTGTGGTGTTGGCAGCTCACGGTCCTTGTACAGAGATGTGGATTTTCCCTGCCTTCTGTATCCCAGGTGCCAGCTGCAGCAGTGTTTTGTTTGTTTTGCTTTGTTTGTTTGAGGCAGTGTTGTTAGTTTGTTTGGCCATTGGTATCTGGCATGTAGGGCTCTGGAGGTAACGTGGAGCGGCGGAAGGCAGCATATATGCTGGAAACTGAGGGGTCAGCAGCTCCAGATGTAGCCTTACCTTGTGGTGCCTGCCCAGACACAGGGAGTGACTGGTGGGGGCTTGCGCATCGTGCAGTCCCATTCCAGACAGCGCAGCCCCAGCACTGGTTGCATTATGTGGCACCCATCGCACAACTAGTGGTCCTGGTAATTGTTGCCTGATCTGATGTCTGCCACTGTCATTTGCTTAAATCATGGCTGTCATATCAGGCTTGTTCTGAAAGTGGTTTGAGTGGAAAGTTCTTTCATAATCTCCAAATCAAGTTATGGCAGTGAATTATTTAGAGGCTTTTTGGATGCATTTGGTTAAGTGGGGCCAGTGAAACTTAGTGCTCCTGGAAATAAAGGATTGCTAGTACTATCCAATAACTCATTACTGTACATACACTCTTGGCTTTTTGCCCTGATGGTTACAAGAATCTCTCCTGATTTTATTCTTGAGCTTAGACTGCAGGCTTTTCCTCTTGGGAGTGGAGGATTTAGGCAGGGAAGCAAGGGGATGCTGGGCTGTGGAGTAGCTGGGAGGTGAACAAACCATGGAAGTAAGCTGAGACCACCTACTGCAGTTCAATTTCTAATGTGAGTGGGACCTTCAGATGTGAAAGGCTGTTGCTTTAATCTGTTGTGTCTCTGCCAAAATATTTGGAAAATTAGTTTTGTCTGAATTACTAATGTTGGTTGCAGAAGCAGTGGAATTCTGCAGCAATCAGATAATGCTGCAATGTAGAAATGGAAGTCTAATGTAATAAAAAAAATCATTGCGGAAGGATGTAGAGAGAGACAGCATTTCACTATAAGGCTTGGATCGAAGAATTGATAGAAAACAGGGCAAGCCTTTAGGCTGTTAGAACTTACGTTGATATAGTTCCTTTAACTGGTTATTTTTCAAAATAAACTGGAACATAATCATTGAATTACCAATTTAAACAGGAAATTCCTGTTTGGGGGTTATTTTATTATGAAAGATAAATATAGGGCTGCTATGAAGTTCTTCAGTACCTCTGATAAGAAAATACTACAAAGTGAGGTTTTAGACTACTGTTATCCACTTGCGGTCACGTACTTGTAAGCAGTGTTATAAAGCCAGAATTGCTACAGTTTTTAAAATGTATGTACAGTGACCAAAATTTGTTCATTGGAAATAAAAGCAAAAGGACAAGGTTGTGTAAAATGATGCAAGAAGTAGGAAGAACAGAAAAAAGACTTGGAGTAGCTTTTGCGTATGGAAACATGCCTGTGAATGTATTTCCTAGAGTTTCTTCTCCTTTCCCCCTCTTCTTCCACTTGTACAGTTGCAAAGCTGATCTGTATAAACAGAAAGATGGCATTGAACAGGGTCAGCTGAAGGTGCCACTCCTCTGAAATATAAGGTTTGACTCTTATTACTTCTCAAAATGAGGAATTGTGTAGTGAAGTGTAGCTTCACTTGTACTATTCTTGGCTGGGGTTAGGGCGGTGTGATATTACTGGAGTAGAAGCCCACTTTGCATCCCAAATAACTGAACAAATTCTTTGATCAAATGGGAATGATAATGCTTCTTTCATTCTATCTCTTTTTCGTACAAAAAGGTGTATGGGTTCCTTGGTCAAAAAGCTGAAAATTAAAATAAAAATCTGTATACGGATGGTGTAGTCACTGAATTGTTGTTTTGTCTGCCTGTAGAGATAGGATGGAAGAAATTTTTTCTCACGTATGCAGAGCAAGTCCCAAATCAGGCAGAAAGCAGATCTGTTTCAGGTATCTGAAGCAAAGGAACCAAACTTAGTCTTTTTGTGTATGTTTTTGTTGTTCTTGTTGTTGTTCTTCTTCTTCTCTAAGCAAAAGAAGATTTGAAATACTCATGTTGCTCAGCAGCAGAACATCTTAGAAAATAGATATGTATTCATTTACCTGAATGAAATGAGTGTGCTGCTTGTTGTGCTTTGGAAGTGTGCAGTAAGTGCGTGAAGCAGAGTGAGACTTCTAGATTTGGTAACAAATGTTCTTTGGAAAACTTGAGCATTAAGTTGCCTGGAAAAAAATAAAAAAGTCCAGTCTTTTAAACTATACCATTTTGGAAATTATACTCTTAAATGAAAGCCTGTGGATAGCTGAGGCTTAGCTGGTGGCTATATATGCTTCCTCTAGCCAAGAAAAACAAATGTGGAGATGTTAATAAATGCTGCTTGTATATATGCTCTATTTTTAGGATGTTACGTTCTGGGGTTTTTAAGATATCACAGGGCATCAATGGGCACAGCAGATTTATAGGATCATATAGCTTTGACTTTCAAGCTTAGGTGGTATTTTTAACACAAGGTTGCTGAAAAAGCATTTGAAACCACTGTCTGCTATTTTTAACGTGTCTAGCACTTTAAAAAAATCCATATAATCCTCTTGAAACAGATGGCTACAGTGAGTTAAAATCCCACGCTAGGATTTGGGCTTTTACCTGATGTTGAAACCAATGTCATGACAAAGGGATGCATCACTGACTTGGGACGTGAAAACCTCTTTCAGACTTGTATTTAAAAAAAAAAAAAAATTGCAAAAGCACACGGGCTTATGCAAGCGTTTGCTTTCCTGATTAAAAAAAAAAAAAATGCCTCCAGTGTTTACCTGTGGGAACTGTGGAGTTCCTCTGGATTTTGATTTGTCTGTTATTTTTATTTCTTGTAGTTTGTGCACTATCTCATATCTTCTTCCAGGCTAAATTGGAATGTGGAAGCTAGTGTTAACTAACTGTCCCTGAACCTTTTTGAATATGAGGGAAGAAAGATAGGAAGATAAAGTCTTTCTTTAACTTCAAATCCTGTAATCACTTGAGCTGCCTAAGTGAAGGCAGGATTCGAACTGAAGTTTTTGTTTTAAGTAAATGTAAGGATAACCCAGGCAGATCTGGGAGGGGATAGGGCTGAGGTGAGGAGGAAGGTACTGTTGGTATTAGCATGCTTTAGTTCTAGGTGAAACTTTAAGAAAAAAAGACCAGCTGTCTTTCGGCTATCTATAGAACTACTGTAATGTCTCTAGAGATGGTGACAAAGCATTGGTGTTCTTGTCCAGATCACTGGAAATAATATAGTTGGTGACTAACAGAGAAAAGGCATACTATTTCAGTATGCTTGTTTCCTGCGTTAACGGTAAAAGGAGGCAAACAAATGGGAGGTTAAAGTGTTGACACACACCTAAGTTTAACAGTTCAGTCACTCAGTAGCTAAAATTTATCCCAGGTGGATTCCAGCAGTTGACCAGAAATTAATCTGTTCCATCTAAATGCAAAAGTAGCTGCCTTCCCCCAGGTTAACATAAAATGTATTTAAATTTCACAAACATAATAATCTGTTCTTACTCTTCTATCTATAAAATACGTACGTTTCAAAGGAATACATCCTGTTCAGCAGTCCCAGCAGAGCGCAGCGCAAGCAGCCTCGCCAGGTACAGCCCAGCTGCTCCAAGGATGCGCACGTGCCCCTCTCGTTCGCTGACAGCAGCTCTCTGCAGGGATGCTCAGTGCTTGCACCTGCCTGCTCACCCGAGTTTCTTACCAACTGCAGCACTCAAGGGGCTGAAGTTATGTGAGTGTTGACAGCCAGAGAAATCTTGAGAAGCTTGGTAGCAGATAAAGAAAGGTCCTGAAGTGTGGGGTGGTAAAGCCTTTTTTGGACATGGTCTCCTGAGATGCATTCGAACCTTCCTTATGCTCCCCTTGTTATCAAAACTCAGTGTAGATCCTCCCTAGCAAGCTGAAGGACAAAATGTGTACTAGAATATGGATGTTCTTCAAGAGATGTCAGATTCTTTGTGGAAAGCTGAAGTCCTTGAAACTGGTAGCTCACAGTATGTGGTGTTTCTAAGGCTCTTACTGCAAAGCCTACTTTAATGTTCTTAGTTTATTGTTCTAATACCTTCAAATAGCTCTTTGAAAAGACAGCAAGCATATAAATACCCAGCTTACTGATGATGCATCAAACTTTGTTTGGTGTCTTCTTGGTGAAACCTATATGAAAATGTCTTAGTATGCTGGGAGTGTTTCTGCTTTCTGGTTAAAATTTAGGATAACTCTGGGCAATTCGTAAGAGGGCGTGTAGGAGGTGTGAGCTGATCTTGAAGATACATTCAGTTGGGAAGCTGAGTTTCTCTGGACTTCAGTGACAGGTTGCTGTTAGGCATGTTGGCACATGCTAGATTTAATCTCTAAAAAGCTGGTGATGTGACACAATGTTTTTCACTCCACTCTCTGCTCTTTTTACCAAGAGAGAGCATTTCAGCTTGGTGACGTGCCTCGTTCTCCATTTCTTAATGCTGCTTTAGCTGACTGCTGCATTGAACTGCAGAGCAAGCACAGAGTGCATTAAGAGTGATGTGGGACAGGGGGTAGGAGACTCGGTTGTGTTACAGCCATTAGGAATGTCCTGAACAAGAAGTATTGCTGCTAGGCCTGCCAGATGAGTAGTTTGGAAACTAGGTTCTTGTAAAAGAACTTGATACTGCTGCAGCCATAGTTTATTTGTGTTTTTAGCTGATGAAAATGCAGTGTATTTGTGCTGAAGAGAGCTTTTAGTTATAAATAAAACATCTCTGCTGCTTTAGCCTATACTTATGCAAAGGTACAGGGGTACAGGTAGTCTCATGAGGACAGATTTGGATGGGGGAATTTATTACCTTTAATTAAATCATAACCAAGTCTTTCCTTCAGCTGTACCAAATGCAAATATAGCTCTTAATCTTACAGACTTTAATAGCCTGAATGCATCCATGGGGAAGCAAAGACAGTATTCCAAAGGACTACAGCAGACTTCAAAATGATACACCTAAACATGACCTGTAAAAAAGGCTGACACTTTCTGCAGCTTTCGCACAGTTGCCGAGAGAGACCCAGTCCCACAAGCCTTGTAGGCAGTGTCATCAAGCTTTTTATACTCAGTGAAGGTGTGTCCCCAGAGACCTCCGGGCTTGCGAAGTTGGATGTGTGAGTGTGACCTCGTTCAGTTTGTCAGCCTGGAGCGGGCGGCATACCCATGATTTGCGAAGCCTGTTTGTCTGTCCCAGAAAGAAACATTTTACATGCTCTGTCTAGTCGTGGTGAAATACTTGTATTTGCAATAATAGAAGCATCTGCAAAATAAAAACACAAGATTGCGAAGTACAGGTTATGTTTCTCAGGATCTTTCCTCACCGTGTCAGCCTTGCAGCTGGCTGGCAGAGTGGCCACAGAGCCTCTCAAGGCTGCTGTAGCGTTGAGTGTGTTTCTACATCAGCTTCTTTTTTTTTTGTTAAAGACTGCTATTGCTGTCTCCTGGGCATCGAGAAGGATGTGGAAGGGGTGAGGACAGGAAACAGCAGTAAGAAATCTGACCCTCTCTTTTCCCCTTCCCAAGCTTGAGCTCTGCTTTCCGCTTGCTTTTCGCTTAGAGGCTTTCCCTCACTACATGGTGGCTGGGCCTGGACCTTCACATGCTAACACAGCAGGATTGTGTGATTTCCTTCTCCAATTTTCTTAATCAACATTTACATTGCTTAATCTACACAACTCTGCCTGCCTGCATGCCTTCTCTTGTTACAGCCTCCGAAGTAAGTGATTCAAGAATTTGATAATTATATACGTTGGAAAAACTTAATTGTATAATCATCTGGCTAGATTCAAAGCTCTCCTGCTAACTCTCTAGCTAGTTTAGTGGAAAGACAGGATATGATATTACTGAGGGCAAAACTAGGAATGGATTCAGTGTTAGCTTTTGGGACTGTCCGGAGACTGTTAAAGACTGCTGGAGCTGAAATCTCTTCACAATAAATTTTCTCTACCGTATGGAAACAAGAGGGACCATTTTGGGGTAGGAGAACAAAATATTTCTTGTTTGTTGGTTGATAACTAAATTTTCTCATTTAACTTAGTGTTGCCTTACTCTGTTCCCATTGGGTTTAATCTCCAGCTAGTCTACAATCACCTTAACATGAAACGCTGCTGGAAATCTTGCACTGGAATTATTGGTACTATGTGGCTATAATGAGATCTTCAGTTGACCTGTAACAAAATCATGTTGTAGAAAGCACAGAAATCTGTATTTTTAAAATGCAGTCTCAGATTAAACCACCTTAGGATGGTTGTAGCAATTTGTTACACCTCTGGCCTCATCCCCTGCAGCTTGCTAACAACATCCGTGGCTGTTAATAGCAGATTAACAGTTTGGTCATTTTTTCTCTACAACCAAAACTGTACAGGCAGTACACTCTTGCAGTTGGTTTTATGAAGACCAGAAAAATCAACCGAAACAAACAAGCTCACAGCCACAATGAGAGAGCTGCCAACTGTTACGTAAATGTAGAGAAATCCTTAGAAATCTGCACTAAGATGTCTACATTTTTAATACACTGTTAAGCGCTTAGCCTTGGGGAGGGGAGGCCCGCATAAGGCTTTTTCTCCGTCTTCTGAGTCAGTTCTGTTCAGCAACTGTTTCTCCGCCAGTCTGTTTAAGCCTGAGTGCAAGTACTGAAAAGAACTCTTTCTTGGTTTGTGCATGGTTCATTGAACAAGGTGGCTGCTTAAAAGCAGGAGTGTTTGGTATTGTACATCATGTCACCCTTCGCTTTTACCCCAACTGACCTTGCAGCCCTGCAGAAGAGAACGCATACAGCGATTAATCAGCCCACACTTATTACTTCAGGTCACTTACATGGCTTAGATAGAAGGGGGGAGAGGAGCATAAATGCAAATATTTTCAACCATTTGCTCATAAGGGTAGGATGGAGCATGACAACCTGGGTCGCCTGCTGTGTTACAGTAAGTTTTGGTGGCATGTTCCCTGTTGGTGGTGGTGCATAAATGCAGCTGGCTTGTTGGCTGCCTTCTAGCAGGAGCGGCCAGAGCCTCTGCTGGCTGTTGCAGCTGTAAGGGGAGGGGCTGTCATGTCTTCATGGTTGGGTTAGGGGCATCTTGAGGTAGGGCGTAGAGCATCTTGGGCACTGTTTTTTGTTGTACCCAAAATGTTTAGTTGTAGGAATCATTTATAGCTCATGATCAGTGGATGCAGTGAGCTTTGGATCTCATCAGGCATGCAAAGTTATCTGTTAAAAATAAATAAATAAATACAGGATAGTTTTGAGAGTAGTCTACAAGTATGTATGAAAAATTAACATGTTATAGTTAATTATTTGTCCAGCATTTCTTGTGTTTAGACAACTAAGCTCTCATAAGACTTGTTTTAAAAGTTTTTCTGGGGAAAAATGGTAACTGGCACTAACTACTGGCACTTAGCCACTAGTGAACTTGGCATGTATTTAAGACATTACTGGATGATGTAACTGAAATTCAAGAGACATTTCGTTTCTATTTAACTGCTGTAGTTTCTTCTGATTTGTAGCTAATAAGCCCAGAGAAGGCCATAGTTGTTACATGTCTGTCTGCCCTCCTGGCTTAGTTTACTTTCTTGTTTCATCGCACAGGCATAAAGTAAGACTCTGCTCTGTAGCAGTTATGGATTCCCCAGCCAGTTCAGATCCAGCTCTGGTAATAGTTTGAACGTGCTTGAGTCATGCATAGTGGTCCCTCAGCTTCAAGCAGGGCCACAGATCTAAGCGTACGTATAGGAGGGAGTCCTTGCAGGGTAGGAGCTTTGATTGGTGCTGCTATGAAGAGAAGTTATTTAACATATGGAAATACATAAGCTAATTAACTTCCTATTGAATGCGTCTTATAGCCTGACTCACAGTAGTGCTGTGTGTTGCATGGACTACTTGGAGTACTGTGTCCTTCTCCCACGTTGCTTACAGTCTTTTAATCATTACAATATCTAATCACAGATTAGTTGTTGAGGAGGAGGAACAGTTTCCAAAGCCAGTCATAATGTTCATTAGCTCCTGACCAAATGACTAACATGCCTTTAAGAGATTTCCTTGGAACATACATAGACAATTCTTGTTCTAGCACGGATCTGCTGAGAGCATCACAAACAAATTCACATCCACCAAATATAACAGTAACTCTTTCAAGGGGAAGATCATGTCACTCCCTAGAATGTTTTAAATGTTTACAATATTACCAGAGTTATCTTCTCAAACAATCACATCCTTTGGAATGTGTAATTCAGCATAGTACCTTAATTTCTTCTAGACAGGGAGCTGACAAGCAGTCTGTCGTGTTCACTAGGACTCAAGTACTTTTGAGGTGATATGATACTGTTTTGGCAATGTAAATACATAACTTTATTCTACGATAAAGGGGGAGAAGAATGAAGTCATGCACATCCTGCAAATGGGAACAAGTTGCACAAGTCTAGTTGGAATTCTACCAAAATTAAAATCATCTTATTAATTTCTGGTTAGCCAGGGAAAAAAGATGGACTGCCTTAATTCACATTATTATTTCACATTATTTATTGACAAAAATCAGGGAGACTTTTACTCAGGAAAAAAAGTCTCAAAATTAACTCCAAACTCAGAATCAAATCTCACTGTTTTGGGATTGTTAGTTTCATCAAAACAAAATCAAATGTAGATGAAATAAAGTTTTTGTATAGGATGCAGATTTGTCTATTTCTTCCCTACGACCTCAGATTAATGAATATTACTTATTTATAGTTGTCTTCTTCTCTAGACATAGCAGTAGTGGGAAGTTTCACTAGTATAGCTAAACTTAGACTGCTCTGAATTAACAGATGGTTAGGAGGAGATGACAGCTAGGACTACCTACTGCTAATTATGCAGGTGTGTATCAGTTCACTGTAACATTAATTCCTGTTAATTACAGTAGTTTGAAAATGCATGGGTTTGGGGTTGTTTTTTCTTAGTCCCTTTTGGAATTTCAAAGCTTAAATATAACTAAGCCCTTTCTCACTGGCTTAGTACCATGGCACTGATGTGGCCCTATCCGGAATCAAGTGCTGTTGTTCAAGGTACTATGGAAGTGCCAAGCGAAGATCTCCATGCCCAAAGATCTGACAGTTTAAAGCTGTCAGGATGTTCAACAGTTGCCAAAGGATTGTGTTTCTCATGATAAATAATTTTAAAAAGTCTGCTGGAGAGCCATGGTGTCCAGGACACTTCATGTTCTTTTCAGGCAGCATAATTCCAGTCCAAAATGGTCTGTATTGTACGAAAGCGCTGAAAAGAACTATAATTTAGCAAGAAAGGCCAGCACCTTGTCCTACCTTGACAGCTACAACCAGTTCCTCAAGCACTTGTTTCCTGCAGCCTCGCTGAAGATCACAAGGACGTGTCTAATGTTAGCATTTTATGTTCAGCTTTGCAGTGGCATTAGATCAAGAAATCAGTAGGCCTTGCGTGTTCGTTGCTTTATTTTTTCATACTCTTATTTTTCTGCTTTCTAGGCCCTGAAATAACATTTCCCAGTTCTTTCTTCCTAACGTACTCCAAAACAAAGCTATTTAAAAGGAACAAGAACAGTTTTCCCACTTGTCTGTTGTGATCTGGGCTTGTGAAGCTGTGTGGCCTGCAGAGCGAACACCCAGTGTGCGAGGGAGCGCACCACCGGGCTTGTCACCAGGCCGTGCGCAGCATGGGGCTGGGCAGCTGAAGAGCCCCAAGTGGCATTTCAGCCTAAATTTACTGGGCGAAAAGAGAAGGGAAGCGCAGCCCCGTCTTTAACAGAACCAACCCAGTGATTTGGTAGTGACTGACTGGCTCCAGAGTCCCCTCTCCTTGGAGGGGTGTGTTCGTTCACTTTACAGTCTCTCATGAAATGGAAACTTATTCCTGGAATTACAACATTGGAATTTCAAATGGCAAATGGCATGGAGCAAACTCAGGTTAGTTACTGTAGTTTTCCTTATTAAGAATTTTTTTTTTTTGAGTTTGCTAAGCATCGATGATTTAAACTAGTATATACCTGCTGGGTATGTGACTCAGTAGGGCCTGGGTGGTGGAAGCATCGCCCTGGAGTGGCCAGCACCTGCGCACATCTTCCATTGGCTATTTAACTGCTCCTTAGCGATTGCAGCAACCCAGTGTTGTAAACAGGCTCAGCAGCTTGCGAGGCAGGGTGTGTGCAGGGTGCCTGGGCACATTTGGGCTGCTATTTGAGCGTGGCACGCTCAGTTTCTGCAGCAGCTCTGGCTTCCGCTTCCACTTCTGCTGAGAGCTGCTTTTGGTGTCCTTGGACCTGGGCTGGTGCTGTGCAAGGCTGACTGGTGACAAGGGAGCGTCAGGCTGAGTGTGCAGCAGACGTGTAGCAGTTGTGAGAGCAATGGCAGGGGCACAGAGGGGCACAGCATTCCTGCTAAAGATTGCACGGGGCTGCTTAGAGAACATACAACGATGGGCTTAACATGCCAAGGGCTCTTATGCCTCCCCTGTAAAAGCAGCGTGAATTGGGGTGCATCTCAAATGCCTGTACACAAACGTGTAGCATCGGGAGCAAGCAGGAGGAATTAGATGTCCATACACAGCTGCAGAGCTATGGCCTGGCTGGATTTGCAGACACGATGGGGCAGCTTGCATGCTTGGAGTGCCACAATGTATGGATGTAATCTCTTCAGAAAAAAAGTGTCTGCAGCAGACCTCCTGATTAAGAAGGGGGAACTGCTGCTGCTGCTGTCTTTATGCAGCTGGAGAAAGCCTCACAGTCACAGGCAGTGGAACATGTGGGTGTATTCAGCCACTTTCTTGGAAGGGCAGTACATCTAGGTGCTAGAAACCAGGAGATGACTTCAGGACATTCCAGAAAAATTCTTGATGCAGGTGATAAATGAGCTGGCTAGAGGAGATGCTCTGTTGGACTACTCACAGACAAGAGCTGGTGGATGATGTAAAGGTTGAGGGCACGTTTAAACTGCTGTCTTGCAAAGCTTGGTTTTGCAGAGTGCTCCTCTCTAGTTGCATCAGCTTCTGGCACTGGTGTTCTATTAAAAGCAAGAGAAATGCTTATTGGAAGTAAAAAGTGCTGATGAGTTGTTTTTTTTTTAAATTGCAAAGCTGGCACAGCAGTAGGTAAGCCCTAATGAAGCTAAGCTACCTGGCACTTCAGTTTTTGGAACTAATGTTTTAAAGTGTCTTGGACAGAAACAAAGTGCATTTTGTTATTGTGTCCTCTGTTATATATCTGTGATATGAAGCCCAATTGTTCAGAGCATAGACAATGATGTTCTGGAGTTGCCTGGCTGTGCTGATCAAGGGGCTGTGGAGCAAGGTTATCTCTCTTAACACAGCTGCACCCTACATGAATATGCTAATGGTTGACTTCAAAACATACATTGTGTGAATGAAGACAAAATAATGAGGTAACATGCACCATGTTATTTCAGTCACATTCCAAAGAGCTTTCATCTTTTCGTAGTCCAGAACCTCATTAGTGGTAAGCTATTGACTTATTGACTGCCCAGTCCCATGGAAAATACTGTTCTCTCAGAGATGAAAAGGCCATGACATGAGTTTACCAAGAGGGGATGTCCGGAGATAAAGTGGCAACAAATCCTGTCTGCTCTGGAAGAAATCATTCTACTCACAGCACAAACGTCCAGGTCTGGTTGGATGGTGCTGCAGGTATGCATACAGAAACAGGAGTTTGATTAAAAGGCCGGCAGGTACAGGAAATGAGCAACTATAACCTAATGGTCATCTGGGTCAACAGGAAGAAAGGCACTGTCAGTGGTTTTGTGGATCATGGTTTTGAGAAACTAATGTTCTGCTCTCAAGTGAAATTCAGCATAGCACTTACTGTAGCCTTGGTTCGCTGTGAAAGATTGGCAGAACAATGGAAAGCACTAAAACCCTTGTCTGGAGCTGTTTGCAGTTGGTGAGACTCCATTAATTACAAAGGCCTTATCTGGGATTCTAGTGGAAGTTTGCTAGTGTTTAACCTCAGTGAGCTGGTCGTTTTGAGTCCATATCATAGCTCTTTGTAATGAAAAATACTTTTATGAAGGACTGTAGCATGCTTGATATGCTTCTGGTTCCCTGTGGAAAGGGAATCAGAAGGCCACGGCTCAGAAAGGGTAGCTTCTAGGGAAGGCCACTTGTGCCCTCAGAAATAATGCCCACCACTGCAAAACAGGGAGCCTGGGAAGAAGTTAGTACCTGGCCTGGTGCCAGCGTGACTCACCTATGTGGCCCCAAGTCTTGCGTAAGCAAGCCTTTGTGTCTATCTCCCATGTAAGCAAAAGCTTGGTAGTATCTAGTTAAGCCCAAAAATCGTCTGTATGGGGATACCGAAGGTAATTTGCAAGAACCACTGCGTTGTTGGTATGGAGCCAGATCCAGTGGTTGCACACAAGAAAATGTAATGGCTCTGGCAACCAGCCTCAACTGCCGTCTGTCTCCCTGTGCACAGGGAAGAGCTGGAGGACAGTGGCTGAGTGACTTGCCTGCAGGTGAAGCAGTCGTGAGTGCTTTTCCATCCCTGCCTCCCCCATTAAGGGCAGAGAGGGGAGGTCTGATCGCACTGGCTGAAGCCCCTGGACCTGTTGCCACTGGCTGCCAGGCCCTGGAGCAGGCTGCCTGGGCGCTCAGAAGTGTGACTCCGAATGTGGTGAATGATGCATTGCTGTGTGGAGTCAGATCTGTGGTTGCAGCATTATGTTGCTCATCAATCTTTTTTTTTTGTGTGTGTGTGTGTGTACACTATTTTTGTAATGTATACATATTTATATGATGCATCTTTTTTCTGTGCTGAAATGAAGCATTTAATGCACATTACAAAGAAGTAGATTGGGTTTGGGCATATTCCGGTGGCATAGCTAGGTCACTTGCAACAAACACTCTCACTTGACAATCCCATTTTTCTGTTTTTGTTGACCAAGCAAAAAAATCAGTGCCAAGAGCATGTTCTATAAAAAGTTCTGAAGATACACATGGTACGCTATAGTTTAGTCTAGCGATCCCTGTAAAACATTTAGTGTTTAAAGATAGGGACCCAACTACTGTACAAGTTATTGTTGACATGTTTTCATTGTGTCTGGAGGCAAATTCAAACACCCTGCATGAAATGCAGTATTTATTCCACTCTTGGTGATAGCAGAATTTTGTTTCATTTTTGTTGGTACCAGTCAGTCATGGTTAGGCTGCTGCAAGGAGGTGGGAGGCTTAGAGGTCTAAACTCTTGTCTCTGTTCAGAATAAGGAGGAAACCACTGTGGAATAAAGAGCTGTAATTCCATGAAACATTTTAGTGGTGATGTTGTAAAACCAAGATGTTTTGTATAGTAAAATAACGGTAAGAATTTTATCCTTCTTATGCTTGATTTGAATTTTACGAGGCAGATGGCAAGTAATTAAGGTTGCATAACATTTCCTATTAAAAGAGGCTTGTTTCAGTCTCTTTATAACTTTGCAAGATTTAAATGGTTTGGCCTGTTTCTCCTTTGCTAGGTTCTCTTCCTCTTTTGTGATTTTATTTTTTTTTGTTTTTTTTTTATCTTCAGCAACTGGACCAATGGCTGAAGAACGAAACTTGGGAATTTTTTTTTCTTGAAAAAATCTTCATAGCAGTCTCATAGGGCTGGTTTAAGGCCACCATGTGTTAGAGGAGAGATTAGTTTTAGAGCTCTGCTTCCTCCTGTCCCTATGAAAAGCAGTCCAACCTGGCAACGCATAAAGTCACAATTAGCTCATGCCTGATAGGGATACATTAAACATTAGAGTGCTAAATTTTTGTCCAGTTTTTTTGGCTGAACTGAGGCAGCACCCTTCCTCACAGCAGCTTTGGGCTCATCAGCGTTCGCATGACTTGCCTTCACCACAGACCGAGTGAGCACGCTCCTCCCCAGAGCTCCCAGGGCTGAGCAGGACATTTCCCTGGCTGCTTCCAGTCTCTGCATGCTGCTTCTGCACCAGGCACACCGGCTGCAAGCAGAGAGGCTTGCTCTCCTCCACTGCTGCCCACTACCTGCTGCTGGACCTGCAGGAGAAGGTGATCTGATGCCAGAGAGAGGTGGGGAGGAGGTGTTTGGGTTGGAACAAGGCTAGCCAGAATGCTGCAAGGGCAAAGAGTAGAAAGGTAGGAGAAATGCAGGGTAGCAGGTTCAGGAACAAGAGAAGGGGAATGAGGCAGCGCCTGAGGAGGTGTGGAGGGAGATGTAAGATCAGGAAAGGAACAAAAGATGTGGTTCAATAGGGAAAGGGGAGTTGGAGTGCAGCTGGTGAAAAAGAAAAGAAAACATTGGCAAAACATATAGTTTTCCCACCTGGTGGCAGGGTGATTTGGTGTGCCAAATCAGTTTTTGTTATGTCAGAGAATACCGCAGTTGGATTTCCTAAATTGATTTGATAATCTGTTGGTGGGAGGTTATAAAGTTTACTGGTTTTTTGTTTGTGGGGTTTTTTGGTTTGTTTTGTTTTAGGTAACTCGTATATGTCAGTACATAATGCGATCTGCTTGTTAACATTGAAAATTCCAAGTCCAAGCAGTGAAAGGTCAGGAAATCTCAAAATGAAATTTGCCTGTGCAACTTTATTTAATATACCCTATGCACGTACATACTACAGAATATTTTTTAAGAATGCAATTGTGTTCCTGGAATTTAATAGCCCTCTCATCAGTAAGGCTAAACAACTGTGAATGAAGTCAGGCTTTGATCTGTCTCAGCTGTGCTGCATATGTAAAGTTGTGAAGAAACAGCGTAATGGAAACTTCATTGCACACTCTTTGCTAGGTCAGTGTCTACAAACCTTTTGGGATTGTAAACATTTAGTAGTTTAGTTATTACAAACACTAGTCCAAATACAAATTCTGGTTGCAACTCCTAGGCACTCATTGCAAAATACTGAACACTTGAAGGGTTGGTTTAAAATAACTTCTGGTTTTTATTCTTGAATATTGAGAACTAGGTGTTAAATAGATTTCAATTACTGCAAGATGCAGTGCTTAGTCAGACATTTTGCATTACAAATGCTGTGATTTCATTCTTGTAATACAATATAAAACTAGATCTGAAGAACAAAGCAGTAAGTTACACATTTATCCTATTCTTTGTTCTGTCCACTATATACAAGACAACCAGCACCATGGTGGGTTTTTCCCAGGTAACTAAGGCACCAAATGCAATTACAACAATACTTTTGTAACACTGTATTTTATTTGGTGGGTAGATGCACTACCTATGTGTAGCTGACTAGAAGCAATGTGATGAGCCAAGGTAAGCTTGTTGTTGTTCCCTTTAGGAAAGCAGACTAAGAAGTGGTGATTTTGATTTGTTTTCTGTAGCAACCCATTCTTATGTATGTTATTTCTCTGGCAGATTTAGTTTTCAGGGGTTATCAAAACCTGAGTACTGCTGAATCCTCTCAGACTGGCTTTGAAGTTGTGGAACATTTTTAAAATAAAAGCTGGTCAGTTAGAGAGCAAGGGAGGGAGAAAAAAAAGTGAATTTTATTCCTCCTGAGGCTAAGAGCTGCGAATTATGGCAGGCCATATAATTACCAAAGTGGCTAACAAGCAAGTGCTTGGAAACCTAAAGACACAATACTTAAGGAACTGAAAAGAAACCTGCATGGACTTCGAATGATTCAAGTCTTTTTTATGAATGAAGAGTTTCTTATGACAAATGTTTGTGTTGCCAATAGAGTAATCTGTGGATGTCTCTAGGAAATCAACTGCACATGGAGATTCTATAGAGCAACAAGGTCTGCTTTCTTATAAAGGTTATGTGCGTTCGGGTGGGATTATATAAAGATAAGATCTACTTCTTAGTACTGTGATACTCAGCCTAAGATCCTAGGAAAAACCTGGGGGAAAATATACTTTGGTTTTATCAATGGGCCTAAAATAATGAATTATTCTTATAACAAGAAAGCCAAAGAAGAGCTCTCGTAACCATTCGATGTGTTTGTATTAGAGAGGCTTAAAAATAAATGTTGTTAGTGTTATTTAAAGATTGCATGCGGGTACATGCATGTTTAAACATTTAACTTCAAGAAAAATTATACAAATGAATGGTGTGTTTAGAAAGTCAAAGACATGGAGCTCAGAAATAATTAAGGTTGTTTGTGCAGCCTCAATTTTGTGTATGCAGTGTTGTAGTTAACTGTTTAATTCTGCTCCTTATATGTCAAGCAATACCTGACTCCTCAGGAAGTCCTGTTTACTGGCAGCTGAATGAGTAAAAACCACAATGAAGATTACAGTAAAGAACTGGTCCCTGAACTGATGTGATGTTCACCTTCAAAAACAAGTTTTTCAGTAAATGGTGTCTTGATTATTTAGTTGAACTCTTGACTAGTAGTGGCCGTATTCATCTTGTGCCTCCTTAAGCATGACAGTGAAGTCCTGGTACAGTTTTTTTTTTTTGAAAGTGAATGAAGCGATTAAGGCTCAGTCACGCAACAGAAATACATTTTTTTGAGTGCGTTTCAGCTTTGTTCTCTGCCCAGCAATGGTAGGAAATGTTCCTTCTTGCCTCACTGTTTCTGAATATATGCATTTTGCACCATATTAAATGCTTGTTTTATTTAGCTTACAGTAATAGGATGTATCTTTTATATAAGGAACAGGAGAAGAATGAGAACACTTGAGCATTGCTCTTGCTCTAAGTAGTTACAGCATCTGTTCTCGCAAACTTTCATTGCGAGCAAGAGGCAAGAAAACTGCCTCTTTTCCTCAAGCAAGTGCACTTTTGATTAGAGTAGTGGCTTGAACGCACAGATCCAGGAGCTTAGCTGCTGAAGAACAGCATGCAGTCTTTGCAGCTTTAACTGTTTCAGAAGTCATTGTCTGCACAGAACAGGTTGTATAAACACAGCCCAGTTTCTGTGCATCTCTTCCTGCTGTCTTTAGTTGAGAGAGGTTGTTGCTATAGAGACTGGCAGTCATAATTCACATGCTTGTTTTTTAGGGCTGGAAGGATGACTGTGAACACCTATGCAAAACGCATGACCTGCAGAACCTTGCCCAGGAAACTCTGCAGCAGTGAAACAGTTACCTACAATTCTTGTAGTAATCCCACTAGCTTGTAGGTGGTCTGGAACTTAACCTCTAGGAGAAAAATCCCAAAAGATGTCCCAGCATAAATCTAAGCGTCCTAATGCGGTGCTGTATGACAATAGTTAGGTGCCAGAAGCAGTGCAGTGGTCTCAGTGTAATGCTTAACTTCGCTTTTCAGCCAAGATGAGCTCTTGTGTTGGCCTGGTGTTGACATAGCTCTCCTGCTGTCAGTACCTGAGTTAGCTCAGTGTGCTGAGGCAATAGATGAAACCCACGTGGCAATGAACTTCTTTCTTAGTAAACAAGGTCATGGTACTTCAATATTTAAGAAGCCACAACTTGTAGAAATCTCTGCAGCTTTTATAGCCAATTACAGACAGCTGCAATTTTACCCCACGTTCCTCTGCGTGGAGCACTAGATGTCTTAGATTGTTAACATTAAACAATACTACTTCTTGCCCACTGTCCCCTACCCTCCTTTCTTGCATTTTGAACATCCTTATTTCCAGTGATTCTTTAGTAAAAGATTTGAGAGGGTCTCATAAAAGCCAGTTGCCAGTGCCTGTGCAGAGCAATTCCTTTGGGAGTAAAACACTCTTAGTCCCAAAGTCACTTGTCTGTTTTTGCAGGTGCATTTTTGTCATTGTTGATGGTAAGATGAAAATAGCCATTAAATCTATAGGCTAGGCTGAAGTTGTTCTGTTTCTCTTGTGAAGAGCCCCCATTTATTCCCTCCCAAATGAGGCTTCTCTTTCAACACAGTTCTCTTCACAGAGGCAACAGGCCGAGATTGAAGATCCATTTAAAGCAATTATGGGATGAAGACCAGGAGCCCACTTAGTTCAGCGGATACAGCGATTTTGAGTTTAAAGTAATTTAAAGCAGAGGAGGGGAAATCTTGGATAATGGAGATCTGTTAAGCTTTATTGTATGGTGGCTTTTGTTAGGGGTGAAACACAAAGGGAACTGGCTTTCATGTGGCAGGCTCGTAAGCAGGAGTCCAGAGAGCTGCTGCGCTGCTGGTAGAAGCTCTTTGGGGGTACTCAGAAGGTCAGAGAGCTGGTGAATTTGTCTTAAAAGCATTTTACGGTCCAAAAGTAGTGCAGTGGGAGAGCTGTATTATACGTCTAATTTGCACCCTTGTGTAAGGTGACAATGTAAAACAACTTAACTAGAAAGAAGGCTTTGAAAGGGAAAATGGTCCTGTTTTTGAAATTCCTTTCTGCTGCTTGCAAGGTTTGTGTCACTTCGTTTTACAACATTTTTTGCAGTGTTTTGTGGTTCTTTAAAATTCTTGCAACCTTTTTTGGGGTGAAAAATGCTAGAAGCATCCTAGTATTTAGTGCATGCCTGCAGTTACCAGTTTATTACACATATAGCAGAGAAAGAGATCATTAAAGCAGAAAAATACGCTGCTGAAATGTATCAGTATTCTGTATAATCTCAAGAAGGCCAATACCTATCTGAATTTGCTCCCTATGGAAAAAAGCAGTTCCAAAACCTCGTCCTGCTTCCGTGTTCCAAACCTGGCCTGTCAGGGGCGAAGCTCAGCAGACTGGGATGTCAGCAGGGACAGCGAGTGCTTGTCCTCGCACCGGGTGCGTGCAGCCTGCACCTGGACCCAGAGTGGGTATATGGGGATGTCCCCATACGGCGGCAGTTACTGTAGAAAGGGATTAATTACCCTGAGACACAAAACCAGTTGTGCCTGGCTTTTGAATGAACGGTGTGGCATTGCCTGGCAGAAGCGCTGCCCTCACAGGCCTGCTCTGTGTCTTACTGGTGAAGTCACCGGACGGTAGCTTTCACCTTGGTGCACGTGGTGTTAAGTCCTGTCAGACCAGTGCAGCCTGAACAAATTTGGGAAGAGTTGAAAGCACGGAGGAGAGCACAGACATGCACAGAGTTCAGTAGGGGTGTGATGGCTTGTGTGTGTCAGTGGGCTGGCAAAAAGAAAGCATGGTGTCAGTCCGTGAGCTTGTAGGAGTCGCCTAAATTAATCTTAGATATAATTCATTTTGTGGCATATTCATTTTAATTAAAAATATATATTGCATCAAAATGTGTTTTTTGGATTTACTTTTTATTTGGGGGTGGGGGGAGCTGTTACCTTCTCTTGTTGCAAAGCTGAGACCAAGAGGTTGCTTTGTTTTTAAAAATGGTTAGATCTCAGGATCAAATTGCTTAATAGAGCAATCTATAGCAAAATATCCATTTTTCTCCTCTTTCCATCATCATATTCCCTTTACTGGAGTTGCTGTCTGCGTTTTTGTAGAACTCAAAGGCTGTGATGTACATCGGTCACCATGCGCTCTGAACAAGAGTGTATCAAATAATGAATACTCAAGCTGCCATCCCTAGCTCAAGTGGTTTGACTTCGGGATCGGTGTGATATTGAAAGCAGACTGGTCTGTGCATAATTCTCCCATTCCCAGCAGTTGGCGTAAGCTTCCTCGTGACTTGGACACTCTCACAGGAATTACCTCATTGTCTGGAGTAAGCTCTCTGGTTGAAGTCCAGAAAAGTGACTGTCATGCAGTAAAATGTACAGGTGTTCCATTTCATCCTCTGAGGCAGCCTTCGGTGCACAGCCGTTACAGCAGCAAACTGAAACAGGTCCTGGACATGAGGATTTGTCTGCCATAGCAGTGGCAAATGCTGCCTGCAGCAGTCCCAGATCTGAGGAGGAGAGGGAGCTGGCACCTGGGGTGAAAGTGTTTTGTGCTTGAGCAATGGGATCACAAATTGATCATTGCAGGTCCAATATTGCCCAAGCTTGGTGTTTGTACAGTGCCTGAGACAGGCTGCAGTGCCTGAGACAGGCTGCATAGCAC
Organism: Chauna torquata; assembly: GCA_013399475.1. NCBI lineage: Eukaryota > Metazoa > Chordata > Aves > Anseriformes > Anhimidae > Chauna > Chauna torquata. Next base: position 53,095 of record VXAL01018601.1, read on the forward strand.
AAGATGTTGGGAGTCAGGAAATGAGGTTGCTCTGCAAACCCTCAGGAGAGAGCATTTCGACTTTTATTTTGGTGATATATAACTTAAAAGCTTCCTTTTGTGTCTCATCTGTATCTGGCCAGACTTGTCAACCTCTGGTCAGCTGCAGAGCCACTGCTTGGCAGCATGGGCTTTTTCAGTAGGTAGCAGAGACCTTTTTCCAGGGGTCCTTTAAGGTTGATATCGTTGTTTTATATTGCAGTATAATGATGTGATGTAATCATCCAGAACAAATCACATGAATGTTCGCTTTCTTGTAAATGCTGGTACATTTAGCTTTGTGTTTCTTTTATCTTTAAGAAACCCTAAGCAGCATAAGGGTTCTTCCTGCAAAGACACTTAGTTTCCTGTGTTCTCCTATGTTATTTAATATTTTAGAATGCAATACTGTAAAAAGCCAACATAGCCAAAAATAATTTTTTATGAATATGCATCTCCCAATAGAGCAGTTATACAATTTTAACAAAAAAAAGTGTCCCTTTTCTTGTAGTTGCTTGCGTCATCCAATTTTGTCTGTGGATTGTTTACAAAGAAATCTCTTTACGCTTCTGTTTTTAAGTGTTTTACAACTTAGTGCTGAATTAGCTGTGACAGTTTAAAATCATCTGTTTGTCTTCCTAGTCTACGATATGGTGAAAACAACGGCAACTTCTAAACTATTTCAGGAGTGGTAAGCACTAATGCTGATGAATTTTCGTTTCTGCTTAGCTCAGCCAGGACACCAGAGATGAAGAGTGTCAGTAACAGTGCTTTGTATGGCAGCTCTGATGGTGGACTTCTCTGATAAGTGCCAGAGGAAAGAAAACTGGAATGGTCACTGCAGCTTGGGATCTTTTAATTTAATTATGTTTGCAAAACAGACACTTATGTTCCTCAGTGTTGGAATTATGAGATGTACAGCTTTGAGCTTCTAAGAATAGAAATTATTTTAATGCATATAAAATTAATTCATAGGCATGTTTAAGTGAGGAATGAACTTTGCTTTGCTTTACTGCTTCAGTGAGTAAAAATTAATTATAGATACTCTATCACTTTTTTGAGTCAAGGCTCTATTTGCACATATACTATGCAAATACTGCAGTTTAGAATTCAAAAGAATAGGTATTTTCCATTTGCTAATGATGGAAATTTCAAAAACCTTATGTCCTAAACTGTGAAGACACATATTAACTGTCTTAAAAATAGCAAACTGGTCTGTTGTCTGCAAGTTCTCTTCATTTCAGCCTAGTTCCCTCAACAGTTCCATCAACCTAGTTCCTTTAACAAGAAAAACTAAGTGTTGACATCTAACCAAAATTAGGACATCTCTTTATTCTTTTAAAATGGAAGTACAGGCCTTAGTTTTGAACCATTCAAACATGTTAGATTTAAGCCTTTTTAGTGAATTCACACGTGTTGCACTTTTTACTGCCTCACTGCTATAGTAATGGGCAGAACCTTGTAATTTTTTTTTTTTAAAATAATTTTCTCAAGGGTGTTGCTAATAAGAACATTTTGTTCCATGATTGGACCTCTAATGGTGTAACCAGACCCAGTTTATTAACAGTTTTCAGTAGCATTTGGATTAAGAAGCCTGAGGATATTGTTTTGGAAGTGTTTCAATTTTTCCTCTGAGGTGGTAGGTCTGCTAGGGAAGTCTTCCTAGCCTCTTTCTATGAACCATCTAAACCAGCGCTTTTAGAGGGCTTCTGTTTTGTGGTGGAGGAGGGGGTTTTGACAGTGAGTGTGCAGGGTGTAGGTTTTCCTTCCTGATGCTTCGGTTCTGCTCCTGTCTGCATGCCCTTCCCCAAGGGAGTAACCCAAAAGAGCAGCAGCACTGCACCACCACTGCCTTGGTGCCCTCGTCCCCCAACAGGCTCACGTCCCATGTCACCGAGCTGCTGCAGAATGCATGTTAGCCTCACGCATCCTTGTCCCTCCTGCAACCTATTGCTCAGTCCTACAGTCCTCCCATCCCTGGATATTTCCCTTGCTTCTCCATCCTGTTGTGCTAAAAAAAATCTCAAATTCGAGCTCACCCCCAGCGCTGCTCTGAGCCTCCCAGCTGAGCCCTGCTCTGAGCCTTCCTGGAGGCACAATGAAGGCGTTTGTCCATAGTGACTGAGAGCCAGGGTTTCTTACTGGGCTGTTTTGCTCCTGTCCTCTGCAACAGCTCAGAGAGCATCTGCAGGCTGCCAGGACAGCACATCCGCTGCGTAGGAAGGGCTCTGCAGCAAGGCTTTTCCAGGATGAAGTTTGCTTCAGAACCCTCTGTGGGTAGGAACTGACTGCAGGCAGGATACTTACTTGCTCTTTGGAGGCTGGCGACAACCTACAAGCCACCAATTATTACTTCCTGCAGGGAAGAGAAGTTTTAAGTTGTTTTTGCAGTGGAGGAGAAAAGGAGGAGATGCTTTATATGAACAAAAGTGCTGATGCTTAGTTCCTATGTTTCCACACAGTTCAAGTGTCAGAGCAAACATCTCAGACACGGCCATTATGAACAGTACATACAAATGAATTTCAGAGAAGAGATGGTTTGGTTTTGTGTTCAGGCTTTTGTGGTTGGGTCTCTCTGCTTGATCCATCTCCATGCTCCTCAGCAGGGTCCTACTATAGCATATGCTAGTTGAAAGTAAAGAATTTTCTTGCTGTCTTGTTTTGAAGGGCTCTGATAACTGTTCTATATGTGTGCATGAGAGCTTACAAAAGCAAAACTAGCACTCGTTGTTAGTGTAATCTTTTTACACTTAAAGCAAATAATCTTATGAAGAAGTACATGCAGGTCCTGAACTGTGTGGGCTGCACTCTGTGCTTACACAGTGAATAAATGAAAGCAAGGAGTAGCCTTGACTCAGCTTTCAGCTGAGGCACGGCTGGTGAAAGAAGATATGTAAGGAAGTTGTTCTGTCCCAGATCAGTCTGACTTCCAGTGTCATGCAGAAATGCTAGAAAACCTTGTCTCCAGCTGTGCTGAAGCAGACTGCCAGGCTCGTTTCTCCCCAAGCTCTTCTTGAGGGGAAGTTTCAGAGTTGTTACTGACACGTGGATTTTGTAAAAACTATGATCTTTAACAAGCTTTTCTTTTTTTTTTTTGTTAAGGCTTATTGTCTGCCAGATTTCTGAAGCAGAGGGCAGATCGTAACTTTGTCCAGAATTACTCTGAAGGCTTTAATATTAGATATCTAGCAGCTTGGTTTAACCTTTTTATCTATCAACTAAGCTGCATGCATCTTCTTAATTTTTTGGCCAACCATAGTTTTCTGACCTGTATCTCTAGAGAGATCACTGTCCTTTGTTCCCAAGTTTCCAATTTTAAAATGCAAGTAGAAGACTAGTACGGAGTGCAGGTATGGAATGAATGCTGTGCTTACCTAGAGCAATAAATGGCACTAAAGCATTACTTAATATATTGCTTTGCCAAGTATTTACATGGATGCAAAGATGCAAGATATATTTTAGAGTAAATACGGAGAGCAGCATTTACATGTGTACATATTAGCGAGGTCATATTCATAAGCTGGGGAGGTAAGAAAAGGCAAAAGTCAAGAGCAGTGAGAAGGCTTTCATTTGTGTTGGACTCTGTTGCTTCTGTATCCAACCCCTGGATCATGGCTCACATGAATTCGCTGAGAGGATGAACACTCCAGTTTTACCATTAGAGGGAATTTCACATCCAAACTTACTCTTTAGTCTTAAAACTCGGTGGTGTTGCTTTCGGACAAAACGGATAGGTGCTGAATGCTCAGACTTTTACTCCAAGTCAGGTATTCAGGAGTTAGGTGCTAACATGGTTTGGCATTCAAGCTAGTAAACTTTGTCAGCCCTGACCCGTATCAGCACTTCGAACACACCCCACCCAACACAGCAATGCTTCTGATCTGACTGATGTGCCAGATGGCCACTGGTCCAGGGGCTAGATTAAACTGCCTGGGGTAGCCCGACTTCATCGGTCTTGCTTATAAGAGGGTCTGTTCCCTGCTTAATTCTGACTAGTTCCCACTATGGCTTTTTACATTATGTGTATCAGGCATAAGATGCCGTATTAAATAAGCACGAGAACTAAACATTGTTTTTTTTTGTTTTTGGAGGCATATTTGTAAGGAAGTAATCGGAGGTAGCAGAATGGGATGGTATGGAATAAAGAACATAGCAGTTTCTGTTAACTCTGTCTAAAAAATTTACCAGTTTAATGCTGGATTTTCTCTGCTATGTATTGGCAACGTTTTTTGACTGAGGCACTAGCTTGTTCCAGTTGTCACTTCAAATGCCTTCTCCATCTCCCAGCATGCACACTCCCTGGCTTTCTTGTACAGTTAAGTAGCTTTTTGGTCTAAATGGGGGATTAGCTGACAAGCACCAGGGACAGAATAGCTAGATTTTTTTTTTCTGTTCTCTTTTTCCCTTTAGTCCTTTCTCCTCTGTCTTAGATATTTCTTTTCTCCTGGCTTTTTTTCACTGCTTCTGTCTCACACTCATGGAATTAGAGCAAGACAGTGGAAGGCTGCGTTTCCACGTCAGTGCTCAGCACACCCTTTACCCAGAGGTATCTGAAATGGCGGACCGCGTGGCTGTCTGCATGCCTTGGACTAACCTGTGCGTGTGCTCTTTTGTGCAGCCCTGGTCCAGTTCCCATTTCAGACGCTCACAGGGTGCAGTTCTGTGGTGGATGCCATGTGTGTCCTGAACCTGATGTGGGTCTGAGCACCATCTTTTGTTTGCAGTCTCCAAGTGCCCCTTCACACTGCACGTCATCTGTTCGAGATGCCAATTCTGGAAGTAGAGACCCCGTAGCAGAGCTGCCTCTGTTCTGTGGCTGATGGCCTTCCTCAAATGACCAGAGCTTCAGACCCTTGCCAGTGTGACAGTACCGTAATGGTGAGCACATGGCGATGAGAGAGGGGCTGCATGCCTCAGAGAGCAGAAGCTAGGCAGGCATTAGAAAAGAAACATCAAACATATTAGGAAAAAAAAACATCAGAAGAAGCATACATCAGAAAACACCTGATGGGGTGGAGTAAAGAAGACAGAGCAAGACTCCTCTCCATGACACACAGTGACAAGGCGATGGGCACAAAACTGAAATACAGGAAACACCATTCAGACATAATAAAAACTTTCCTACTGTGAAGAGTGGTCAAACGCTGGCACAGGTTACCTAGAGAGGTTGTGGAGTCTCTGTCCTTGGAGATGTTCATAAACCCAAATGGGCATGGTCTCCTCTAGACAACTCCACTTTGAGCAGAGGGGATGGGCTTTGTCATCTCCAGAGACCCCTTCCAGCCTCGACATCTCTGATTCTGTAATTGTTTTCCCCAATATATCTACACTATTACTCAGGCTGTCTTCAACATTTTATGTTTCCAGAATACTTCACAGAAGAATATTCTCTTATTTCTAACACTTATTTCTGTGATTTTTTTGTTCCCTCTTTGGGAAGGTAGTGGTTCAGGATAAGCAACAGAGCAAGTATTAGGCAGTTGAGTGACATCTCTCCTGGCATGTGTTAGGTTATTGAGTCTTACTGTAAAGAATGTTGTCAATATGTAGATTTGGATTTTAGGTGCTTAGTTATCTGTCTGATTATCTGTTTGTGTCTTTACAGCAAGAAGTATTTTATGTGGGAGCACACGTACACTAGCTTCTTAATACTTGTGCCAATTCTTACTTCATATTCACCATCATTAAAATTCATGGTTGTGCCATCTGTTCTTCATCACTTCTTGTGGTCCTGTGCATATGTATTGAAACTATGTCACAAAATATTCCAAGGAAGTGTCAGAGGAAGGGAAGTATGGAAAAAGTATTGCTCTGGTAGCTAGGCTCTGCTACAAGTGTATTATCTGGATTATCTGGCCACTTAAACCATTGTTTTGAAATTAATGGAGTATTGCATAATCCCACAGTGCAATGTTTGAAGAACATAATGCACGTGCACTATAGGAGGTGTGCAGACACTTACATTAAAGCTTTTAGAACATCAGTGCTCTCACTAACGCTCAGAAACAGTATTTTTACTATTTAATAGTGCTTTCCTCTGCTATTGCGTGTTGTACTATTCAAAGGTGATTGGAATCACGATTCCTCATGATTCCTCATACATTACAGCGGGTCTTTCTCTGAGAATATTCTAAATAGCTGATTCATGCAGGAGAAAAGTCTGTTTTCCTTCCCCCAAGCTAAGGTAGTAGTTTCTTTGTAAGATATAAAAAAAATTAAATGCACTTACTCTGATGAATAAAACACTTTTTTCAGGTTTAGTACCACCCGTTTGGAACATTGAAAGGAAAAAGTACGTTTTTTGATAATAGCAGATCCTGTCAAGTCTGGAAGTGCAAGTTTTCAGTGTTGTTCAGATTATCTAACAAAAATGAGTGCCCTTAATTATGGGTAGAACGAATCCTTTGTATGAGGCCTTTAAAATGTCAAAGTGCTAAAATCTTCTGTTGGGCTGCCAATATGCTATGTTATGGCAATTCTCATTCTGGTTGGAATCAATATTTGTTAGGTTCAGCAGTAGTTTCTTCTATGGATCAAAAGAGACTTAATATAGTTGTCTCTTCCAATATAGAAGATTGTCTTGTTTTGTACAATTTAGAATTTCACACAGTTTTTTTTTTGGATGAGATTATGTGATTTTTGAATGCTGATCTCAGCAAAATATTGCTTTCAAACACTGAATGTTTGATAAAAGCTTTTTCCATTTCTCTTCCCTGCCTGCCCCCCCCCCAAAAAAAAAAAAGATAAAGAGTTAATATAGGTTCCTCTTGCTATCTTTTGTTCTTCATGTTCCTCCTGAAGCATGCCTGTAGGAGGAGATAAAGGAGAAACAAAGACTCTGTCAGGCCATGTAGGTAATCAACTAGTGAGGTGCTAAAGCCGGAGTGTATAGGAAATTGCTTTGAGCCTGCTGGAAAAAAAAAATTGATCATTTTCTAAAGTGGAGTTAATACAGGAATGCCAGTTTGTTTGTTTTTTTTAAGCTAAGCATTTTTTTCCAACTCTTATTCCTAGTGAGATTTTCATTTAGTTGAGCTGAGCTTTTTATTTTTTTTCTTTGGCAATATCAGTGTAACTTTCTTTTTATCCTTGCTTCCAGATCCTTCCAATCTGTTTGTGGATGGATTTTTAGAGTTATTACAGTCTGTCTTTACACTCATACCAGATTATAGTGTTCTGGACTCAAACACTGCGATAGTGGAGCTCTTGGAGATGAAGATGAATTGTAAGCTGAGAAAATCATGGCATCTGATTTTCTGGCTTGACTTTTAATTAAATAGATGCTGAGCCAAGGATATGGTTGTGATTTGAAGTATGATAATGAATGTTTTGGTTTTCCTTTACAAAGGGTCACTGAAAGGGCATTCAGAGCCCCAGAGTTACATCTTTCTAGGGCCTGATCAAATGTGTATTAAAAATAGCAGAAATCTTTCCTCTGCGAGATTTCATTTAGGTCATATATTGTCCTCTTTTCAGTTCTGGATAATGGGTGTATTAGTAATTTGTAAAGTCTATGAAGTTTTTACCAGTATCTTGTACCCTACCTTTAGAAACCTAGGATATGCAAGTCACCTTTACCAATGCAGTTTTCTCATCATTGCATTGCAGCATGTTTGCTTCTTCCAAGATAGTCTGCAGTTTCATTTGGTTATTCACACTAACTTGTTTTTATCAGTGTGATTAATCCAGCTTCTTCAACAGGAAACTTTAATTAAAAAAAAAAAAGTGGCTGCTGTTCTTTGGAAGTAGAGGTTTCCAAAGCATCACTGAGAAGGGAGGAAGAGAGCTGTTGTCTAGTAATATGGTTAATTAAGTCTTTTTTCTTTTTTTCCTTATTTTAGCAGCTGAAGGTTCTAAAATACAAGACAGGAAAGTCACTTCAGGACAAAGCAACACTGGAACTAAACCAGGTACGCCATTCTGCATGTTCCACATTGTAAAGCTGTCTGCATCAATGGTGTATTAAAAACAGATGTCTACCTAGGAACTTTTAAGACATTTTATGCTCTTATTCCTCTCTTAATGTTTCAGTCAAAACTGTGACCGTGCATATTTAGTTAGGCTGATTATTCACAGAGAAGCAAAACTAAAAAAATCTACTTCTGTTTTAGTGCAGTTTAGGAATTAGGGTTGGGAAGTGAGATAAGAATACAGAAGCCACTGTACCTGCATCTATGCTTGTACTAGAATCTATTGCAGACAAGAATTTGCAGCTTTATATAAATGTGCTTCTGTTTAGGTGTTTCTTCACCTATCACTATGTATGCCGTATTCTGTAATATACCCTGTGCAGCAGGCAGATGTTTGTCATTACTTCACCCTACCTGATTAGTATATTGTGTGGATTTAATTCAGTGTTCGCTAATGCTGCGCTTACACAGTTAAAAGACTGTGTACTGAAATGCTTAATGTAATCCTTGATGCCACGAGTCTGCTGCGCTTGCACGCTTAGACCAAGATCCAGATCACCACTTAGATATCTAAATTCTGCCTGTATTGCAAGTCGGGTACCCAAGCTTAAAATGTGCATAATAATGGTCTTGTTTAGATGCCTGAGAACACATAGGTGCTTGTGCTGTTGAGGGCTCAGCATGCTGTAAGCACCTCTGTTTCAACTCCTGGACAGCCTGGCTGCTCAGTGGCTGCTTCGTATTGACAGGCTCTTCCCGGTCCCCAGACTGGGTGCCTTTGGCCTGTGTCCCTGGAGGGAAGCAGTCCCAGTGCTGTCCGAGTTCAGATCACGCCCAGCACACTGTGTCAGACAGCGCTGGGTACAGCATTCGTGGCAGCTCTCAGTCAGGTGGTGGGAAGAGCAGGAGAGAATGGGGAGAACATGACCCACTTTTATCACAAAACCAGAGCTCGTGGAGTCGGACAGTGTTTAATGTGCACTTTATCCTGCAGCAGTTTAATCCCAGTCCTTCACCTCTCAGGAGGGTGCCCTAGCTGCTCCCATGCTCCCTTCCTCTGTGTGGCTGTGTAGATGGGAATGCAAAATTCCTAGGTGCAGGGTTCAGCTCTGCACCCAGCTGATGAGCCCCTGTGTTGAAGAGAGGATCCCTGAAAGCTGTTTTTTCTTTAGGCTGCATACAAATTTTGTGTCAGACACTGTTTTGGTTAAAAAACAGAGACTGTTTGCAGCAGGAGTGACAGCTGTCATTATAAACAAAGTCATTGTCTGGAAGATGTCTGCAGGCTGAACAAATATTAGGAGTCCAACAGAAACACAGGCAACTCTGAATGTGTGCGTGGGAGTGTGAAGGGAGCTAGACACAGGGAAGAGCTTTGAGATCCAAGCAAGCGTCTTTTCAAATAATGCTGTGGCTTACATATTTCTCCCGGCAGCTCCCTGTGAACTAGCATACAAACTGGCTGTTGTTTTCCACTCTATCCCTTTTAGTTTCATTAATGCAGGGAATCAGAACCCTAGGAGTCAGACAGAAAGGAAGCAGCCATTTGTGAGAGGAGACTGAGAGGATTATAGGTGGATGTGAAGAACGGTAGTAGTCTGAGGTACTTTTGAAGTCACACTGAGTGCAGCTGATAGTTGCCTGAGCTGTAGGTACTGGCCATATATTATAATTACATGTGACAACTGGGTTGGAGTTTTTCTAAGTTACTATTTTCTGCAAATGCCAACTGTGCTTCAGCTTTCAGAGTTCGGTATTAATTACCTAGAAGCTTTGAAAATATTGTGTTTTCCTTTTGTTAATATAATGAGGGACCAAAAAAGACTGACATTTCAATGCTGAATTTCTGAGGGGGGAGGAAACATAAAACCAAACAACAACAACAACAAACCATTTATAGCTTCTAAGCTCCTTAAGTGGACTGGTAAATTCTTTAAAAAAAAAAAACAACAGGAAAAAAAACCTCTCAGTAAGCACTACAAGTTCATGAAAAACACCACTCGGATATGTAGTTCCAGCAATAGGTACAAAATTCATTTTCTCTTAATAGAACTATGGCTTATTTAACCTCCAAACATCCCTCTTAGGCATAATGTTAAGCATTTGTGTGTTCTGTCTTACAACTCTGCTTGTTTCAAGGCTATTTAAGTGTAGTGGAGCTTGTTCCTGAGGATGAGTTTATATGCACTGCATCATAACCAGACTGCCACTTGTTACAGCAGCATGTTGGTCCTCCTGGAGCGTCCTCTCTAAGGCTTTGCACGTACCCAGTTATCAACTCTCTGTAAGAACTGAGGAATTCTGGCAGGATTTGTTAAAAAGGACGTTTCCCACCTCCTCATGCAGCAATGTAAAGCTACTGCATGATGATGAATTTGAGCAAGGGAGAGTACCTTGCATGTTCATCCTGGTATTCCTGCTAAAACGCCAGTCCCCCGGATATTTGCCTGATCGGTTCTTAATGTGCAGAGGCATGAGAAATAAAATGGGGAGCCGTCCCAGTGAGCTTTCTTATTTTGCAACAATTTGAAGCCGTGTACTTGGGGTCTCAGCATATCAGCTGGATTCAGAACGTAATTGTTGGAGGTTGGACTTGTAGCCCAACTATGAGGGATCATCGTCAAGGCCTAGGAAAGACGTTTAAATTAATAGTGTAAGATTTGCTCCCATAACGTATGCTCCAACTGCCAGTACAACAAAGGCAATGTAATGGCTGGTCTGCAAGAAAGGTGTTATCCCCATCCTTGTGCCAATATTGAGGTACTCCTTTGTGCTCCCCAAATGTATTAAAAAACAAAACAAAACAAAACTTTTTACTGAATATATGCTTACATTCTACATAGCCTGCAACTTAATGAGAATTCCTTGGGATTGTTCTAACATCCTGGGGTGTTGGGAGAGGGTGTGTGTGTGAACACAGGTGTGTGATACAGAAAAAATAATTGGATATCTTCAAACAGAATGTCAGAGGGCAGTTTTAAAAAATGTATTTTATTCCTCCTATTGCTTATAATTAGGAATTCTTAAGGGACACCTTTTCAGTTTGCCTGTCCATATAACCTTCCTACCTCTTTGAAGACTTGCTTCTTCTCCCTTGATAGGGAAATCTCTCCTCTCAAGAAAGCAGAAAAAACAGAAGGAATATAGTACATTCTGAAAGAAGGAAGGTTTTACATTATTCCCCAGTGTCTCATCGTTCTCTGTCAACTCAATGTTACACTGACTTTGCTGACAGCCCCTGAAGGGAATCCTTGTTTTCCAGGGGAATTCATATTGAGTGTGCATTATTCCACTAGCACTCATTACTCATGATACAGAAATTCATGTTTTGTAACTTTTGTGTGCCATTCACAGGAGAGAAGGAATATTATTACCCTTTTGATCTGCGTCTGCATGCTGAAGAGACTGCATGCAAGTCAGCACACTTCTTAATATTAACCAAATGTTAATTTGCACCATACATTGGACAAATCTATGCAATGACATGGCTAGACGTAGTTTCATAAATGGCAGCACAGCCTTTCATTGAGGCTATAATGTTTGAATGTTCTTCTATCAGCTGTGCAATGGGATTTCTCCCAGCTGCTCTTTGCATCAATACTAACACCATTAATTGAGGTTGTATTCTCTGACCATTGCCGAGATGGTTGTTTTTCACTGAAGAGAATTTGAGAATAACTAAACTGAAGCTAGTCATCAGTAAATTCTTTCATCCAAGAAGTCTTCTCATCCTGATGCAGAAACTTCAGTTGGAGCATGAAATGCAAGCTACTGAATTTTGTCTAATTCAGATAACTATGTAAAAATCAGTCTAACACATCCTTACTTCAGGGATTTATTTTTGGAAATATATTTTATTTAAAACTCATGTTTATGACATTGTTTTGCTAGTAACTTTTTTGATAGATATACAGTCTATACACACAAATAACTGGCTCTACAGTCTGTTTGTACAGATTGCCTATTTGCATATTCACACTGAACAATGAAAAACATCTCAGTTATAGATATCTTTGTTTTTATGTGCACCTCCATGGTGACAAGAAGTTCTATGTAGTTCTTTACTTTAGACGAAATATTAAAAAATTGAATTCACATCAATACTAAAATAAATCAGAGCGCTTCATTATACACAGAAAGCTTTTCCATTTTCTGTGGGTTTTTGTTTGTTTGTTTGTTTGCTTGGTTTTTGTTCAAAGCAGATTTTTCCAGCACTGGTGAAAAAGCTTAAAATCAACAGCTTTCCAAGTTTAACAGAATAGGCTAAAGCTGAGTAGGAGATTAGTTTTGGCATCATGCTGAGATGAATAAGGAACTCAGATTTTGTTCCTGTTTGGTCTTTGGCTCCACTGCTGAGACTGGAAGTAGGATGTTAGCTGTTTAGAGTTTGTTGTTTTCCAGATAACTCATTTTGTGGCACCGAGCACATGATATTTTTCCAACCAAACCTGAATTTTCCAACCAAGCCTGCGCTTTGACACAGATTTTTCATATTACCCTCAGTATTATTGCTGTGATCCAAGTGTCCAGTGGCAGATATTTTTAAAGAAATTGTTTGGCTAACTCACAATTTACAAGAATAGTTAAGGAAACTCACTCTTTCTTTACTGATATATACCATTCAGTGTATGTGATGCACTGTCTTAATGTGTCTGCCAGAGCTTTTAACACGTGTGCACAAACAACATCTGTAGGAGATCAGTATCCTGCTGTCTTAATGCTCACTCTTCAGAAGCTCAACCAGAGCTGCTACAGTGGTTTGGTCTGACCGGTTTTGCATGTGTGCTGAGCTTCTTCAGTCTTGTTAAATAGGACTGGCTTGGTTTTTGAGGCAATGCTGGTGGGAAGAGAGTCATAACCATTATAATTGGAGAATTTCCTGTGAATGCATTTTGGAGAGAGGTTGTAGAATAATGAACAATATTTAGTTAGAGTGTTTTCAAGCAATCAAGTTGCTATAAGCTAGGAAAAAAAACCAGAGCACCTTCCTCATGAGTTTTCACAGGCAGTAGTCCTGCTTGGAATATTCAGAGTTACAGCTTAATCCATTTTGGGGGAGTGTTTTATATCTTGATAATTAGAATACATTTATAGTTTTTTTTTATTGTTCCATATTTGTTTTATAAGAGGGATTTCTGGAAACGTGATCTATCTTGAAAGTAGAATAATTAGAGATGCTCGATGGTCATTCCCCTAAAAGCTTGTTTATGTTGCTATTTGATTTCATGCTATATGATTAATATTCCCCCCCTTCGCATTTGCAGACCATCCACCAATACTAAAGGTTGATGACAGGCAACGGCTTGCTAGAGAAAGGAGAGAAGAACGAGAAAAACAGCTAGGTAAGGCCTATCTATATCGGTTTGCTGTCGCTGTTTTTCTTATGAACTATCATCTGCATTCCGTGTTTTTACCAGTTTGCTTTTAGTAGCATTCAGCAAATTGATTGTGCTAGACAGGCAATAATGTCATTCTGGGTAGACTATTACCTCTTTAAAGTAGATCTTGTAATTCATGCACATCTTGGGATTCATCGTTGCTATACCTTTCACGTACCTGTTACTTAACTTCATGAATCTGAATGAAAAATGGGTTGATTTCTGAAGTCGTGCAAGGAAGCTTCACTGATGTAAATGGAATTTTCAAATTCTAAAATTTTACAAATTAAGGTTAGATTTATTAATATGTTGAATGCATCTGTTGCCATAAAAGAGAATTGCAGAACATGCTGCTAATGTACAATTTGAATTTTTCTATAAAAACTTGGATTTTTTGATCAAGTAAAACTTTTAGTAGGTGTCAAATAGATGCGCTCAGTGTTGTATAAAATGTCACCTGTGCATGAGCACGCGTAATGCTGTTGAAGTGAAGGTGAAGGTTATTTCACAAATAACTAGTGATGGGCAGTATACTGACTCTGGTGGTGGGAGTATTATAGAATTATGTAAAACCAAATTGCTGTGGATACCAGAAATCAAATCCTGGAAATGTTGTTTTGGCCTACTGCACGCACTCTGGCTTGGTCTGACCTTCTGTGATACCCAGCCCTACAATGCTTCTGGCTTCACTCCCACAGAGTGTAAAGAGGGGCAGTGCCCCTGCCTAGGGCACTTTCTGCCTGGGAAAGTTTGAAGCTAAGCAGATATCTTTGTCCTTTGCCTAGATAACTTTTTCCTCATCAGAGTCCCAGAAAGAAAAACACACAGGATAAGTCTGGGGGGTCAGAAATGGGCTTTTAAAGCTATAGGCTCCTGCCGTCTTGGTGAAGGTGATGCCAGCAGAGGCTGAGAAACATGAGCTTAACGAGGGGGAGAGAAAAACCTTAAGCCACAGTGCCTTCCTGGAACTCCTTTGCCCCAAAGGTGTTATGTGGTGCAGGTAGTATACTTTATGGGTATAATAAAATTCAGATGGTCTTGCTCATTGCTGAAAGTACTTAGATTTTAGTCTATGTAAAAAATCTGGTATACTGTCATTTTTGTGTCCACTTTAATAGAAGTGCTAATCTTGCTTGAAAATCCAGTGGAAGAGACTTAAATTGTTTTGATATGTTCAAAATATTTTTACACTTGCCCTCAAATGATTTTTACATCTCATAATTACAAGTGACTGAAGGTTTTTTTCGCTCGGGTATACACAAAAGGAGAACCTAGCCGTACATAAAATTTTGGTAATTAATTTGTGTGGGTTTTTTCTTTTTTATTCAAGAAAATGTTGTTCGTCCCTGGAGAGTTGTGGTTGATAAAGCTGAAAAATTAGGCCTTTGATACCGGCGAACAAATTTAAGTTTACAAACTGTCAGGCTGTGTACCACACCGAATGTGCAAGTCTAGGTGGAGCAGGGAAATGACATTCATTCAGCTTTGCTTATTACAGTTTACACACAGTGTTTCAAACTGTGTTTACCATGAAAGTGTGGTTTGTGGGGTTTTTGGTTTTTTTTTTGTTTGTTTGTTTTTTGTTTTGTTGTTGTTGTTTTTTCCCCACAACTTAATAGAGTGGTGCTTCTCCCCTCCTCAAAATATTTTGATCTTAAGTACCATGGCACACCTTCATTTCTCATTTTGTTTGGGAGTTAAAGATATTGAAGAGCAAGCTTCAGCCAGAGGCAGCCCAAGAGTTAGATATTCGGTAGCTGTTAAACACCTGATCTTCCTCATTGGCATCCTGGATACGGTCTGGAGAACACAGAATTTAACCAGGAAGTGTGTACTTCTGTGTAAACAGCAGGAGTTGCAGAAGATGAGCCAAGGTCTTAGCTCCAGGCAGGACCCTGTTGTTGCTGGGTTAACTGATAGCTACTGGCCTACTGGATGATGACTGTGAGTCACTAAAAGTCAGAAGGAGCCTGGGCACCAGATACTGAAAAGCCTGCTTGCTATTTAAAATGAGTAGTGTTGTCAACTTCAGTGCTCCTGTGACGCAGTGAGGTACTCCTCAATAAGGACAAAGTTCCCCTAGGCTGAAGTCAGCTTTCTCTGAGGCCGGTATGGCGGTGGTCTTCAGCTCCTGGGGCAGTTTGCTCTATTATCTCAGCACCTGTTCAAAGTGCAAGTTGCTTTTCACTGTTATTACCTTCCTATCATGCACTAATAACCAACTCAGACTATGCTGCCGTATAATTTCCTGTACTGTCTGAAGCACTAACACACTTACATCCCAGCTGATGGGAGAGGATGAGAAATATAAACAGGGGACAGAAATTAGTCGCCCTGCTTGATGCACTGACTTTATGGTGTTGCAGGCAAAAGCATAGAGAACAGTTACTTGTCAAGGTCTTACACTCTTAGTCATCCTTGTAAGTAACAATGCTCACGAGTTCACATAGCAGCAGGGTCGTGCCTGCTCTTTGCATTCTTTCCCCAGCAGTACATCTAGTGTGCGCTAGAAGCAGCTGCAGGAAAGCTGCAAAGGAAGAGAAGATGATGAAGGGTTATTTAATGCTCCAGAGGAACTCTGGCCATTCTTTAAAACATCCAGTTTCTCTGTTAATGCATACTAGTGTGTGCAGGGATCAGACTCTCAGAATAGCTGCTGTTGGAGTTACTTGGATTTCTTTTTGGCAGCAGTCTCGGAAATAACTAGGTGTTGAGACCTTTCCCCAGACCTCTTATCTTTTGCTTAGTTAGTGTTAGATCCTGTGTTAGGTATGTGTTAGATGCTGTTTCATTATGGTTGGTTAATACATCTGGAGAGAACTTACTTGGAACTTCAGCTGCTGAGATTAGTCAGCTAGTCAGCTTGTCAGCAGCGTAACAGAATTAAGCAAGCAGTTGCTCAGAACTGAAAGCATGCCCACTCCAACTCTCTGGTGCACTGAAAGTGTAAGTCTTGTAAGCTGTTAAAAGGAAAAGAGGCTGCTGCCCCTCTGCTGCATAGCAGCAGCAAAATGTGCCAATAGAGAACATTTCCATGTTACAAATCATGTAATATTTGGTATTAACGGTCAGTGGGAAATTCAAATAAAATGTTTTTTCCAGTCTCTTCAAATTGATCAGCATCATAGGGGAAGGAGAATGCTTCTTGTATAATGTATATATGTGTAACCATACTGAGTCAGCCCAAATGATGTAGGTAATGACGATTCCCTGTAAGGTAGTTGTGTTGTAGTTTTTGATTTGGTCGTTGTTTTTTGTTTTGTTTTGTTTTGTTTTGTTTTTAATGCTGGATTTGCCAGTACAGGAACAGCCAGCAAGACGTGTCTTCCTCTACTTACTGGATTGTGGCTTGAATCGTTTTTGAAGGCATACACAACAACCTTGAAATATATGTAGTTTTTTATTTTGTTTTGGTTTTTGTCCTAAAATATAAGCATAGAAACAAGAGAACTCCTA
This sequence comes from Chauna torquata, assembly GCA_013399475.1. Lineage (NCBI taxonomy): Eukaryota > Metazoa > Chordata > Aves > Anseriformes > Anhimidae > Chauna > Chauna torquata. The sequence continues at coordinate 69,857 of VXAL01018601.1, forward strand.
ACCCCCTAGTATAGTACTCTTCAGATGTCATTCTTTTTCGTTCTTGTGCTGATGCGATTCTTTTTTCCGGTTAGCAGTGTCCTTTAAGAGGTTGCAAAGCACTGTGTAGTTGGACACGCAGGAGTATCACTTTCATGATGGGATGCACTGCGCAAGCACTGTTTAGACCCTTCCCCACCCCATACTTCCAAGGTCTTGTATTAAAATGCCATCAGTCTCATGGCCCAGGATTTAATAGAAATTTTAACAGTTCCATTCTAGGTGGCACTTCTTTAGAAACAAAGTCTTTATTCCCATTTTCTAGCTTCTGTAACTTTATAGAACTGTATTGTAACACCAGCTAGAATTATGCTTCTTTTTCAAACCTGGAGAGCACAAGTTTGTTGCCATCTAGGTCTTCATAGCATTAATATCCTTCCTCTGCAACATGTTTTAACTTTGTACTAGCCATGCATGCATTACTAGGGTTGTTTTGGAGGGAAGAGAAAATCTTTGGTTCTGGCTTGCTAAAGTGGGTAACATGACAGGATGTTCACTTATCCCTAAAAACCTGCTTCTGGAGTTGAGGTTGACGGTATGCATAGGCTTAGATCCTTCAGGTTCCAGAGCAAATGGAAGATACTGGCCCATTTTAATGAATTTGTTATAGATGACACTTTCTTGTTGTGAATTATTTTTTTTCTCAAGTTTGTTCCTTGTGTTGTAACTATGCTTTGCTGTAGGGCAGAGAGAGATGCTTGCCTTTAGTTTTCCTGAGCTCTGATTTCCTAGCTGTTGACAAATGAACATCTGTTACGGGAATGATGTGACTTCTGTTGAGAGACATTTCATTTTGTGTGACATAAAAAGCAACATTAAACTGTAGGGGTTTTTTAAATAAGTTGATATGGAATCTTTCATTCTTAAAAGGTAGAGTTCTACACGTCCCCATGATGTATGAGTGTCTTGTGTGTCCTTGCGTGAAGAGTTATCTCGAACTAGCAAGAAAATTGAAAGTTGTGTTGTACTTTCATGTGTTTATTTGTCTCCTAACATGATTTAAGAGCTGTCTCCTGAGATTTGTATTCTAGTACAGCAAAGCAGTGATTTTTACAATGGCATGCAAGCTTCACTTTTTTTCAGTGCAGAATCTAGATAATCAGTCATTCGTGTCATGTGAACCATAGCAAAGAAATGTCTGTGCTGTCTATGTTAAAGAAATATCAAATTGCATAACTTTGTTATATAAATGTGTGTCTTGCTGAAAAATTAGTTGGGTTTTGCTAGTACTGGGACATTTGCCATACAACAGTAAAGCAAATGAAGGAAGGGATTTTTTTTTTTCTGTAGAATTAAAAGTTGGATATAAACTTAATTCATCTTTTTTATTCAGGGGATCTGCCAAGTTTAGCAAAGCCCTCTTTTTCAGCAGAAGCTGAGACTTTCAGTCACCTCAAGAGAAATTATTCTTTATTCCCCCAAAAAAGGAAGTGTTTGCTTCTGTAAGTGATGGTAGTGATCTGTAAGAAGTTTATTTCATACTTTCAGCAGCTTGAACAGCAGGAAGTCACATTATTTGTCTGCTCATGAAAATTAACTTGTTCACCTCTTCTGCTGACATCATATGGAGTACCAGTTTAATTGGTGTTGTGTTTCTTTATTGGGCAATATTGTGATATTACAGGGGAGTTGATTTGAGACTTAATATTTCCACTCTTGCTTACTGTCTACCTTTAATTTAATTTAATTTTTTTTCCAGTTCTGCTGTAGTGTTGTTGATGTGGCTTTCCACTGTGTTGTAATGGGTCAATGTGCTCTGCACGCTTGACAGTTTGCTTGCATCTGGCAGTGGTATTTTAGCAGTGTTATTTTACTTATTACACTTGGGAGCCTGAGTATGTCTTTTCTTTTCAATGAGAGTTAAGAGGGTAAGAAAAGATGAGTGCTGTCATTTTTGTTGCCCAGGTATGTGCAGTAGCAATAACTGTATCTGCTGTTTCTTGAGGATCATGTTCTGCTATCTAATTAAAAAAAAAAAAAAAAAAGCAACTACAGTAATGTCCCTTTCACCTTAGTGTATTTATGTCTAGTTCTGGAACTTTCATTACAAAATGTGGAAGGCACATGGGGACATATATGCTATTTCAACTGATCACTCCATTGAGAAGAAAGGATTTTTATTTTTTTTTAAATTCCTTCACTGTAGGGTATGTATTGGTTTTGAAATGCCATCCCCGAGCTTTCGAAAGGTGAATGCCTTGGCTTTTTTTACGTGATTCTTATTTTCCTTGACTAATAAGCTGTATCAATTTTTTTTTCCAGCTTTATTCTCTTTTAGATTTGCCTTTTCACATGGGCAGAAATGAAGCATGGCTGCTAAGCAATTACTTTAATTTTTTTATTCCCCTGACCATGTGCTAATATTTGTATTACTTGTTGATATGCACATACAGACCTTTAAAAGATTGTTAGAATAATCTTTACTTGATTCTATAAATAATGCTTCCAGTGTGTTGCATGCTCTTTAGTAACTATATTTAGTAACCATATTTTCATTCTGCGCTGTTTCTGCTAGCACTCTTTCCCACTGTGTCTGTGCATGAAGTTAACATCCATCCTTTAAAATACAAATATTGCATCTCTGTGTCAGACCAACCCTCTTGGGTCATGCGAGATGGGAATGCCAGGAGGGGCTGTGGTGGATAAGGGCATTAGCTGTCAAATGGGGCCGTTCGTAGGGGGCAGAGTGAGGGGAGCTGCCGCGCTCGTGTTGGCTCCAGCTCAGCATGAAGGTTTCTTCTTTGCTCTAAACCCACGTGTCAGACTGACTGGCTGTGCTTGGTGTTCTTGGCTGTTTGTGAGACTTGTCAGGCCTGGGTTGTTTGTGAAAAAAAATCATAGTAGAGGGCCTGGTCAAAGTGTAAAAGTTTCACAAAAGCTAATGCTTTTTCTCACGGAGGGCCTCCACCCTCAACATTGCCACACGGGCTGCATCTTACTGGTAAACTAAACAGTGGTGAAGAGCATTCCCCAGCACTAAAACTTAATTATTCATGCTACTAAACTCTTATGATGGTTCGTGGCAAGGTTTTGGCTCCAGCCCACTCTCTCCTTCCTAGCTGACTCCCCGGCAAGGTTTGGGAATTGGCAGGGAGAGCCCCTGGGCTTTTCCTAATGTGTTCGAGTACTGCCACTATTGTGGAAGGTAAAAGTTTAGTAGCATAGATGAAAGTTACTCCGTGCCACTTGGTCTCTGGGCACGTTTGATTTATTAGCCTAGACCTGGTTCTCAATAACTGGAAAGAAAATAAATAAAAATATTTTTCTACAGGGAAAGTGACTGGGATTTTAAAATGGTTTTAATTCTGATAGCCTTAAATAGTGTTTTACAGTATCTCAGTCCCTCATTTTTGAGCAAACTGTTTTAAGTCTTACATCTATGTATATTTTATCTACACTAATCCTGCTTAGACACTGACCTTTTTTATCACAGTTATAATCCTAACAAGGACACATGACTGGTTTAGTTTCTGGCATTAAGAACAGAAGATGGTAATCATGCCATCTGAATTAACTTTTCACTTAAGGAAAAGTTGTATTAATCTTAGGTTTTAGAATGTGTCTGAATTTCAGGTTGGCTAGATCCATTGAGTTCTTAATACTGACAATGTATAAGCATTAGGATAATATTTAAAAGATCACATTATGATATGTGCTGTTCTCCCATTTGGAAATGACTGTTGGCACAATATCACATTAGTAAAAATTATAAATTTATTCTGTCAGTGAATTCCTCTTGGTTTATTCTGTTCTCTGACAGTGGGGGACAGAACTTTCTCCAAATTTCCACAATCAGAAGCCCCACAGAAACTGGGAGTCAGTGCCATTAGCATCTTAATCATTTTGGGATGACCTCAGAGGTCTTGAGAGTGCTAGAAGGGTTTATAAGACAAGAAAACAGTTTTTAAGGAAGATTAGTTTAAAAATTCCTGTGCTGTATGTCCCTCAGAGCATGGCTGCTGGGGAGAGATTGGCTCAGAGAATCTGACATTAACTTGAGCTGTAATTACAGTTCTGAAGTTCACCTTTTAATTCATTCAGTCAGCCATTTCTGTGGACTGCTGGAACATTCCATTTTTGGGTACGGTTAAAGCAACACCGATCCATTTTTCTGCTAGTGCAGCAAGGAGGGGATAACAGTCTCAGACAGTGCGGAGCTGGCAGCCACAAAAGGTGAAGCAGTGGTCAAAGGAGAAAGCTATTGCTGAGGTCAGTGTTGTGAAGTCAGAAAAATAGAAGGCTGGAAAGCCTGACAAAGACTATGAGCTCTCTAGTCAGGTAAGTCCAAGGTGAATGCAAAAGGCAGGCTGAGAAAGGGCAGTGCTAGACTGATCTGCCCTTATATAGGCAGTAACCAGAAGAAAAAGGGCTAAAGAGAGAGACAGCGGGAGAGCCAGCAAAAGGGGGGCTGGGAGGACCTCCCCTTGCTCCATACGGATAAACAGAAAAGGGAGGCTTTGACACCTTGCGCATTCTCCTCTTTCCCTCACAGCCTAAAGCCCTGCAAAGAATGGCACACTGGATGCATGGAAGTGGATTAGGGGAAAGACACTACAAAATGCATTACGCAAAAGAAATGCACATGGTTTGTAGTTAACTGAACATCTCCACATTAAATTAGTTGAGTATAGTGTAAAATTGACCGGTTTCAAGTCTTGCATGTCTTTTAGTATTGAAATGTTTTTCTTAATTGATCTCGTTTTTCTTTTGCTCTGTTATTCTGCCACTTCAGAATGGGGTGCCAGAAGCATAGTCTCATTGTGTTCCCTTGTAGTCTAATCCAGCAGTATTAGTTTGCAAACAAGCAGAAGGTATTAACCACATGTCTAGGGCTCAATTTCTAAATCCTTTTTTTATGCTCTAATTTTGTGTCCTTGTATCGCACGATTGCATTCCAACCTGTAGATTGTACTAAGTAATGAGATAAAACAAGGATCAGGATGTGACTTTTCTTTTTTATTTTCCAGCTTTAACAAATGTTCCTCTGCTATTTAAGCTTTCGGCACACAGGAACTATTTGAATGATGATCAAGCTTCCTTTAAATGATTCTTGCATGTTGTCAGACAATTTATAATGGCACAAGGCTCAGCTCCAAGAAGAAGCCTTTTCTTTGGACTGTGTCCCTTACTGGAGGTCCAGGATTGGCCCAGCTGAGCATAGCTCTTAGCTTCTTTAAGAGCCACCGGAAAAGTGGGTATTTTCCCCTTCCACGTCCTGGAAATCAGCCGCTCTTCCAAGTTGGTTGGACCTTTTAGAGGTATCTTCAGTTTCCTGTAGGCTCATCTGTTGCTTCTGTCTACCAGCAAGATACCTGATGTGTCTCCCTATCTGCGCAGCATGGCTCGCTGTGCTTCTACAAGCACACCTATGCATTTGGAATAGGGCTTCATATACCTGATTTTTAACCTAGAATAGTGTTTTTAACCCTTGAGTAACCTTCAGTTTTTTACCCTAGAATACTTTTTTTTTTCCTGTCTTGGGTAGCAGGACAAAAGTTTCTGCAAATTCATATATAGGTTCATGAGAATGAAATACAAAGATTTTATTTTAAACTCAGTTTTCCTTCATTTTTCCTGAAGATATCATCATACACCTCAGGATACTGATTTTTGTCACTGTACGTACCTGCCTTGTAGATGGCAAAAACTGAGCCTTAAGTTTGTGCAAAAATGTCAGCAGTGCATCCAGGAAGCAATGAAAACAGTGGAGATGTGTTATTCTGGCCCTAATAAGAGAAAATTAGGAATTAATATTTGAGAAGGAAAATTTAAAAACCAGACAGATTATTTCTATATATCTGTGAAAAAGTTAAATTAATGAAAATAGATGTTATATTTTCTATCAGAAAACAAGTTTATATCATAAATCATGGTTATATATACTAGTTAAATAAACACTTTCTCCAAGCATAAAATTAATAGCTTCCTCATGTTAACAGATGGATGTATATATTTTCTGCTGCCTTTTGCCTGTAACTTGCAGGTTTGTTTGAAATAAGTTTAAAATTTTATTTTTTCTGTTATAATTTATTCCAGCCTAACATTTCCATTTGTCTTTGTAATCCATCACTAATGTATGGTTCTGTTATTGAGCTAGTTTTCCTTATTGAAAAGTGTGAGTTTATTACATCTTCTGCTAAGGGCAGAGAGTCAAAGAACAGTGATACTGTCCAGAGGTTTGGTATTCTAGTTGTCTTCCCAGCAGTGAGTGTGTGAGAAAATTAACACTTTTACATACTAAGACATAAAAATATTTTCAGCCTTTCTCTTCCTGAATTACATCTTGAAAGTTCAAATATAATATTTTCATTACTTTTTCTAAAAAACATGACAGGCTGATGCCTAGAGAAACCATCATAAATACTATCCCGGAAAGGTCTGACCATTTAAATTAGTGACAGAAAGAGCAAATAATCTCCACGTTTTTATCACCCAAATCAATATTCTAGTGACATCAGTTAAGAAGTTTTTCTTTGCTTTCCTTAATTTCACATATCCTTCAGGAAGAGATTTATTTTCTGTAGATAACCAAAGAGCCTTTCCATGCTGCATTGCCAATGTAAGCAGATTCCAGGCACAAAAGATTCCGATGATCTCAGAATCTGTGGAAGTCTTTTGGCTCACAGGATTGGCTTGTCTTGATGTGATCGTTGGACTTACATGACTATCGAGTAGCCAATGTGCTGCAGCAAGATAGACTTTCATGAGATCTGCGCTACTAAGTTCCTTAGGTGCTCTCAACATATGCTGAGAGAAGCCGTATTTCATAACTTTCCTTTTAGGTCGCTTTGCATTAGCCTGCTGTCAACGTGGATGAAATCAATGTCTCTGCACTTACTGTGCTGGCCTGCTGTCAAATTCGGCAAACTGCCAGAGCTGTGCCTCATGTGAGGAGATCTTGGTGGGCTGCGCTGCCCAGCAGCCCCTCTGCTCACCTGAGGCTTCCTGTAATAGCAGAACCCAGTAAATCCCATTGACAGCATGTCTGTCTACTTGTCTGCCCCATCCGGCTGCTCTTCCTCTGGACCAGTTGCAATTAAAACTGTTGGAATGAAAAAAGACATGGAAGAAATCTGGCTCTAACCAGATTGTTTCCTTGACCCATCTGATCTCAGTCCCGTGAGCAGCGTTGTCAGCTTAGGGGAGGACAAATGATGCTCCTTTTGGTGGCAACCAGAACATTGGTTAAAATAGTCGTGAAACCTCACCAGAAAAGTTAAAAGTAAATACAGTTTTAAAATGTGTGTGTTTTGAGTAGAGGTCTTCGTTGATTATTAAAGGTGTATAGTGGTGATAGTTTTATCTTTCTTTTTACAGTGAACAATTACAGAGAATTAGCATGGTTTGTACAACAGAAGTGTGTTCACATACCTGACTTAAGTATTTAAATATTTTAACACAAAATCCTTTCTTGCACATAGAAACTGTATGCTGAAATAATTCTACCATTTCTGATGGTACTTCACAGTAATTAAATTGACATTGAATGAAATGAATGTGTGACTGACCAGAGTACATAAAGTTTTAACACGTGATGAGAGATTACGAAATTATGTACGTCTTAAGAAAATGAGTTCAAAAGTTTTTCTGATTAGCTTGGTTATCCAAATTGTATTAAAGACTTCATCACATATAGCATGTTAATACTTTTATTTCTGTTTTTTCTCATAGCTGCAAGAGAATCCATCTGGTTAGAAAGAGAAGAGAGAGCACGGCAACATTATGAAAAACACCTAGAGGAGCGCAAAAAGAAGCTAGAAGAGCAGAGATTAAAGGAAGAGAGAAGGCGAGCTGCCGTAGAAGAAAAGCGAAGGCAGAGAATAGAAGAAGATAAGGTAAAAAGAAATGTCATGAAAACACTTATCAGCTTAAGATATGGTACCGTCAACCTTTTTCTGTTAAAGTTGAGAGCAGGAATGTAATGTAAGCCATGGTCAGTATGAGAGAGCACACAGAAGAGGACTTTAAACCTTACAGGCACAGATACTACTTTTTCAAGTGCCCTTTGTGAATTTGTTGCAGCTGAGTTCATTGTATCTGGGTTATAGTGTGTGGCACTACTTAGATTTGCACAGAAAAATACAAATTGTGTCGTTCCTGTATGGTTGTGGGCTAATTTTTAGCCATTTGGTAAAAGGGTAGCTAAGTATTAGTTGCCTTCTAACCAAACCTTCAAGACAGTGAGTGTGTATGTGAAATGTGCTGTTGACTGATTTGTCTCAGTTAAGGTGGGAACTACTTGCAGTGTAATCCTAGGTAAGTCAGCTCATCCTTGCATTTTTTTGTTCTTTCTCTCTCTCTCACTGTCCTGGCATTTAGTAGGTGGGAGATTCAAGTCCTGGTGTATGTTTGTGCAGTGACTGCCATATTAGGGCCACTGTTTTTTCTCTGCAGTTCTGCGTAAGTCTGCAATACACCTTACCTTTTTAAAACTGCAGTTCAATTTATTTATGGCTTAATTACTGCTTACTCCTGTTCTCGAATTAGGATGTTTCATCTGAATGTGTGTCTTACTAGGCAGCGCATAAGGTTGAGCACAACTCTAAGATGCCTGCTACGTTTTGTTCATGGGGAGGGTAGCAGAATTTGAGAGTATTAATTTAAAAACCCAGTAGTATCCAAATGTATTATCCTGTTGTACCTAAGGAACGACATGAAGCTGTTGTACGTCGCACAATTGAAAGAAGCCAGAAGCCAAAACAAAAGCAAAACAGGTGGTCCTGGGGAGGAGCGCTACATAGCCGCATTAATAACACAGGTAAAGAGGGAGGCCTGGTTTGCTAGCCAGTTTCCCTGCCCTGCCAGTTAAATGGAATTTACTTTGCTTCTGTTAAAAAGAAGGATGATTCAGTGTATGCTGGTTTCAATTCTCTGCTCTTGATCTTATTATTGCTAGCAACAGCATGTTTCTGACATTCATGTGTAGCAAAAAGATAACAAGGAGAAATCTGAACAAAAGTTAAAACTTGCTTCAGGAGTTGACTAGTTCTGTAATTCTATTTTGCTACAGCTTCTCGCTTCTGCTGCTTTGCTATTGTTTGTGTATGTGTTTGTGTGCTTGTGCTACGCCTGTTTTGTAATATGGGCTACTGCGTGCAAATGTTAAATATCTTGGCTCAAAAGATAGTTCTGGTGGAAATGACCAAATACTGGGATTAAAACAGACAGAAGGAAGAAAGTTTATTCTTTGTGATAAGCTATCTGTACCTTGTACAGATATTCGGGGAGACTGGAAAAAGCCCCCTTTTTTCCCTAGAAAAACTTAGATGGCAAATTAAGTGAATTTTTGCTGTCTACTTTTTTCCTCAGTTATTTTCTCTAACTGAATCTGCCAGTCATTAATGTGTATATGCCATGTTAAATATGACTGTAACTCAAAAAAGAGAACTTGGCCTATATTTCTTTCACCAGAAGGTGGTACTTCTTTTTAAAAAATAATTCTTCTCTTCCTACTCTGATGTATACATTTAAATGCATACAGCCTTTCCTCAAGGTGGTGGGAAAACCATTGAGAAAAGAATGGTCTGAAATCTAGTTTGTCATATATGTTTCAATAAGCAGTTATTTTTCATGAAAGGTTACTTTATTTATTTTTGCTTAACTCTGTATAACTTGATTTTTATTTTCTTTACTGTGAAAAATCATTGTCTTGCATTCTGTCCCTAGGTTATTTTTTTGAACCATCATTCACCTTTCTCGATTTAGCAGGCCTGGAGCATCACTTCAGATCTCTGAGTGGTGCTAGAAAACCTGGTACATAATCACTGTGGTTTGTTGATTCCTTTACTCATAGCTAGTTCTCAGGAAATGAGATCACCAGCAGCTAAACCACCCTCATGTAGTTGCGATGCATGCTTAACATCATGCTGATAGATTAGAACTGTTGTTAGTCCCAGATTTTGTTATTGTTATTATTTATTTTTAATATGGAGAGTTATTACTAGCTGACTCTAAAGATCTGGCACAATTCACTAAAATGAAATATAATATTCTGTCTACTGGAATTCAAGGAGACCCGATTTGAATCTTCTGGTCTTTTTCTAAAATGCTTTTGGCATACTACACATGCATATCGCTTATGCTTATTTTGCACATGAAGGCAGATATATAACCAGCTGCATTGGCGAATATGTTGCTCAGTTTTTTAATAACAAAGAAACCAGCAATCTTCTAGCCAATAGATTGCATTTGGCCTGTTCTACATTCATAGGTTTCATATTGCCAACATTTACACAAAAATCCTCGTGCTGAATTTCATTCACTTGAGTAATGTTCATAGAATTAAGAGAAATGTTGGCATGCCAAATGCAAGTGGTAATTTTCATATTGTCATTTGTCATCTTCAAAAAGTTGTTTTATGCAGTACATCCTTTAAGCCAAATGTAGAAACTTTTTTTTTTTGCTGTAGTGATATACTATATATCCTCTCAGATACAGGTTGGATATCAGAGATCAAAATCTGAATCCCATTCCCACAAATATTGTTCTGACCAAGTCCTATGACACGTGAAGCCCATGTATCCTGTCTCCAGTACTGAATGACACACAACACCCATAGATCAATGCGATATAATCTTGCCAGCCTACATAGATCTTGTTCATATCCATAATAATTATGTTTCTCCTTTTAAAACCCATTTCTGAATTTTCATCCTCCTTTTAGTACCTGCTAGTTCTGTACCCTCACAGGGTCATTCTGACATTAGACAAAGTGAGCAAATGATCACATGGGGTAGGGGAGAATCTTTCCTTCTTCCCCTCAGCCAGTTACAGTGAATCCTGTATAATTCATAGATCTGGGGAGAGTAAAGGCATTTTTCATGCACTGTATTTCTATGCAGTTTTCTCTGTCTACAGTGAATATGCTTTCATCCACTAGATCAAACAGCTAAATATAATGTTGATGTACTTGTCATAAACAACTGCAGATAGTCTTTCAGGAGCATCCTCCTTTATGTTATCAGTGTCCTAACCTTGTATCTGCTCCCAAACCAGTATGCAGACATGTCTTTGGACACACAGAACATGAGCGTTTAGGCATATGCTGAAGCCTCACTGGACTTCAGCAAGGTTTAATGCTTTGTTGAGTAGCACTGAGGTAAAATGTAAGCAAAAGCAGATCCAACTCTCCCAGCATCTTCTGACTGTGAGATTTCCAAATAGAAATTTGCACGGGGGGATGTTTAGTTGATGTACTTAGGTTTTTTTGAGGCAGAAAAGAAAGCATATAGCTGGCCTGTGCAGTTCATTCTTCATCTTCTGCCGTTGCTAGCAACTTTTCCATGGCACACACACACACGTGCACAAGGCGTATATGATCTGTATTCTTGAAGGAACCGTCATCCTCCCAGTAGGGTGCAGATGCTGACTCTGCAGCAGTTGTGCAGGCAAATGCTGTAATGGTGTTCTAAAATCCACAGAGACTAAAAGCAAAATAAATCCCTTTAGTATTACATACCAAACGTGCATCACAAGTAGTCTGTAGGCCTTCCACAGAGACTCATTTTCTTTATCTGTTAATCTGTGTGCCATTTTGTATTGGCTAACTACAGCTCCATTCACAGCAGGTAGAAAATGACTCTGTGGTGGGAATTTTAGCATTTCACAGAACTATGGGAGTTATAATTGTATCTTTGAATTCCTTTTGTGCTTTCCATTGCTTCCCATGTGGACTAGCCTTCCCTTAATCTTTCAGTATGGTGTTATCACAATACTGACCTTCTGCCTAATAACAGTACCTTGTCCAATGTCACCTTTGATTCAGGTGCTAAAGGTTTTTATGTGAATGAGCTCATGTTTCCAAGCATGTTGTTTTTTCCCTGAAGCTTTCTATTATGAGTAATGAGCAAGGGTTTTCTGAGAATATTGAAAGGAACGTGGAAATACCATCTTGGCTGCTAGTATCCACTTCAGATCTTACATAAAGGTCCTTGGATTGCAACCTGATAGAATGATAATCAGTGAACAGAATATTTTAGACATTTGAAATTTAAAGTGAACAGTTTTGTGCCCAGTCTTTGAGTCACCTGTACGACGTCTGCTGAGAGGTCCATTCTATTTTGAAAGTTCTTGTGGTAGAGCAGGAATGACCTCGTCATGTTTTGCTCCTCCCACTAGTGAACTAGGAACTGGCATTACTGCATGTGGGCTGTCAATTAGCATTATCTCCATTTGTTTTAGATCCAGACAGGCGGTCTGTTTCAACAATGAACCTTTCGAAACATGTTGATCCAGTCATTAACAAGCGGCTCTCCTCCTCATCTGCAACATTACTAAATTCTTCAGACAGAGGTACAGTTTAAAAGAGGAAAAAAAAAAAAAAAAGAGCAAGAAAGAAAATGTTCTATATTGATGTATGGCTTTGCACATAAAACAAGCTTCTGAAGTCACTTTCTGTATTTTATCTAAATGGAGTGAAAAGACTCCAAATGTGAAAAGTAAATGGTTGAACATCTTTTTCCTGTGAGAAGAAATACATATTTCTTGTTTTTAAAACAAGAGAACTTACCTAAACAATCTTACTTCAGCAAATGATAAAATCAGTGCTTCTGTCAGGTTTTTAGTAAATGAGGTACAACAATTGAAAGAATACATCTCTCCATAGTGCATGCAGTCATTTGTGACCTTTTATTTACATTAGGCCATTTTGTCATTATTTTGCTTTTCTTTTACTTTAGTAGTAGTTTTTGAATATCTAAGAACATTTTGCATGAAGCTTTCAAGCGATTATCTTACCATTTCTGATTATGTTTAATGAAGGTGTATGGGTATTTTTCACATGGTGTCTGTTTATTGACTTTTTGTCTTTTCAAAGATTGCTTTATTTTTGTGTGTTTTCAATGTTTACAACTCTGCACAATTGATAAACAATCAGGCAACATTAAGTTATAACAATAAAAACAACATTAAGTTATAACAATAAACAAAAATTATAAATAATAACAATAAGTTATAACAATAAAGTTATAACAATCAGTCAACAATAAGTTAATGTAGCTGAATTGCTGGGTCTGTTCTGAGGATTTGTGGGGTTGAAGCATTGAGCCAGAAGGAGTGTTATAAAAGAATGTCTCTTTTATAACTTGTGCAAAGAGCTTTGCAGAAAAGTACTTGGTAAGGACTTTTTGTCCTCTACTGAGAATGAGAAGTTCTGTCCCGTTTCAATCCAGATAAGTGCATATTTTCAAAAATAATTTTTAGAATGGAGCTTCAGTTGTATTGCAAAACTGATTGGTAGGCACCGTTATTTGTGTGCAGTGTTTTATGTGCATACTTGTGTATGTGTTTCTGGTTGATTTGACCATGATAATGCTTGTGGGTTAACACAGTTGTGGAGTCTGGTAGCTTGTGGAAAATATGGTGTTATTTTGGAAATAATTTATTCCAAAACTCCACTATTTTTTTACTATAAATGTTGAAATCCAAACAGTTTTAATTTTGTTACCTTTTCAGGTGTGTATGTATATATATTTTTTCCGGGTGATGACTGTTCTTTATCAGGGATGATTCTTTGAGGAAGGATCTTGGGGGAAAGAGGGAACAGCAGCAGGTATTAAATATGAAGGATACTCTCTTATGCGCTGTAGCCCAAGGTAGGATAGTTCTTGCCACCTATTTCAAATTCTGGACAAGTTAGACTGAGTACTGGGCAGTCTAATGATGGGGGAGAGGAAGGAATAAGGAAAGAAGGGCCATATGTGGAAAACTTTAAACGCCAAGGCATTCCTTGCTTGGGGTCTTCTTTAAAACCAACACAGAACTCTTAAGAAGTCACATGTCTTTCACTGACTCCAAGACAGAAAGCAAATCCAAATGCTGTAAATGCCCTCTTTGTTCTGCAGTCATATACTCAAAGTGCTACTGGCCTCTCCAGTGGCCTCAAGATCTTGAGACAAGTGCTTAAAGGAATGATCTGCCCGTCTGCTCCCCTTTTCACCTTCCAGAGGGCACCCAATCACGTTTTATCTTGTAACACATATTCCTACCCACAAAACAGGGAGCTGGAGATAAGGATGATAAGCTTACCCTAAGTGACTTATAGCTGTCATCAAGAACATGTCCTCTGTTAAGCAGTGTTTATTTATTTATTTATTTATTTATTTACCATTTGAAGGACAGGATTTGTTATGGCCCAGCCAAAGACAAACGTTTTTGTTAATGGATTCCCTGGTTAATTCCTCTTAAATACAGTACTGCTACATAGCTCTTTATCAAAATTTTATGATCAGGCAGCTAGAACAGGCTTCTCATTGTGCTTTTATGTGAGTGGTACAGGTCTGTGTAGTTCAAATTTTGTAAAAAAATACGAACAAATGCATTCAATTGGAGAATGCTGCTGTTGACCAATAAATTCAGGTAATGGTGCTCTTTAGGGAAAACTTAGCAAGTGGATACTACCATAGGTAAGGTATGACTTTCTTAGTTTTGAAAAGCAAAACCTGCACTGTAGTCGTGTTGTTCTTCCTCCTCCTCTCTGCAGTGAGAGAGTTTCTCTCGAACCAGATGATGATCTTGATCACTGCATCACCTTTGTCTGCCGCCTTTATAGAAGAAATTCAAGGGCTCCAGTATTGTTACATGCTGAAAGAGAATCTAAGGACAGAATAGTCTTTCCCATCTACTCAGCGTTTTTGTGGCTCTCTATGAGCAAAACACCACATATCAGTGAGAGTCTTTCCTTTGTGGTGCTCATCAGGAGACCTTTTAAATCCCTACCTCCCATCTGTTGCTAGAACTAATCAGATGCTGTTGTTTGCTTGCTTACAATTTGTTTGCTGCTGCTAAGACAACTTTCCAGTGTCCATTTGGTATATCCTGAAGATAAATACAGATGATTGTAATCTATTCACTGTTGCCAGCTCCCTGGCATTGTGGTTTTTTGTTTGTTTTTTTTGTTTGTTTGCTTTTTTTCAGTCACAAGCTAGGCTATAAAGACATTCATTAATCTGTTTAAACTAACCTGCTAGTAGCTGGGGGTAGGGGTTCTTCCACCAGCAACCCTACCAGGAATATGCTTCCAGTGTGGGACCAAGAAGAAAACCTAAGAGTGGTAGCCTAACAAAGCATGAGAACAACAACAACTAAAAAAAATCTTTTCCCTTTCTCTGTCAGGTGTTTTGAAGGACTAAAGCTTGAAAACATCACCCCGAGGCTTTAAAAACAAGAAGAGCAAGGGAAAAAAAAAAAAAAGAAAACAAAACAAAAAAACCTGACCTTGGTGTTTTAAAGCCTGGTTATTTTGGGACTGTGGTGGTTTTACCCAGCTAAATAGCAGAACTCCACCACAACTGCTTGCTCACTCCCCCTCCTCAGAGGAACAGGGGGAGAAAATACGATGGACAAGGGCTCAAAGGTTGAGATAAGGATAATTTAATTAAAGGGAAAAGAAAAAAAAAAAGAAAGAAATAATATAAGCAAAGGCTGCGCAGAAGCAAAGAGAGGGGAAAAAAAAAAAATTCTCTACTTCCCATCAACGAGCGGTGTTTGGCCACGTCCTGGGAAGCAGGGCCTCAATACGCATAGGTTGTTCGGGAGGACAGACATCTTCATAACGAGAGCCCCCCTTCTCCTTCCCCTTTCCCAGCTTTTATTGCTGAGCGTGACATCATAAGGTATGGAATATCCCTTTGGTCAGTTCAGGTCAGCTGCCCTGGTGATGTCCCCTCCCAGCTGCTGCTCACCCCCAGCCCACTGGGTTTGGGGGGTTTGGAGTCTGGGTGCTGTGCCAGCAAGCTCAGCAATAGACACAACACTGGTGTGGTATCAGTGCTGCTCTAGCTACAAGTGCAGAGCTCTGTGGGCTGCTGTGGGGAAAGTTAACTCTATCCCGGCCAGACCCAGTACAGGGACACTCTTTATTTTGTATTCAACTTGCTTCAGTGTGAACTGTACACCAAAGCTCAGTTGTTCTAGGTTCATGGCAGTGCTAATGACTGTTAGAGGATATTAAGTGTCAGATGTAGTGCTTTCAGGGAGCTGTGCATTTGGAAAATTCAGTAAGTGATGACAGTGATCTACAAAACCAAGGTGTGTTTAAATGAACACTGATCTAAACCTGTTTTAGAGATTTAGGGAGACTCAGCTCCAAGCTCCTGGCTGAAACTAGTTTGCCACCTTTGAACCACTGCTTAAATAGGCCAACAAAACCTTGCTTCTCTATCTTAGCTCGCTGTTGGAGCATGTCCGCTAGCCCTCTCCAAAACTGCCTTGCTGCTGTTTAGTTGGATGCTGTGGGCACAGGATTGCTTCCAGTAGGTATTGTGAATGAGATGTGTTAGCGGCAAAGAGAAAAGAATTAATTCATATTTACCTTCTAGGGTAAATGACAGGAGATAGGTGAGTGCCGTTTAGTGTTGTAAGATACCAGTTTTTTAGCTGTGGCCTCTTTAGATTACTTGTTCTATGGGGCCTCATATGTAAGGTCTGCAGCTAGCTCACAGGACCAGATTACATTGTGACATTTACTTATCAGCTCTTTGCAGCTATACAGATGAACTCCAAGAAATTCTTGGTATGTATAGTAATGATTTATTGGCCTAAAATTTCAGGGAGCACTTTGTGAGGTGTGGAGCAAATTTCTGTGCAACATTCTTGTTCTTCTGATAAGTTGTATGATCTTTGCGTTAAACTACAGTAACAGAATTTCTCCAGACTCAGCATCTAGTGAAAACTGAGATGGCACAAAAGGATCTGTTGTCTTGCAACAGTAGGTTTAAAAAATGATCGTACTGAGCACCGCACCCAGAGAAGAAAGGAAGCAAAGATTTTACCACTCTTGCGTCCCATGTTTAATGGTAGTCCCATGGGTTTTTTTCTTCATTGTTAAATTGCAAGTTTAATGATAATGTGTATGCTGTAATGGAGGTCTCTTTGGGGTATTTTGTGTCTCTGTATAATCTGTACCAACACAGAAAGGAGCTATTAATCACAAAGAGCTCTGGCAGTAGTACCTTATGTAAGGACACTTATCCAGAGGGCCTGCTGTGCTTGATTAGTATTATATTTCTTTGATAATGACACTTATTGAGTTAGCAGAATTTAGGGGAGCAGTTCTGGGAAGTGAAAAACAGCACTGAGGGCAGATAAGGCCATTATATTCTCATAGGATGAGCTTATTGAAATCAGCCCCTCTTTTCATGAGGCTCATTGAGGGGTAGATTAAGCACAGATTCCAAGTTTATGGCTATTACAAGTGATGAATCTCTACCTGTAAAAATGCAAATTAGTCTCTGATTTATTACAAGCAGTCATGTCAATGAATGTTTTAGAGACTGCACCTCATAGATTCAAGTTGAGTTTTTTTTCTTACCATAGCCACCAAAGTAAGGCCAATGAATGCTGAGGTATAAGAAGACCTAATTTCACTTGCAATGTTGAGATTACTGCTATAGCCTAAATTTACTATAATGAACTATGAGAACTAGTTGAATGTTTTGTTTTGTGATGCTCTTAGTAATACCATTTGTTTGTTGCATTGGAGTATTGAAAAACCATCCAGTCCAATTGAACAATAATTTATAGGACTCTTTTGGTTACTCCTTTGCCATAATCGACTAACTGTTTTTTTTTTTTGTTTAAAAAAAAAAAAAAAGAAATTTTACAAGGCAAAAGGAAAATATTGACAAGCTAAATTTGCATTATACAGTGTTGAGAAAAGCAAGACGAGGGAGTGATTGCAGCCAGATCAGCATGCGTAATGTGTTTTCAAAACAGACTAACAGTGCAAAAAGTTGGGTTTTGTTACTGTTGTAAATCGAAAATTATCATTAGCAGAATTTTTGACAGAATTAGTGATCAAATGCACACTGTGTATAACTGAGACAACTGCAGCTGCTGATCCTGGTATCTGCAGCTCAGGCATACTGTATCCTTTTGTGATGCTTTGACAAAGCCTCTTTCAATGACACAAATCTGTATAGTAGTAAGCAACCCTCTTTGTTTTTTCTAGCTAGGCTGGCAGACTGCAGAAGGTGTTTTAGTAATTGATCTTATGTATATACCTAGTATGTAGAAAGAGTTTGGGACACAAACATCCTTGTCAGTCTATATTTAGGAATGGCAGCAGCTCTCCTAATACAGAAGTTATCCTACCATTCCTAATAGTAGTGAATGTGGGATATGTGCAAAATACCAACACTAACCTGATAACAACTTAGCATAATGCCACAGCCAGTGGCACAAAATAAATATTCAGTTCTGTGTTCTATAGGAATTCCTCTCCTAAAATAAGAATAAAATGCAAAACACTGAGTGGTTGTATGGTTTGGGTCTCTAAAGGACAGTTTCAAGGTTTCCATGGGGCTGTAGTAGTGAGGATATAATACTAATACTTCTGCAACATGTAGTCATTTGCAAAGGGTGTCTGGCCTAACATCTTGCTTGTATGATGCACGTTCAGCTCGCCGTCTACAGCTCAGTCCGTGGGAGAGCAGCATCGTTAGCAGGCTCCTGACGCCCACTCACTCATTCCTGGCCCGAAGTAAAAGCACGGCTGCATTGTCTGGAGATGCAGGTAAACTTACAAGAGCAGAAACCTCATGTCTCAGCTACTTATTATTCCAGGTTGCCTGTGGGATGTTGTAAAGTTATTGATCTAATTATGTGTACAGTAGCATCCTAGAATGAGCTTGAAAAACCTGGATTACTTTGTGTGACAGAAGGAAAGCTTTTGCTGCACTTGTTTGCTATGCCTCTTTCTCTTTCTTCCCTCACCTCTCTTAATTAATCTTTTGCCTCCTCATCAGTGTAACAAAAGAATACAACACGCACACGGCAACAATGTCATGCTGTCCATGGCTGTTTAAGGAAATGCCCACAATGCTGTAAGGAGCTGATTCAGCACACCCACTGCTAATGCTGTGAGCTGCTTGCTGCAAAGAACAGTTTCCTTCTGCACCAGGGCACTTCTCACATGGAACATGTTGGACTTGCAGAATGGTAGACCCTGGCTGCAGTGGATTTAATAGCATGTAAATTTAAATGTGCAGGTTTAGTGAGGCTACAGTAATTGTAACGTTTTCTGCGAACCCAAGAACAGCTCTTTGATGTACCACTGACAGGAAGATTAATATGCAGAAATATGTAAATATCACTAGGTGGTAACTTAAAGCCCAGGCAAAACTGTATTTCGAAGACAACCAGGACATACTGGTTTATCATGTATTTTAGGCACGTGACAGCTGCCTTTTCTCTTATCAGAGGTTGTTTTGTGATCACGCACTAGGGATTTTACCATTACAGGAATATGTTGCTGCACATGCTGAATGTTTAAGTCTAGGCAGGTCTTTCCTGTTTAATACAGTCAGATCTTTATTTTAATGAAAGGACGTAGAAGGTAAGAGGGAGTAGAGATCTGCTAAGATTACTTTTAAAGAAGCTTTCACTTAAGAACTCTTATCACTAATTAGGCTGCAGTACATTTCCATCAGGTTAGTGCTGTAGGAGCAAAAATGTGGATGATATTCTTCAAACAGTAGAATTAACAAGTTAAAATTCCTTTTCACTCTTCATGTCTTTTAAAGCAACAGCTTGTAAAATGAAAATTTAATGTCATCTACCAAGCAGTATATTGCAAAATTCAGCTCTTCGTTACGGAATAGCTGAGAAAGCTATATCTTGATTTTGTAAGTGGTTACTAAACTGGAGCAAGCGTGAAGATTTTTCTGTGACTGCTATTGTTTTATGCTGAGCAATAAGCTCTAAACTGACTGGAATATTGAGAAAGATTGCAGATAGCAGGAATGACTGATTTATCTGTCAACAGTTTGAGGTTACTCCCCAGAAATGCCTTGTCTGTGCTAACTGGAACTGTACCACCCAGAAGAATAATCCATCTTTTCATTGTTTTCCAGGTATTATTCTCTAGGAGCAATAACTGCAGTCCCTTCATTCAGGACACTTCCTGGAGATTAATGATCAGGTGGTGGTAATGGCTCACAGCTGTGCTCTGAGCACTCCACTCATCCCAGCCTGTCATTATTCCTTAGAAAATTGCCCTGCCCTTTGGCTGTAAAGATGAATTACAGTGCAAAAAATCAAAATCAAATTAAATGTGGATTCATATCCTTAAAATTGAAGTTAAGTGAGCTATTAGGGACATCCAGCATAAAAGTACATCTGGATCTTTTTTTAAATAACCCTCCAAAACCAAAATGTATTTTAAAATAACTCTCTGAAAGCTCTTCCGTGTGTATAATCCTGTTGGTACATCCTGATTCACTGGGAGTGCCTCATATAACGTTGTTTGGCAACCTCGCAAATGAAAATGAACTGCTTGTCTTTTAGCATTTATGATGTCATCCTCTGCAGTAACTTTAGATAATCAGTGTTCAGCAACAGAATTGATTCACAGGAGATGGAAAACACATATATTCTTAACTGTTTAAATACATGTTTTGCTGCTGCCTCTTGTCTGCTTTAGATACACTCAACCAAAAAAAAAAAGTGTTTTCTTGTTTTTCAATTTTTGTCAGTCACCTTTTAATACCTCATTAAACATAAATCTCTACAAGTAAGGCAAGCATGAGTGCCCTTGCTGTAACATTTACACGAGACTTCCTTTATTCATAATGTTAATCTCTCAGTGCAGAATTTGCAGTTAGGACTGTTAAGTCCATAAAGTACTGTTAAGTCTATGAGCTCTTCCTGTAACAGCAGTTGTACTGCTGTAAGATTGGAAGAATTAACTGTGTGTAGAACTGTGTGTTCTTTCAAGTGCGCTCAGAGGGATCTACAGGCAAGAAATGCTTTCTACTAAGGAAAATGAGGATGTCGTTCTCTTTNTAGAAGCTCTACTCTTTTCCTTCAAGTAATATGCTGAATAATCATTATACTAAGACTATATTAAATGACCAGGAGAGTGAGACAAAAACAGACAAATAAAACTCTGCAGTAATAATATAGTTTTTCCCAATCTTCTCCTTCTGTTAAACCAGGAGAAAGTCCAAGAATACTTCACTGCAAAAAGTTCCCAATGATGCATTTTGCAGCGTTACAGTTTTCTTTGAATGTATAATCAGAAAACCATAAACCTAATAATTTGCCATTGGCAGGAGATCTTTTGGTAATAGTCTTTGTCCTTGTGCAAACTGAAGAAAACTGCCATCCTGGTTACTCGTTCAAGTATTTATTTCCAGGTTGATTTATTGTCTTCAGTCTGCTTTTTGCAATGTGTAAAATATTTTGCTGTCAAGAATGTGTTCAAGTTGGGTGTTATTGTAGCATTATCAAGAAATATTAAAAGCTCTTATGTGAGCTTCAAATGTTCCTAAAAGAGGGATTTTTAAAAGCACATAACTTGCTAAAACTTGTAGACAACAATCAATATCACTGATTTCCTAGACAAAACTGTTTTCTCTTGTCAGTGTGTTTTGATCTTTGTGTGTCTCCTTTTATTTTCCTCTACTTCCAAGACCAATTAATAGGAATTCTGATTTTAGTTGGATTGTTTTCTATTCCAAATGTAATTGAAATTCATGTCAATGCACATACTCAGCCAATCAATTTCAGACCGGTTGTTTTGTACCCTTCTTTTTCATAACCACCAGCTGTATAAAAACTTAACAGAAAAACATCATTATTTTCTGTGACCCGGTTATGTGGCATATGTCTTAATTTATTTAAAAGAAATTATTAATTAACAAATGGAAAAGTACATAAGTGCATATTAAAATTGTATCATTACTATCCATGTGGCCAAGCTAAGGTATCAAATGATGGTTCTGATTTGAGAATTAATCATTCCTCTATTCATTAATACCTTCTTTCTTTTCTCTTTTCTTTCTCTGTTGTTCCTTTTCCTGCTGGCTTTCTTCTGTCAATTCTCCAATGCTGCTCTGTAATTAAAATGAATAATTAACAAAAACAACCAACACCGTAGTTATCCCCATTTGTCCCCGTTCAGCATCTTGCAGCCCTATCAGCCCTCTGTCCTACAAGACGATGAACTGTAGGAATCCAGCAGACCGAGCAAAACTTTTTGCCTCTACTGATGCTGTTGGACGTAGGAGAGCAATGCATCTTGCAGGGGTAAGCATGCCAGTTGTACGTAGGTTAGTATCTCATGCCATAGCCACCTGATTGAATTGCTTGTTAGAATAGGAACAGTTATGAACCTGATACTCCCCTCTGCAGACCCCACTGCCCCCAGTTTGTTTCATGGTTGAATTTTAACTGGTATATAGTATGTTATGTGGTGACATAGCCTGATAATGCACCAAAGAATCCGCTTGGAAAAACACCCATGTTTGCAGAGCAGATGCTTTAGCTTCTCACGAGGCACAGCGGCTGTCATGGAGAGTGTGTTGTCCTTTTCTCATGTGGATTCTCTGATGCCTTTTAAGACCCAAGCTGGTGTTACAGCTTTTCCCCAGTGTGAATCTGTTTTTCCCAGACACCTGTTTTCACAAAGCCTATAGAACTTCATATCTTCTGAGGCATCTGGCAAATTCAGCTGAGCCTCTGGGATAAAGAGAAGGGCGCGCATTCACACGCATCCATATATATAAGCAAGCAAGAGTGCTGTCTCTTCAGCTTTACGTTCTTAGGAGACCAGGCTAATAACTTTTCCTTGATGAAAAGGAAGCGGTTGGTTTCGGAGCATGGTTTGTAAGCATGGCTTCCCACAGATCACCTGTTCCTTCTGAATGATTTGGTAGCAGTACCGTGACTGATCTGAACTCCAGGGAAAATCAGAGCAGTGTGATACAGGCAGACCAAATTCATGTTGACTATGCTCCAAGCCAACAGGATGCAGTCAGCTCCAGTTCAGATGTCATTTGCTGAACCTTAGTAGTTAAATTTTTTCTTGTACTCTGCAGCCTGGGTTTTGGAGTGTGAGAAGTGTGAAGTCATCTCTGCAAATGGTTGTGTAAGCGGACCTTGCGTTTTTATTTGGTCTGATGGGCAAAAGAGCAGGAGGCAGCGCTGCTATTGACATCCTTGTTGGAAGCAGTGTTAGATGAAAGTAGCATGAATCATAGCCGGTATTAATCTTTGAGGCAGATGATAGTCTATTGAAGTTTAGGCTGAGGCATAGCTTTGGGATATATCTGTAGAGAAATCTCACGCTATGTGCAGAGTGCTTTGTAAACTCCAGGGCTATCAGTTTGGCACCTCTCAGGTCTTTCTTGTTATTTTGTTTTGTTTTAAATTAAAAAGAAGAAAGGCTGATACGTTTTGGTGAAGGAGATGATGTAAGAACATTGTTAATACCAAATGACAGAGTTAAGAGCAATTTTCAGTAGCTTGTATCTTGTGGAGAATCTTTTATTGGTAAATTTCTGTAGGAATTCAGGTTTTTGACTTTATTAAGAAAAAAATTGCCGATGCTGTGTTTTCAGGACTAACGAAGTAGATCCTCTATAGACAGTTTTTGCTAGCAAGCCAAAATTCTTGTTCATTTTAATGCATTTATTCTGGCTGTGATAACTCAGGTGATCATCACCATATTAATCAGTAGAGCTCTGGTAAATGATACTGCCAAAGAGCTGGTTAATTACTCTCAAGTAACAACTGCAGGATTGGGACCACCTATTGCTAATATGAAGTGATGGTTTTGGCAATTTAAAATAACTAGTTTTATCCATAAAGACCAAAAAACCCTCTTAGATTTTTGAAAATAAACCAAAGGTTTATGTGCTCATGAAGTTCTTTTGCATCTTTCTTTTCCAGTTGTTAAACTGGTTTTCACTTCAGGAGAGAGAAATGTTACAGAGCTCTCAACTAGTGAGGTTCTAAAGCAGTGTGGCTCACGTGCTGCAGCTCCAGCCAAGGCGGAGAGTAGCAGCCCCTCTGCATCGTGCTGGCTGAGTGACAGCTCAGTGTACTCTCCAGTAGTCCTATGCTTCAGACTCACAGAGCCTGAACTCATTATTCCAAAAACCCAAAGTTTTTTAATCTGTATTTAAATGGGAGAAGTATATAGGTGCTTAAATTCTGATATGTTGCTCTAAGCCAGTAGTTCTATTAATACAAACCAGAGTTATAACAGAAGTATTTTTAAAAAATAGAATAATTTTTCATAGTTCTCATCCTGAGATGAGAAATAAAGAAGGAAAAAGATGAAATCACTACCACATATAAGAATCAGTGGCAAAAAAGCACGTGCTGGGGAATCATCAAAGAAAAAAAGAGAGTAGGATAACTGTTGTACCACATTTCAGGGTTTTGAGGGCATCTGTGGTGTTGACATTTAACCAAGAAAGCAAAAAGCTTGTGCTGTATAGGGACTGTGACTAAGGGGGAGTTCAGGGAGTGGGATTTTTTTTTTCCCCCCCAAATGAAATCCAGGGTTTATGGGTAATAAGTGTTGTCTTTGGAAGCAGTGGAAGGCACTGTGTGGCAACCAGCAAAGATCAAACCTTAAAAGGTAACTTTTTGCCTGTGTAAAAATTAGCCCATTATATCTTAAGGCAGTAGAGAGCATGATTAAGAAGGATCCTTGTTGTCAAATGCATATTACTGACAAAGTGTCAGATTACAGAAGCTGTATTAATGAACTTGTCAAGCAGGCTGTAGAACCTACTGACTCAGCACTACTTTTTCTCAGCCCTCTAACCCCTCATCCTTAACTGAGTTTGCTTTGCTTTCTTTAGCCATGTGAACTCTGGCTTGACTTTGTCTTTTTTGTTTGCTGAACTATAGACTGACAAAAAAGAAAAGGAGAGAGACCATTTGTCATCCAACTTCTCAGCCAGCTTTAAAGGAGGTCATTTTTCTTCCAACCCCAAAACTAGATCACCAGCTCCCTCTCCAGTTTGGTAAGCCAAGTACATGCTTAGCTGGAAGTTGAGCTATAGGCAGCTCTAATTGTTCTATTAATTAAATGTTAGTCTCCACAGGAAAATCAGTGCAAACTTATTTGGTGGTATAGATGTTTTCTCTCTGTAACAAAGGAAAGATGGTACTGCTTTTAGAAAAAAAAAATATTGCTGTTGCTTTAAGGAAGGGGAAAAAGAAGAAATGAACCTGGTTTCTTCCCTCTTGGCTGGGTCAGTGTTCACACATCTGGAGAACAGCAAAGAGAAGCATATTACATGAAAGCTAATCGGTTGCTCCAGGAGTTCTGCTTGATAGCAGAGAAAGAGAGAAGTTGTTTTGTTTTTAGCTAATGCAGTTGTAGAGGTGATATGTAGGTGGTGTCCAGCACGGCATGTCTCATAGTGATTGTCATTCTTTGTGGTTACACAGGCATGCCTCAAAGTCTTTGCCTTCTTTGCCTGGCACACCTAAGCAGGTAACTTCCCCACCTGGTTCTTCCAAAGTTTCCTCCACTCAGGCGCGTCCTCCTTCTCCTGGCAATATCCGGCCTGTCAAAAAAGAGGTCAAACCCGAGAGTGAGAAGAAAAGACCGGAAAAGGAGGCTGAAAAGGCCAATGAGGAGAGGACAGAAGAGAGCAAAGGAACGTCAGCAGGTGCTGGAGAATCTGCAAGTCAGGAAGAGCTCACTGTGCAGGCAGAGGTTGGTCAAGGTAAGGAGAAATTCTCTTTTAGGTTAAGGAATGCCTGAGTGTCTTTCATGTTCTTCCCTCCCTTTCACTGAAACAGTGGAGCTTTAAATAGTTTTCTATCAAGCGTTCATCTGAATTCTTCAGAACGTTCCTGCAAATGTATGTTCATTATGAGAAAAGTGTAAACAGGCTGAAGCCCTCTTGTTTGTAACAGCGAGAACAGCAGGCAGGCCTACCTCACACAGTGTGGCTTCACGTCCCTCTTCTCTGCCCTTTTGAACCAGGACTTTGTCCCTCACATCATGACAGAACTTTTCAGACTCTGAAGCAGAAGAACAACGGTCTGAAAACTAACAGTACAGGAAGCCATCAATTAAGGGTAGTTTGAGTGGTGAGAATGTCCAGCTCTGCTAGACCAGTGCATTGGTGCTGATAACGTTAAACTGTACCAGCTTACCTATAATATTGCAAGAGTACCACCTCATGGGAGGGATTAACAGGATAAAGTAGAATGCAGAGGAGAACCAAGGAGAAAAGCAGAGAGGAGCACACAGAATTTTTCAGGGAGAAAGTTATTAAAAAACAATAACAACAACAACAAAAAACCACCTACAAATGCTGAAAAGTAGCAAGGCAGAAAAAAAAAATAGATACAAAATAAAATAATGATCATAAAGTATAGGAAGGGGGAAAGGTAAATCTGAAATTGAAAATGTAGGTTTGTTATAACAGACATTTTAGAGCATTGTAAATACAGTATGAACTGTTTCAAAGATGGGATAGAATGGCCATTGTGACCACTGGGATTGCCAGGATGGGTTACCTGGGGTTCTTAATTTAAAATTTGTAGATTCCCCTTTGATTGTCCTTCAGAAGACAGTTTTAAGTGTTAATTTTGGGCAATGAGCCAAATTGTGAGTTGTTATTCTGCAAGAAAACATGTTGTGAATTGATTTCTTTCATTTTAATAAGTTCTGTTACAGTAGTTGCAGTCTGATACCTAGGTTCTACCACACAAGGTGCAATCCCCCAAAGAGCTTACAGTATGGATGCAAATAATAAATGGATGTGTCCATGGACATGTAAAGAAAGTATAAGATAATTGGCATGGTGGCCTGGGCTTTCACTGCTTTTCTGATAGCCTTTTGCCCTCATCACAGAAAAGGAGAAAGCTTCCTTTTCAAAGTGTTTCAGGGATACCGCTAAGGTAGCTTTGCAAATGTTTACAGGCTGTACTTTCCAAGTCCAAAGTACAGACCAGAGAAACATGGCGATGCTTGTTTGGCAGTTTAGCTCACGAGGAAGAGGCTCAGCTTCTCTGCAGTCGGTCAATATTTGAGTTAGTGACAAAGTTACTTAGTATGGAAACAGGTTATCTGTGATAAAGGAATTTGAAAGTGAAGTAGATTGTATTCACAGCAGAGAAACAGGTGGTGGAGAGAGGCAGAAGAGAGGGATACTATAATCAAAGTGGTGAGCAGCACTTCAAATTAGATGTATTTTGTCAAAACCAGGGGACCAAATCACAGGTGGCTGGGACCAAAGACTGAGACCTCAGGCTAAGTATTTTACATCTGAGGTTAAGAGGACAGGCCTTGTACTGCAGGTGGAGTCCCAAACAACCAAAACTTAGCGACTGGTTGAATCCAAGAATCTAGAGGGGAGCAAATGCAGCATTTGGGGCTAGAGTGACATTGCTGATGTCTCCTACATCTGTGCTGAAAAAAGTGAAAAAGAGCTAAATTCAGCCTTGAAGGCCAGCCTTCAATCTGAACTGCCCTTTAATCTGTCTGGGTCAGGTACCTGCTAGCTGTGTAGACACAGGAGCCAGGAGGTCAGCAGATAATGATCCCTGATGGAGTTATTCAAGCTTTTGCAGTCAAATCTCAAGATTTTACCAATACCATCACAGTGTTAATGGTATGTTGGGTATGCCTATGCAAGCTGTCATCATCCTTTCTGACAGCAGGGCAGGTGCAGATTGAACGAGCAACTTGTTACGCTGTCAGATTCAGCACCTGAGGGAAGAAATGAACCCCAAGCAGTGCAAAGTTGTGCTCCCTTCAGGACTGACAGCCCTGCCTTGGTCCATGTTAGTAAATTAAGAAGGACTGAGAATGACTCTGTCATTTCTACTGTTTAACTATTACAAGTAGTCTCTGGTGTGTTTCTGGTCCAGGTTGTAACTGCAACCCCACATTTTCTTCTGTCCCCAAGGCTACTAAGCATAACTTTTAAGGACTCCCAAGCTTTAGGATTGATCAAGTTACTTACCTTTTTCTGTCTGACCATCCCAGAGTTTTCTGAGTTCCCCACTTTGTCTTAGGGGTTAGGCCAGGCCAGGTCTGTTCCCTAGGAGTGGACTGAATACCTGCTTTGGCAGTGTGAGACTAAACTGCCACTTCACCTCAGGGCTAGGGAACAGGCCCTGGCACTCTTCAAATGACAATGTGCACGTAGCCTTTGAATTCAAGGTGAAAGCCCAGAAGCAGTTGTAGAAAGACCTGCCTAGATTGTACTTGATAAAAGAAGACAGAAGAGAATTCAGTAGATGTGAGCATGGAGCACAGAGAAAGCAGCTGAATTTGTGTTCATGTATATGATGAGGTGTAGGAGGGGGGATCAGAGAGGAAACCCCTATTGGAAGTTGTTAGTGAGGTGAGGAAAATAACATTCTGAAGAGTGGCTAGAAATGTAGAATTAAGTTACCTCCCTGTCATTCCTGATTACTTATTTCACGTCTTCTCAGAATCTGATTCCCTTGGTAGTTCAAATGCTTCCCAATCCATTTTTGTCTGAATCGTGAGATGTGATTACCCTGAGAGTGCTTCCTTCTGTTAGCTTGTGAGTTGTTAATGGTCCCTAGCCTCTAGAGAAAAAGTGTAGTTGAGGTGCTCTGTACCTGTTCTTGAAAATGCCAGGCAAACTTACAGAAATGTGAACTAATGTTTAACTTGAGAAGAACCTTCTCTACCAGGTAGCTAACGGTGGCCAGAGCTCATCCTGGTTAAAGAATTAATATGATGGCAGATGCTTGTCTCACGACTGTAAAAATGAAAAATTGAAATTAATTAAAAAAAAGTAAGAGGGGGGAAAGCAGTGTCTACCTCTATGAGAATAATTTTAATGAGTTGGCAAAGCTTTATTAAGGTTTGAACACAAGCCATAGTTTTCCCATAGTGGCAAAGCTTGTAAGAAGCTGTATTCTGGTCCTGTGATTTGTCTTCTTGTGTCAAAATAAGACATATGTCAAAAGCACCTGCAGGAATCCTATTTGGCTGGTAAAGGCTGGAATAACTGCAAAATTGAGGACAGTTTGTGTCCTACCCATACTGCAGATCACTTCAGGCAGTTGATGTTTGAGATCACCACGTCACCAAAAAGTCTGGCCCTGATCTTCAGCTATAGACTATCAAACAGAAGAAAATGTATTATTACAACATTTAATTTCTGGTCTCTGAATAGAATAAGGAGAAACTTAGCAAATGTGATGGTAGGGACTTGCTGAACCAGCATATCTTCTACTGAGACCCTGTTAGCTTTTATTCTTCTAACAAAAAAGTTGGCTTAACCTTTCAACTGAAGCTGCTTTCACATTTACTGTAAAAACAAACTTCCCTTAAGAAATATGTATGCCTAGCATGTAGAAATTTCTTCCTCTTCTGAATCATTTATAAAACTATGTAAACTTGAAAATACTTTACAGAGTATTTGAAACTGTATTTTCTGCCCCTTTCAAGAGGGGTGTGTGTGTGTGTGTGCATGTGTGTGAAAAGTGTGCGTCTTGGCTACTGTGTCTGTGCAAACCAGTTTTCCATCCCATCTATTTCAGCAGCCAGCCCATCCCTACCTCCTGCTCCACCAACACTTTCACCACCCCCAGCCCCCACAAAGACCTCTGCAGGTACAACTGATCCTGAAGAAGCAACAAGGCTGCTGTCTGAGAAGAGGCGTCTCGCCCGCGAGCAGCGGGAACGGGAAGAGCAAGAAAGGAGGGAGAGAGAAGATCTTGAAAGGTGATCCTAGACCTCTGCAGTGGAGAAGATATGTTCTTAGCAGCTTCCTAGCAGCTGCTTGTATATATCTTGTTGTTATATTGTAATATATGAAGCACAGTACTGAAGTGCGGGAGACATGAGTTCCTCCCAAAAAAGAATTTTCTGTTGGATTTTTTCATAGGAGCAAAATATACAGAAACAGGTCTGTAGGGTTAGAACCTATCACACATACATATGTATTCTATTAGCAATTTAAAATAGGACAGCAGTGGAGAACAGATCTTCAGTGTAGTGATTCATTGTTTCCTCAGAGATTAACAAAGCTATACTTGTTTATTCCAGCAAGGGAACTCTGCCTGGCTGTTGTCAACTTTGTGACAGTGGCAATGTCTCTTACTTTGAACCCTAAGATCTCTACCATGGGTGATGTCTAACAGCTGTGGCTTAAAGCTTTCTGTTTTCTCATTTGAAATCAGGACACCCAACAGTTTTGGAGGTGGGTGATGTGGTGTCTCATTTTCTACCAGCAAATGAGTAGCCCATCTGGACACTTACAACTGTGGCTATAACACAACACAAGTTGAGCACCTTTTTAGAGGGATGCCATGCCTCTGGAATTTGTTGGGGTTCCTTAAGAGCATTGCTGAATGTAGGAACAAGTCAAAGCCAGTTAAAGTAGCCTGTTTTCCCAAACAACTCATGATGCTGTCCCTCTCGAAAGGGTTTTCAAGAAAATAAGCAGCTCTGACATAAGAGTAATATGGTGAATAAGTACTAAGGCTCAAAGATAGAAAACAAAAGGTAAGGAATAATCAGCTTTCTCAGTGAAAGGAGTTTTCAGGGTCTATTTGGTGCCTTCATAAATGAACGTGAAAGGACTTGTGGCCAATGAGATAATGCTGGTCTTCAGTGAGATGAAAGCCAGTCATGAAGAGTTTCAGACGTATCTTACACTGCTGAGATACAAAATGGAAGCTGAATTCCAGTACCATTAAGCATAAAGGAAAGCATGTAAGGACATAGTTATTACTTATGTGGTAGTAGTCTCTGGGCTAATTATTTCTCAGGGAAGAGATCTTGTTTGGAGATGAGTATGCAAGTATCAGATGAGTCATGGTCAACAAAATAAATGAACTGTTATGAATTACTAGAAAAAGAGAACAAGACAAACTGTCATTATGAGCTATCCGTGGTGAATCCATCTCTTTTTGAATGTTGAACTTTGTATTCTTCTTAAGAGAATAAAACTAGGAAAAGAAGTGGAGAAAGACATCGAGGATGATCAGAAGTATAGAACAGCTCTGAGGGAATGGCATGAAGCCACGTCAGGGGAGGTTCAGGTTGGATGTTAGGAAAAGGTCCTTCACTGAGAGGGTGGTTGGGCACTGGAACAGGTTCCCCAGGGAAGTAGTCACAGCACCAAGCCTGCCGGAGTTCAAGAAGTGTTTGGACAACACTCAGAAATAGGGTTTGATTTTTGGGTGGTCCCAGGACCCAAAACTGTGTGGAGCCAGGAGTTGGACTTGATGATCCTTCTGCATCCCTTCCAGCTCGGGATGCTCTGTGATTCTATGGGGATTCTTGTAAGTTAGCTCCACACCTAAACAGGTGAGGATTCTTCAGCTGGGAAGACCACCTGCCCTCCGCTTCTGAGCGGAGAAAAGATAAGCTGCAAAGTCCAAAATAATTTGGGGTAACATCAAAGGTGAAGGGCAAAAATTATTCGCTTCCACAATGGGAGCCAGGATGGGGGCCATCAAATGAGATTAGGAGGTAATGTTCAAAAATCAGCAAGATTAGATAGTTTTTATTTAAATTCAGGAGTCATTGCTGCAGCCCAAGGTGGGTGCCAAAGAAGTACACTATTTCAGAATACGATTAAATGAAATAACAGAAGGAAGTGTCTTTCAAGACGCATTGAAGTCAATAGCACTGTTTCTGAATCAGAAAGTACCAGAGCCATGGATTGGTGGAAGCCCGGCATATGC
Organism: Chauna torquata; assembly: GCA_013399475.1. Taxonomy (NCBI): domain Eukaryota; kingdom Metazoa; phylum Chordata; class Aves; order Anseriformes; family Anhimidae; genus Chauna; species Chauna torquata. The sequence goes on from VXAL01018601.1 coordinate 101,330, forward strand.
TGGAGAAGTAAAGGTATTGCCTTGCGAAGTTTTTATGTTGTTCCATAGAGCTTCACCTTTGGCACTTGCTGGTAGCAGAGCAGATGGCTTGGCCTGACCCACTTCAGGTGTTTTGATGTTCTTATGAACGAAACCGCAGTGCAGCCTTTATCCAGCTGTTCTGCAGTGCTGGTGTCTTGGGTCAGGATACAGCTTTTTTTTTTATCTTTTTCTTTTCCTTATGCTTGTTTCATGATTGCAGGCAAAAGAAGGAGGAGCTGTCCCAGAGGATAGCTGAAGAAAGAGCTCGCCGAGAAGAAGAAGAAGCTCGCAGACAGGAAGCGGAAAGAAAACGAAAAGATGCAGAGGAGGAGAGGGAAAAGGAAGAACGGCTGCGCCGACAGGCAGAAGAGAGAGAACAGAAGGAGAGAGATGAGATGCAGCGCATTCAGAAACAAGTATGCTCCCTTCCTGGAATTTCTGTGCCAGTCTGGTTGGCAATGGAGTAAAGGAAGCAACACTTCTTGAGCAGCGTGTAGATTAGAGGGATATCGAAAATTTAAATGCTATAATGAGTGAATAGGGTTGTGGCTGACTTCATTTCATGGAGTGGTTCAAAGAGTAAAGATGCTGCTTCTTGACAAAAGCATGTGGTAGGGAGGTTGGTTTTGTTTTTGTTTTTGTTTTTTTTTCTTGTAGAACTTACTTATTTTAGAACAAATCCTTTCCTATTACTGATAAAATGTGATGAAAAAATCAATAGAGTTGTACAGAGGAAATTTAATGAGTGGTGTTATACCAGAGAACTGTTTGTCCATACAGTTACAGAAACTCTAGAGGCCAAGGTAACTAAACATTCAGCATTGAAAACATAGCACTGCTGAGTTGTAATCCTGTGTGCAATATCGCTTTTGGAGGGCTAGCAGGACAGGGTAGGCTTTGATTAGTTTACTCAGGCCAAGGAGCATCTTCTACCTGGTGCGTTTCTGCTGAAATCAGCACAGCTCCTCAGAAGACATGAGAGTAAATGAATCAAAACACAGTTTTTCAATGTGCTTTAATTTCTGTTATGATGGGTATAATGTTAGTATACCAGCTTTAGGGAGGGGCTGTGGTAAGCATTTTGGGTAGGATTCTTTTATTTTTGCATGCTCTTCTACTTTTTGCAAGTGTTCTTTCTCCCCCTGAGAGTTCAGCACTTCAATCTGCCCCATAGACACTAGGTTTTTTCTTCTGGTACATAATTAAATGTATGCCTCTGAAAAAGAAATATTTTAAGGATTGCATTAAAGTGAACATAGCTTAAAAGCTGCAGTTTTCTTTTTCAGAAGATGTGTACTGCTTTCTTTGAAATGTTAAATTGAGGTACATCCGCAGTGTAGCACTCAGAAATAAAGGATGACCAAGTTTTGTTTTGAATGATCCAGCCTCAACTAATGAATGAACTGTTGTATTAGTTCCATCATACAACACTATCACATTTGGGGAGCAAAGCCTTTCGACAGCGTATTCCAGTGAAGTTTTACATGTAATTAAAAAAGTATGAGTGGAAAGTTCGTGCAAATGTACCTGTGGCTTTTTGTCCTTGTTCTCATTAAGCAATCACTCTGTTGGCCAAATATAGCAGTCTACTTCTTTTGTTTGACTTCCAAAACATCCACCACTCAATACATGAATCTCTTGAATGCTTTCCTGGCTGCTCTTCTAACGCTGAAGGTTAGGAAATGTGTTTGTCATCTGGTCTGCTGTCGGTACATGCCACACAGAACAGGCACAGAAACAAATAAGATTTCCAATATCTAGTTATTCATCTCTGCATGTTATGCAAAACATGGAGATTAGTCAAGAAATGTGCAATTCAGTCTGAAAAGGTTGTTGGCAACTTTTAAACCCTAAGAGTGTTTTACCAGGGTGTTGTAGATATGTATAGATGAGCAGACATCAGTATAAATCTGTCCTTAAAAAGTAAATTTTTCCCTGCTTCTTTGTCTTACTATCAACTCAGAAAGAAGAGGAAGCTCGCCTACGAGAAGAGGCAGAGCGGATTCGATTAGAACGAGAAAAGCATTTCCAAAGAGAAGAGCAAGAGCGCTTGGAAAGGAAGAAGGTAACAGTACATGCAGAGAAACGTGTAATTCATCTTGTCTTGCTTCCACCTCAACTGTAGAAAGTTACTCATGATATTAATGTGCCCCTCAGAAAAGCTGAGGTACTCATCTGCATAGCCTGACGTGAAAGTGAAGAAAATATTGCCAACAGTAATAAATAATTTCTCTTTTTGCAATAAAAAAATGCAACTTTGATAAATGACAGGCAGTTACGGTTTGGGAGAGATAATTTTAAATTACTGCCAGCAAACATTATTTTACTCCTTCACATTTTTTTTGTAGAGGCTGGAGGAGATCATGAAGAGAACTAGGCGTGTAGAAGCTGTAGATAAGGTCAGTGCTGCTAACTTGACACGTGTAAATATTGGGCACATTTCAATTCTTCCCTCTAGTGCCATTTTTAATTTACAAAGCTGTGCTTCCTTTGTAGAAACCCAGTGACCAACAAAATGGACATATATCAAAGGCAAATATTACTGGAGAAGCAGGTATTGTATTTAACTATGTCTCAAGCACAACAGGTGAATAAATGCCTATTAAGCACAATGATTTGAGATACAGTTCTGAAACTTGGCACTCTAATTTGCAGTAAAGAAAACCATTAAAAGAGTATAACTGATGTCTTAGCAAACATTATTGAATTAGCCTTTCTGTATAGGTAGTTAACCATTACTAAATAAGTCAACTGTTTCAGCAACTTTGTTACATTGGTGTTTAACAAGAGGGAATTGCTTACCAAGTTTAATTATTTGTAACATAAAAAGAAAGAAATTATCTAGGTTAGCTTTGACAAACTTGATCACTGATTTTGCAGTTTCTTTTGCATAGTATTAGAAACATGATCAGTCATCAAAACAAATTGTTCATAATCCTAAACATTCCCCTGTGATTTCTGTCTTCCACACTTGCTGCTTTAGTCACATGGTCTTAATTTCTATTTCTTTTCTTTCAAAATTCAGTGCTTATAAAACCTTAGAGTCTCTCTGTCATGCCCACACTCTTAGTCTTTCCTTCTATTGTGTTCCCTCTGGTTTTTTTGTTTTTTGTTTTTTTTCCATGGTCATCTTACATGAAGTTTTAGATAAAACTTTAATACTTACAATAAAGGAAGCAAAGTAAAATTTAGTTCATATTCAAAAACAAGAAAGTATGAATTAGCAGGATTTAAGTATACTGAAGCCAGTCTATCAAATAGCTTATCCTATTATAGCATAATATATTAAATGATAGTAATCTTTATTTCTCTTTTATATTCATGTTGAGTAACTGGGAGGACAATTAACAGCACTGACTGCTTGTACTGCTTTTTTTCTTGATGTTTAAAGTGAACGCGGTAATTAGCACTGCCAGAACACCTTTTGACACAGATTTCGTCATGTGTACTTGGAAGTTATTTGTTTACATGTTATCTTTGTAAATAAAAAACAGTTTGGGAACTGCTAATACAGAATGCATCTGGAATGCCATCTGTTGCTGCAGGCACTGCTGAAATTACTTTAAAACATTTAAATAATTCTTGAAGGTAAAATGGCTGTATAACCTGTGGCTAGTGCTCTTCTTCCAGAGTCAGAAAACAAGTAGTCCGTTTTCTAAGGCAGAGCAGAATTTGGACCTCCATTTCCCCAGTGCCAAGGGCAAGTTGGAATCCTTCAGTGACTGCATAAACAGAAAACTGCCTTCACCCTCAAGGCTGCTGTGCTGTTTGGCTTTACTCTATGTAGATATGCTATGGAGTTAAAGATATGAATTAATGGACATATTTCAGCCAACTCTAACTTTCCATATTACATTCTTAACAGACTTCTTCTGACCATATGTGAATGGTGATTTTTTTTCTTATTTTCAGTCTTACTGTATGGCAAAATGTGAGGAAACCTTTACAGGAGTGGCCAAATCACACAATGAAACAAAATCCATCACCTTTTTGTCATTTGTTTGAGCTCTGCTTCAAAATAGGAGATAATTCTGCCTTCCCAAAACAGAGGAAACTGCTGGGTTTTTTAAATGTTAAAACCAATGTAAATTCCTCTTGGTCCATTTGTAGAAGCATTAAAACCTATATTGCTAATATCTTCCATATAAAAACTTACCATAAATCAGACTAAGTCATTCAGCATAGAAGACTTCAGTCCAAGTGTTTAGAGCATAGCAAAACAGGAGCAGCTGATGGAGGGTCCTCAGGTGCATCCAAGCCTATGAATATGAAGTTGTTCTTGTGATTATTGTGACAGATGCTAGGATGCAACTGCTTCCTTTTACTGAACTGTATATGAATTAGTGTAACTGTGGATACAATGCAGAAGGCTGTAGTTATACTTTAAAAGAACATCCTGAGGCAGGTCAGTGACATCATATGGTCTTTGTATGTAGTCTAATTTTGTGTCACAGCATTTTATGGTTGTGATTTGGTACTTGTTGAAAGAAATATCCTTCCTATGGAGATTTTCCCTCTTTATTTTCTTTTGGTTTACAGCCAGTGATCAACTTAGGAACTGAGAAATACCAGTATGGAATTGTTGAAGTCCCAGTGTTCTCCTATTCCATTCTCTATTGCATCTTGAAAAGTGTCAGCATAATATTGTGTCAGATATCAGCCTATTTTGACCACCGGCTTATGTGTTGAAATTATATCATTGTAAACTTACTATTCCTCTCCATAAAGCTTTAGCTTTGAAATCTTTGAAATTTCAGACCTGAAACAGGGCTGATGTGCCCAAAAACTTGACAAAGGAAGTGGAGAGATTAACTGTATTTAAAAATTGTAGCTTGCTTTGACTGTGCTATCTTTTGTAGGAAGTGTTTTACCCTGCTTTGCAGGTGGAGGGTGTTGCTTGGTTTTATGAAAACCTGCTTTCTCTCTCTAGTCATAACCAGTCCTGCATCTCCCTTGGAACCTTCAGGAGGACCTCAGCTTCAGCATGTAACACAACCTCTGCACAATGGGAAACCTGTAACCTGCATGCACATGATTGCTTCACATCAACCCCCCATAAATATGGACAGGTAAGAGCATTGCTAAATATTAGAGGGTGTTTACAAGATGAGAGTTACTAGAGTAATAAATTATTATCTCAGATCCAGGTATTCATTAACTAAAGAAGAGACACAGCTCTTCAGTTTGCCTCATTTCCTGTTTATTTTTATCTTTTCCTGTGTTCACAAAAGAACTTTATCATCTTTCACTTAGCAGTAACCCTTTTTTGCCATCTGAAGAATATTGTAAAAACACAATGCATTTGTTTTAGTGTTTGGGAGAATATGTTGCCAGCAATTACTACATAAATTGAAACTTTACAGAAAGGGCAATTTTTTTGTGTGTTCTTTGCCATAAATTAAGCTTCGTAAAAACCACTCAAGATTTGCAGGGTTAATTTTCTTGGTTGGAATGAAGAACACTGTGCTTTCAGCCTAGATGCTTTGATTTTTGAACTGCTTGAAGTATTAGCAATTTTTGATCACTAAACAAAAGTTGTTCATGTGAGATACAGAATTATTCATTCTGACTTTGTATTTTAAAAAACCCTTTGTCCTCTGTACAGGAGAGTTTGGGGAGGCAGATACTTAACATTAGAAGCTCTTTGTAGTCATGAGGCTAGTCACTCAGATTTTGAGAAATTATTGAAATGCTTGAAACCTCTGCGCTGAACCAAGTGAAATCTCTTACATAAGCATGAGCTGTCAGTTACTTCAATTTTAGTAATGCAGAAAGCAAAACAATCCCATAGTCCTGTCATGTTTTATGCAGGTAATGCCAGAATATGCATGGAAAAACTTGAATGTGGGAAGCCATCACACAGTTTGTAATGGGCAGTATGCTTCAGGGTGTGATTGACACTAATTGAATGAGGAATTTGCCCTCTCTTTGTCCTTCCATATGCCTGGGGGATCTTAGCCTGGCTGTCATGCCAACAAAGATGCTCCTGCTGAGATAAGTTCTGTCAGTGACACTGAGCACTGAACTGCATTAGATGAGCTGCACAGAGCTGTCTCATAATTATCTCAAGCAACTATTAAATGTTAATCACTGCCAACCTTAGATGCACCTTGATGTTTGTAATATAGAATGTGCCACATTAATGAATGCTGTCATGTAGCATTATATTTGGTATGGAAGGAGCCTCCAAATAGCCAAAGCGAAGAAAGAATAGATGAAACTGAAGAGCAGGAACAAAAATGGGAAGTGTATATGAGGCTGTGGAAGGAGAAACTGATATGCCAGGCTAGAGTGCAGAGGGACTCTGCTTTAGAGGTACATCCACACTGAATGGGAAGACAAGGGCGGCTGAAGCACTTGATAGCATCCTGGTGTTAGCTTAGCCCAGGCAGCTTGATGAACTGTTGGAAGGAAGACATAGCAGCACTGATTTTATCACATGGTAAAAACCACAGGTGCCAAAACCATTGCTACTGCATCTTGTGTTTCACAGGTGTCTGGCATGTAGATACACCTGATACTGTAGCACATGCAACAGCAACAGATAGAGATGGTCTTCTGTGTGAGCACCTCCCTCCAGCCCTACAAAAGATTTGTCTTATCTGGAAAAGTTCTGAGCATATTTTAAGGGTAAAAACTCAGATTTCTGACCAGAACCTGAAAAAGCTTTGCCTGGGGCACTTCTGGAACATGTGTGTATGGGCAAGAGGAGAGAACGAAGGAGAGGAGTCCTTGCAAGACCTAGAGAAACCATCAGCCTCGTTACTTCTCCTACTACTGTGTGGGAAGTCCCAGGCTAGAATCACTGTTTCACTGGCTCCAGGACAGATGAAGTGTACGTGTTGGTGGGTCTGTTTGGTATGGCTCTGGGGTCCAGCCTGGATGCTTAGCTTTTAATAGGACTGATGCTTTTTGTTGTTTAGTGACCAAACACAGAGTACTTGAACCTGAGGTCACTCCCCAGATGATGCGGATGCTCTGCCCCTTGCAGCAGCAGTACTAAGGGAGGGTGACTGTGAAGGCTATTAGAGGTTTATGTGAAGATAAGAAGTTCTGCTCTGTTTGCTGTGGTAAACCTTCATCCCTCATTCCTCCCCATCATTTCATGCCAGCTATGTGGCTGGGATCCAGTTAGAAATAGCATGCTTACTTCTATGTTCATGAATACAGTGTAGGTGAGAAAAATTAAAAATTTTGGTGGAGTTAAAGGAATTGATTTAAATAATTCACCATCTTCTGTTGCTGCTTTTGATTAATAATGCAGATCTCATTGTACTGGAACTTCATTAGCCTTCCAAGGCCATTAGTCTTCATAAATCCTAATGAAAATGCTGCAATCTGATATATTATTTACTAGATATCTATTATCAATAATTATTAGTATGCAGATGATACCTTGGTGCTATCATCTATCACACCCAACAGTGGGAAATCCAGTTAAACAATTTAACGCTAGATTGAAGAATAATGAATTAAAATTTAGGAAAAAAAAAAAAAAAAGTGACCATATACCTGACCTATAAGTCTGTGGTGAGTAGACTCAAAAATGAACTTAAATGAAGATACTTTTCATCCAAGTGTAGTGCAATGGAAAAGGCAACACTGAATACGTTTTAAAATGGAGTATACCATAGAAATTTTCCGATTTAGGTAGTGAAGTATGCAGAATTACCAAGAAAACTGGTAGCTTATGGAAATGCTAAAATATTATTAATGGTGTGTTCACTTCTGCATTGATTCTGATGGTTTTGTGTTTTGTTTTGTTTTTTTTCCCAGCAAATGGAAAAAGTGAATTTGAAACAGTAGTTTGAAAATAATATATTATTTCAAAGTATTTTCAAGCTTTTCATAAATTATGAGAGATCCCAGCAAAATTTCTTCCAGATTCTAATTTTTTCTTACTATACTGAACAGTAGAATCCTGGAAGAAATGCAGTGATAGCAGTTGGAGTTGAATAACCAGTACAGCTACTTAAGTCATCTCTCACCTGGAGATTTTTATTTGTTCTCCACTTTCTAATTCTTTGCCAAAGTTGCATTCTGTCTGCTACATCTCAAAAAGTTATTTAAGTACAGTGATCTATGTTGACAATATTTTACTTGTTTTTCTCTTTTAATTCATTCCTTTTTTTTTTTGGTTCTTCATAATAAATGCCTGCAATGGGCCTCAGTGAGAGCTCTTTATCTCATCTGTCTCTCTCCATCTCATATAAAGGCAGGTAGGTTTGGGTAGGTTAGATAACCAATTTTTAGAAATACACAGGTAGACAAGGTGATTCCCTCAATCCCTTGTCTTGGAAAAAAAAAATGTTGTTGGGTTCAAATTGTTATATATTCGTAGTTCAGTCTGTAGGATAGTACACTTCAAATTTTTTTAGCACTATCTTCCCTTCTTTAGGCTTCCAGCTTCTCATGATGGGCTACTTTCAGTGCTGTCGTCTCAGAGAATTATGAATAAATACTGCTTTATTTAAATCATCCAAAGTTTGGGGTCCATTCTGCTGTTAATATCTACCTGTGACATCTCTGCTAAATCATATCAATAAAAGAGGAGGCTGATAATGTCTTTCAGATCAGGAATAGCAGTGGAGGAATACTTTGGCCAAAGGCTTGTAAATCAGTTCTGTGGTTTGTTTGTTTGTTTTTGGTGGTGTTTTTTGGTGGTGTTTTTTGTTTTTTTTTGGTGTTGATTTCAGATGAGTGATCAGAAAGACATACTGAATTCTGATCTCTTTTCATTCTTATTTACTTTCTTCAAAGTCTTTAATTATGGATTATATCTATACAGAACTTGGTCTAATATTAACTACATCAAATGTAATTTTTAGTAGTTTTTAACTCCTTGGGTGTTCCAGTTTCTTTTTATTACTTCAGCTGCTCTTCTCTCAGCTACCTCCAGTTTATCTTATTAGTACTGATGCACCCAGATCAAAATGCGAAGCTGCACAAATGTTTTTTTTAAGCTCCCATTAATCTGTCCTTCAGTTGCTTGCAAAACTGTGATGTTTGGAAATGCACTGAGAACAATTCAGCCAACTTTTTTGTTATGTGTAGGTATCTTGCTTCAAGCACAGTTAGGGAATATGTTAGAATGCCAAAATTACCCAGCTGTTAGAAACATACCAACGATGTTGTGCTGGATGCCAAGATATCGCTAAGAGTGGAGCATAAGACAGTAAAAACAGCTGTAGTAGGTCAAAAATCCATTACTTTTTTGTGTTCTTTGCTTCAATGACCTGTAGCAGTCACTTAGGGAAAGAGAGTAAAGGAGGAAAAAAATAAAAATAAAAAGGATAAGTACGAAGAGATCCTCTGCTCAATGAAGGGTTACTATGCATTGTGATCCAAATGCAACCACAGGCTCGAGTAGTCCCATAGCAGCTAATTACCAGAAGCTGGCGGGTATACCAATCTCCTAGGAATTTGTCTAATCTCCTTTTGAGCTTACGGCCTCTAAGATATCCAGTGGAAATTAATTCCACAGTTCAGTTTTTCCCTTTGTTTCTTCTAAACATGCTCCCTAATAATTTGTTGGAGTACCACCTACTTCCTATAGCATAAAAAATAGAAAATATCTGCTCATGGTTTCCTCTTCTGTGCCCCCTTTATGACTGTATAGAATCCTGTCTTGAAAGACATCTTTCAAGTCTGAATCCTAGTCTAGCTCAGTGTGTAATGTTAACAGTGCAATGACTAATAAATATGAGGAACTATTTATAAAGGTAGGTGATCAGTCAGATAGAAAAATTAATATTTCTTTGCAGAAGCAAGACTTCTCTTCATTGTGCCAATGCTTGTTGAGGTACTTACACTGCTTAATTTATATGCATGAGCACTCCCCCTCTTCCCCCCTCTTTCCTGCCCCATCCATCAGACTTCCTAATACTGTTATCCTACCTCTGGTAAGGTTATTGGCAGTAGATGAGGATGAGATAAGTAATATGACACCTTATAGTGAATAATAACCTAATAACTACAAATGATAGAGCAGTTTTTGTTGGTCCTAAAGCATTTCACAGATTCTGTTCTTCGTCTTGCAGATGTGGATCTCTGGCACAAAAGGGTAGGTGATGTGACTTGTGGTCTCTCCCAGGCAGCCAGCAGGGTTTCTGTGTCTGCTTTCAAACACATGTGCAGTGAATCACGGTTTTCATTTTGAAGTTTGCTCAGCATACCCACAGATAAGAAAGGAGATTGCCTTTCTGAAAAAGAACAGATGATGGTTTGAAAAACTGGGGAAGATTTGATATGAAAACCAGCGTGTCATTCTCACAGGAAATCTGGGCTTTGGATAAAGTGTTACCACTTTTTAAAGTGCAATAATTATTTTCTGTCTCTTGGGAAATACTGTAAAACATTTCTGTAGTTGTTTGTGGAGAGTTGGCCACCCAAAAAAGCCAGTAGATGAAAGTAAACCATACGCCAATTACAAGCTTTTATTTTATTTTATTTTATTCTTTTAAGATTGGTAAATGTACTGTCTGGAGGAACTTAGCCTATGAAGCCAAGCCACCTGCTCAGAAATGGCCTGAGGAAATTAATAGCCTTGTTTAAATCTAGGAAAATTGCATCTGAGCCTGTATGGCTGAAGCATTTCCAAACAGCCTGAACAGTTGTGATGTGGTCCAAGCAGGGGACACGCACCCAGAATTACCAGGATCTAACTACTGAGGGCCTTAAGAAGCACCTGTAAAAGATCACATGATTTTTGAGTGACAGTTGGGTACTTGCTGTGTCTCAAGTAGCTTCGGGTCCATTACTGTCATCCTGTTCACCAAAGCAGCACCTCAGTTCCTCCCCTGTGGCAAGACAGTGCATGCTGTGTGAAAGGACAGCAGGATTTGACAATACAGCAGCTAAGGAAAGGGCTGGGAGAGGCGGGGCAAGACTGAGACATGGTGATGTGTTTTCTCGGGAGAGTATATGTAAGTGGAGAGCGTACCTCTGCTTGTAACGCTCGTGACTGGGAGAGACGTGTAAGGGCTCACTCCTAAAGGCATCTCTGTAAATGGGAGATAGAGAAAGAAAGTGCAGGGTGATGCGAGGGATGCTGGGAGGAGTTGCTTTTGGTTTGGGCATGATCAATGGGAGGAGTGCAGAGTCGAGTAGTGCCTGGAAAATAAGCCCCAGGAGCTTGGAGGGGAGGAGGAACTGAAAGGAGGGCTGAATTGGTAAAGGAGTTTTTCTCTGGATGAGGGGCAGGTAGAAGAGGCTGCTTAAAAACTGGAGGCAGGTGGTGATCCAAAGAGTAACAAAAATGACAGTGACCTTATCTAAGAGCAATTAGATTGATTTGCAATAAGAGGAAGGGTACCTTAGCATTCAAATATGGCAAAGGTTACGAAAGCTGAGAAAGGCCATAAATTGCATTAGGTGGGTGGCTCAGGATAGCAGTGGCTGTGCTGGAAAGGTTGGGGTTTTTACTGCTTCCCATTTCAGTCATTTCTCAGAACTGCAGTGTCTGAGGTCTCTGTAGTTCTGGTAGCTGAATGTAACGACTACCCTGTGTGCTTGAGGGAAGGCTTATCTAGTACCTTGCCGTAAAAACAGTTTACTGTGGCAGTAGCATGATTTTGTTTTTACTGGCTACAAGAATGCTCTGGATTAGTGTAAATTTCCTTCTGTAATATTGCTTTGAGGAGGACTAAATTTCTGTTCTAGATTAAGTGTATGAAGAAATACTTATGTTTCTCTTTCAGCAATCTCAATCCAGAGAAAAATACAAATGAAAATGGAATGTCTATGCAGAATGATAACTTTGAAGAGATCATAAACCTGCCTATTGGTTCTAAACCGTCCCGGCTGGATGCCGTGAACAATGATGGAAGCAATAGTCCCGGAATTCCTTTGAATCCAATTTTAGCTTTTGAAGATAAGGGGACTCTTTTGCCTCAGGTAGATAGTGTTCAAACACATCAAACAGCAGGTAGGTTTGCCTTAGTTCATTAAAATTAATAATGTGTTGTAATTGACAGAGGATGTAGAGCTTCTAATTGATGTAGGTTGATTAAGCATTTTGAACCCCAAGTTCTTTGGGGAAAGGCACTTATCTTCTCTTTGTAAAGCTCTGCATGCCAAGTACCTACAGATGCTGTGTGACTTAAGATGAGCCCTCATCTTTTGTTTGAAAGGGGTTCTCAGTTACACTACCCTGTTTGCCTTTTGAAGTTGCTTGAAAATGTTTGCCCTGTGCTTTGAAGCAGAAATGATAACAGTGACAGCTACTTGTCTTAGCTTATGATCTGCAATCATGTTCCAGTTCTGCAAATGTGATGTCTGATATGCTCATGCAGAAGGGGAGCAGGGAGCTGCCTTGTTTGTAAAATTCTGAATGTACTTCTCTCATCAAGGTGTTGCTGATGTGAATACTGAGGGGTGGTTTGCAGCACAACAGGTTTTTCAGAATTACATCAACTTTTAAAAGATGTTAGGTAAACAGATATTCATATAGAAAATTAAATTGGACTACCCATTTATTTTCTTTTTCTATAGCTAAAAAATATAAGGAAAAATCATCTTGTAATAAAATATTTGCATAAGTGTATAGCGTTTTGAAGTAAGCGTTGCTGCTCTTTGCTGACCTGTCATTTTCGATGCCTTCTGTTGTAGAAGTGATCTGATTTATTTCTTCAGAAGAACCAAAGGTGATATAAGCATCTCTGCAGTCAGTGGAGTTTCTTCCATGCTATGAAGGAGTGTTTTATTTTTCTCTCCAGTTTTTTTACAGATTTCTTGAATATCTTTTTTTTTTTTTTTTTGGAAGGACTTTAGTAAAACCAGCAGAAGAAATGATGGGAATAGACTTGGATCACCTTTCCAATAGCTTTCATCACTAGAAAAATCATGCTTCACATGCATTACTTAATATGGCTTTTTCCAACAAGCTTTTTCTGTTAGTAAATGGGTATTTCTGCATTCCTTAAGACACACGACACTGAATTCTGAAAGCAATGGGCTGATTTGGGTGGTGGAACTGATTCTTTTTTTAAAAGATGCGTGTTGGTTTAAAAGGCATAATTGTAAAATTGGCAAAGAATCTTTTACACTTTGTGGTTCGAATACTTGAAAAATAAATACCTCATTGCTCTACAAGTAGAGTTAATGAGGTGTTTTATTTAAACCTGTTGGTTTAAATATTATTGCAGAGAACTCTAATTATGGGGGCAAAGTATAGGCTTCTGTATCAGGTTCTTGTAAACGTAATTCCTACAGGGACATTCTGTAAATTGAGACATCACTATGATCTTCTCACATTTTCTCTAAAAACACAAAACAAGGCAGGTTTTAAAATGTGAAAATTTGAAAGCGTTATTTTTTCATGGACAAGAGGAAAACCTATTGTTCTCCTAGATGACGTATTTATGAATTTTGTTCAGTACAGAAATAAACTGTATAATTGAATAAATTAGAAAAATGTGGTAAAATGACACTGCAAACTTGATTTTTTTTTTTAGTTACATTCATGTTCACAATACTTTAAAAGATGTGTACGCATGCGCGTGCACATACACACAGGGAAGTACCTTGTTCTGAGTCCTGTAAATTGCTGCTGTTCCCAATGATGGAAGAATTTGCCTTTGCCTTACCAGACTATCGAAGACTGTGTGAAACCCGAAATATTTGATTTTTGGATGATAAAGCGGGTTTGGGGATTTTTTTGGTTTTGCTCGTTTCAGAGCAAATGGAAAACGGTAATTGTGCTTTTTATGTAGCGTGTGATTTTTATAATGCACTAGAGTTTGAGTGATAAGAGGAGCAATGCAGGTTGCGTTCTCTTTAGTTTGATGCTGATTTCTACTGTCATTGGGCCATCCCTCACTTTTGGTTGCTATTGGGGAGAACTGTAAAATCTTGCACCTTTTTATGTGTTGATAAACAACGCTGTTGCAGGCAGAGCTCAGTAGATATTTGAGTTGGAAACACCAGCCAGGGCTTGATGCATTGCTCGCTGAAGTCTGTGAGTACATCCTTGGCTAGTGGAAATGGGGGTTTATGGGGCTTCAGTTCATGGTAACAGAGAACGGACCATAAAGATTCCTGCGCTTGCCTTTAGTGAGCATGGAGCTAGGCTCTTAGGAAGCTGTGCAGAAAGTCTGTGCTAGCAGAAGAAAACTTCTGAGACAAAAGCTGAAGAATTTTTGAAGAAATGACTTTCCGCTGCTGCCAATTGTTCATCCTACACAGGAGATGGGATAAAAGCAATGGAAAAGCAGTGAAAAAGACTTCATCTGCCAGAATACATGGAAGGGAAAAAACAGCCATTCAGTCAGAATGCTTTCAATAACAGCTTGTGACACAGTAAAATTAATTGGGTTTCTTTCTTGCTTTCTTTAGTTTTCCATGTACATAGCCACAATATTTTAAAGTGTCCAAAATATGTGGTTTTTCTTTGAACCTATATAGCATGTAAGTACCAAATAAAACTTGTTTGAAATATTTACTTCTATTTACATCTTGATTTTCTTGCATAGTTGAAGCAGGAGACAATCTATGATGGAAACTCTTCTTGCTATTCCTGGTCTGCTTAAAGCCTTTCTTTAACTTTCCTCTGATCTCTTTACTTAAAAAAAAAAAA